>JAFEMH010001723.1:0-402500 GCA_022495995.1 Adenophora triphylla var. japonica | reverse complement strand
TAGGTACGCCTTGATTTGGTCAAAGGCATCCTGGCATTCCTCAGTCCATTCTGTGTCCACATTTTTCTTCATGAGCTTGAAGATGGGCTCGCATATGGTAGTCAGCTGGTTGACAAAACGGCTGATATACTGTAATTTGCCCATAAAGCTTTTGACTTCTGTCTGAGCTCAAGGTGGCCTCATGTCCATAATAGCCTTGATCTTTCGGGGATCGACTTCAATGCCTCGTTCTGTGACCATGTACCCAAGCACTTTTCCCCTTGTCACTACAAAGGTGCATTTTGCAGGGTTCAGTCTTATGGAATGCTGTCTTAACCTCTCAAAGAACTTTCGCAGGTCGACAAAGTGCTGTCCATCCACACATTTGGAATGGATTATCATGTCATCGACATAGACCTCAATTTCTTTGTGGATCATGTCGTGAAAGAGTGTGGTCGCTGCCCTTTGATACGTAACCCCGACATTCTTAAGCCCAAAAGGCATCACCGTATAGTAGTACGTCCCCCATGGTGTGGTGAAGACTGTCTTTTCTTGGTCCTCCTCGGCCATCTTGATCTGATTGTAGCCAGCAAAACCATCAACGAAGGATTTGACTTCGTAGTTGGCGGTGGCGTCCACCAGAATGTCTATGTTTGGCAACGGATAGTCTTCCTTGGGACTAGCCTTGTTCAGATCCCGGAAATCAACACAGTAGCGCACCTTCCCATTGGCCTTAGTCACAGTCACGATGTTTGATAACCATGTCAGATATTCAATGACCCTGATGAATCCTACCCACAGTAGCTTCTCAATCTCTTCTTTGACATGTAGAGACCACTCTGGCTTGATCTTTCTTAACTTCTGCTTCACCGGCTTGGCATCTGGTGCCAGAGGGATTCTGTGCTCCACAATCGAGCTATCTAGCCCCGGCATGTCCTTATACGACAATGCAAACACATCCATGTATTCTCTGAGCAGATTGATCAGTCTGTCCTATTCAGCCCCCTGGAAGAAGTTCCTGATCTGTGTCTCTTTAGGTTCCTCGACAGTACCCAAGTTAACACTTATCAAAACCTCCTCGGCAGCTTGGGCCCGATTTTCCTCTTTATCGGTAACCTGCTTAAAGATTTCTTTAATGTATTGTTCGTTTAGTGTGTTTGCATCTTGTTATTAACTGTTGTTAAGTTATTAGTTAATTTATCATTTGTTAAGTTGACAATAAGGGGGTACTCGGAAAGATCTATCATTTCATTCAAAGCGAAAGGAAAGATAGCATTGGCTACATATTCATAATCTTCAGGCGTGAGGCCTTCAGATGACTCAGAGGACTGGAATTCGAAGACTCCTGACTCAAACGACTCTTGACCCTACACTACTTATTGATCGAAGTGTTTGACTGGGTTGGACAGGGGGTTACTCTTTACCGCTGCTGCTGCCCTGGGGAGAAGCAATCTTGTTGGCGGTCTTCAGAAAGCTGGAAACCTCAAAATGATCAAAAGCTTGTCCAGGATCATTTGTAGGTTGGTGCCTCGGGAAGATGGTGAGGGGATCCAGAGAAGCCTGGTGCAATCTCTCAGTAAGCTCGTCTGTGACAACTGGACTCATTGATTGGAGGGTCTGATTCATCTTGTCGAGACACTGTTGGTAGGTCATCTTCTCTATGCTGATTTTTGATACCACAACTTTGTCTGTATAGCCAACAGGAGGGTTGGCCTGGATGATACTGATAAAGTCTTCTTCGGGTGAAACTTTGATTCTGCCTTGATTAACCATGTGTTCTATGGGAGTCTTGTACTCTGCCTCCAGATCTGCTAGCTTTTCGTTGAACTTAACAATGGCTACGAATTCAGAGTTTTCTGCCTCCAGAGGATCAATGGCGATGGGATTGTGTAAGTACGTCAATCCAATTCGCGACCCTTTATAGGTGCATTTTAATATGATAGAATTGCACTAGGGGCGTTTTGGTAAATTCCCGATCCATTCCGAGACTTCCGAAAATATTTCATAAGTTTCTTGCAAAGGAAGTACTTTTAAGTATTTTTCTCAAGCCAAAGGACCTATAAGGTATTATTAAGATTGGACATATTGGGAATTAACTTGGAATGTTCCAGAACCAGGTTTTGGCGCCAGAAACGGTTATTGGCTTGCTTAGTCGTGCGACATCTCGAGCCATGGAAAATGGAAGCAGATGGTCGTGCGACATAACCTGCCCATCATCAGCAGCCTATAAATAAGACCCTACCCCTCTCATATCTGGATCCCTCTTTTGCATACTGTTACTCTGCCAAATTAGAAACGTAGCTCACGCTGCAAACATACACAACTCTCTCTCTCTCTCTCATACCCAAATTCCTTAAATCCTTCCTCAATTCAATTCAATCCACATACTACCATTTAGATCCTCAATCCATCACTCCTCCCAAGCTCAATCCGTTTCAGAAGCTGTTTGTTGAAGGGTTCTATACCTGACTTGGTATAGAATTCGTGGATCTTCAAGGGTAACTAACTAATTCCCTCCTTTTCTTTCATAGATCTTGCTCTTTTCATAATTCAAGCAATCTCTACTCATTTGTTTCGGTAATTAGACTCTATTTGTCTTAATTATTGAATTCCAATCGCCATCTCTCTGTTTAACTGATCTGTTTGGTTTAATTGCTTGTTCATGGTTTGATCTCATTGAATTTGTGGCTTGTTTGCCAAGGGAGTGTGGATCTCCCCATATCCACACCCCCTTGGTCAATTCGTTGTTTGTTCGTGGTCTTCTGAGTTGATCTGATATTGTAATTTGATTTAGTTTGATCTCTGTTAATCTTTATTTCAATCTGTGAGGTTTCTGCAGAAAGGCATCCTGTGTCACGCGACACATCTTGCCATTCTGTAGGAATCCTTTTCCAGTTGTAAGTTGTTTTCAGATCTGTAATCTGGGACGTGGCCCCCCATCGTTCTTAGTGGCTCACAAGTTGTAGCAATCTCATTTCATTAATAAAATTCATTTACCACATTTGTTTGTCATTGTTGTTTGCACACACTATGAATGTTTGGATGTTTATTTCGAAAGACTCGTTTACGGACAAGGCGTGTTGGGTGAACTCTCGGTTCTTCCCAACACGTAACCTGACCCCCGAACCCTTTTCTCTATTTTCAAAAGTTTTTCAAAGTGTACCTTAAACATGGTGTGGCGACTCCCAAAAAACGAATTATTTTCTCTTATAAAGGAAAATTTTCGGCGAGCGCACATTGATTGTCGGCCGGATATTGTCTTGGCTAATCGGCTCCTTAGTGGGCTCCTTGGCGTAGCTGACATAAAAGTTGAACTTTCTCGAGGGCTCTCCCAGAGTTCCTACACTTGTGTCCCCCGCTTTGTACCTCTCTTTCAGCTTTTGTTGCATGGACTTCTTCTTCTTCTTCTTCCTTGATGGAGCATCTTCGTTAATCCAGTCTTGGTAAGCGTCTTCCAAACATCCATCACAGTCACAAACGTCATACCAAATGTGGGGTCTGGGCTGAGCTTGGACGACCCCCCCTCCAAGCATTTGGTTACCACCATTGTTCATTACCACACCGGCCATTCTAAACCCTGGGTTGATAAGACTCGACGGTTTTGATGAACTATCTCGAGATCTCTCGCACCGACAAGCCGGCGACCCGGTATTCTCACCCACTTCTTCCTCGCCGCGGGAAAGGGATAGGTAAGGTTTAGACTCTGGGGTAGGTGTTTAGGCTGGAGGCTCAAGCCTCAAGCAATATGCAAATTAAGAATCTTCCAGATTACTTAAAACAATGTCTTTTATTTATTTCAATTTAGTTGGAAAAAGGGTTGCCCTTCTTTTTCGCAACTACTCTAGATCCTGGATCAGTGGGTTCCGTCACTACATCTATAAGCCCTTCGTTTTCCACCTGTATTTCGACCTCCCAGGGTGGACAGCCCCGGGCGAGGGTCCTATAGGGCATGCGGATCCCACAGACCGAGAGAGAAGAACGCTCCTAGGGTCTAGTGGGTCATAGGAACTTTTAACGCACGAGCGATGCGGATTATAGTCAAGGCAATGCCGGAAAAGTCTCGTCTTTCAGCCTTAACGAAATTTCGGCAGAGTTTCGCTTAGGCGATAGACGTTTTGACTTTGGCGTTATCCAAGAAAATAATAGGCATGGGTCGGACGATAAAAGCCGAATGACACGGCGTCACATTGAGCTTTGTTGCATACGTTGCGCGAGTCAAAGTCAAAGTCAATGCCGGGTCAAGATCTTGCCAATTTTCCTTGGCGGAATTTCGGTAAAGCTTCGCTTACGCGAAAGATCCTGATTTTTTTGGCGCGGACTCGGACTTGACTCTTACATATCCCGTGCGGGTCGAAGTCAATGCCGTAGTCAAGATTCTGTCAATTTTCCCTTGGCGGAATTTCGGCAGAGTTTCGCTTGCGCGAAAGGTCTTGACTTTCGACATGGGCTAGGGTTTGACCTTTACGTGTCGCGTGTGGGTCAAAGTCAAAGTCAATGCCGGAGTAAAGATTCTGCCAATTTTTCCTTGGCGAAATTTCGGCAGAGTTTCGCTTGCGTGAAGGATCTTGACTTTCGACATGGGCTTAGGTTTGACCTTTACGGGGGTATGCAATGAGGCTATATGACACGGTCTAGACCAAAAACCAACAAAAAAAAAGTCACGGTTTTAAAATGTGTGACACGGACTAGTGCATTGGTCGACACTGGCTGCCATGAGGAGTTTGGGATGATTCCGTGCGCGCCCGGGAGCATCGTAATGCTGTCCGTGACTGCAGCTAAACAACCATCCCGGGTTAAAAGGACGTGCGTGCAAAGTGTATAGGATATAATGGTGCGCGTAGTGTGCGGCCTTCTAAAAATGTTCCTTTTTGAGTTAAAACAGAGACTTTCAGAAATGTGTTTTAAAGGAATGATTTTTCGGGACGGGAAAAATGCAACAATTAAGCACGTAAATTTTCTGGAGCCCGGTCAATCTTGGAACTGAATAGCCCCAAGCTGCCAAAGCTGCCAGATTAACCTCAGAAGTGTCCTGGTGGAACTGCCCAAAGAAGCCGCCCGACTATGATCCAGGCAGATCAAGCCGTACGGCTAGATCAAGCAGTTTTCCAGGTTCCAAATTTTTTCATTTCCAGGTTGTTTCCTCGAACATTTTGGCACCTTTTCAGCTTCAGAATGCTCCCTGTTAAGTATTCAGAATACGCACAATCCCAAAAATCAAGATCCATGCAAAAATAAGGAAAGACAAACAAGCACGAAAATTGGATCCACGGCGTGAGGCTAACCCTCGTAAACATTTCCAATGCTTCTTATGGAAGAAGTTTGGAAACGTTTACATGTCCCCAGCGGAGTCGCCAAACTGTGAATGTGGGCCCAAGATCGCGGGTTTTGTGAACCACTCTCTCGTATAAGTGGTCACCGGTTCACATCCGTTTGAAGACATTCGGTTTAATTGAAAAAACGGAGTCGCCATGCCATTTTGATTTCCTCAAAAATTTGAAAAAAAGGAATAGGGTCCGAATACTCCTTGGGAAGAACGTTTGGCGTTCACCCAAGAAGCCTTGCCAAAGGCAAGTCTCCCTAGATCCGATTTTCGTGCATGTTTTGTGCTCTTGTGTGTGTGTATGATTTGAAAAGGGAGGAAATGTGCCAAGTTAGCTTCCGGACGTATAAACCATTTGAGTTGGTTATTGCTCGAGATTCCTTGGATTTTGATGTGTTCGGGATTTTGAACCCGTGCTCAACTTAGACTTATGATCATCATTAAGTGACCTTTTTCGCCCTACCGTTGGGATAATCAACCATATTAGGCTTGAGAGCCTTGGTGTGTTTTAAACCAACGTTCTTTGGGACAAGGTCATATGTGATCGGAAATAGAGGGACACCTTTTTATAGTCCAAGAATGAGACTCTTTAGAAAGGAAGAGCCTTTGCCCATCAATCCTACATCTTGAGACGATTTGAGGTTAGTAAGGGACATTTATGCTCGTCTCAAGTGATGATCGGAGATGTAGGGGCTAAGGTTCGTCCGCTTCTAAAGGGACTTTAACTATGGCATCTTTAATGGAGGAAACGATGTAAAGATGAGACCTTTACACCGATCCACCCCATGGGATGCTTGAAGTACCAAAGGGACTAAGGGGAGGGGTATAAAGATTGGATCTTTATACTCATCCTATGTCTTTCGTGTCTTAAGAAGGTCACTAGACAATCCTTGGAGAGTGATCCAACCATGAGGGACATGGGGGAGTTGCATTGGAAAGTAAAGATTGCATTTTTATGAAAATAAGTGTAATGAGCACTATGAGAACTAAGACTATGAATGTAAAGAGAAGACCTTTGAGGCTTTCCTATGTCCTTTAAGAACCTTTTTAGGTGGACAATCCTTGGAAGCAAGGTCAAGGGAAGGGGTGACATTAAGATAGTAAAGATGACATTTTTATGTAAAGATGACATTTTTATACAATAAAAGGGAGATCTTTCACATCATCATGTGATGAATCTTCACTAGAACAAGCCACTTGTAGACCCTTGTTCATCCTTGGGATGGATTCTCCATGAATCACATGTGGTAGGGGGAAAAGGGGATATGATGTCTACATGACAAAGATATGATTTTTATGACAATGTATTGTTGGGTTTTATGGGTCCATGTGCATCGGAATAAGCATCTAAATAACACAAAACCCAAGCCCTAAGATCCGTTCTATACGATTAAATTGAATTCCTATGAGATAGAATTTACCAACCTTAATCGCTTTCCGGTCTTGAGCTATCGAACAATTTATCGGTGTGATTTTGAATCACAATCTTCGATCTTCAAAACCCTTTAATCTTCGGATTGAAACTCTAGGCCTTGATCGTCAAACGAGCGAAGACCCTCTATTGTTGTATCCACACGTAAGAATGAACCAAGAACGGTTCTTGAGGATTGCTAGATCCTTAAACTTTAGGAAGAATATTGAAAGAACTTTTGTTATGATTTTCTTGAGAAAATTCGGCTAGCTTAATTAGGGTTTACTGACTCTAATATTTATACTACATTAGTATAGGTATTAGTTTCCTAATCATATTAGGAAAGTGTCTGTCAAACGCCTCTGGCCTTAGTATGTCGCACGACCCAGAACGCCATATGGCAAGGTCCGTCGCACGACTCAGGACTCCATATGGCAAATTCTTTCGCGCGCTATATTAAGCCAGTTCAGGAACTCTCAATCATTCTTCCTTTGGTTTAACCAATTCATTCTAGATGTGTGTGACCCAATAGGATTATATTATGTTGGCAATGAGCTCGATCATATCGATCCTCATAAGACATAAGCGGACTCTAGCAAGCCATTATGTCTACCCAAATAATATAACGTAAGAGTTCACGTTTCCAATGGTACACTTCCATTTCTCCCTTTGTCTCACAATGTTATATTGAACACAAGTCATGGTCCACGTCAACTTGTATTTGTTCAATGCTTTCTCGATCTTGAGTATAATGATAATCCAATCGCATTGGGGTGTGGCCACACACTTTCCATCATTATCACTCATCGAGGGGCCCAAGCAAAACATCTCTCTTTCGAGGGACAAATTCCATCTTGACTTATCATCCTTCCCATCATGAATCCGATCATGCCAAAGATAGCCTTTATAAATATCGTGTTAAGATATCGTTTGACTAAAATCAAACATGACTTTCATCATATGTAAGGTCATGATAATCTCAGGTCTAGGGACTAAATGAAGTGACCATAAGAGATTTAATTATGACATTTGACCATGATATAAATCTCATACGGGTCAAGTCCAGTCACTTGTTCACTAACAAGTACCCATAATTTCAATGTGCATCTCTATGCATATAATCATCATATGATTATTCATTGACAATTATACTAATTATTCTCATAATAATTAGGGACAGAGATTATTACAATAAATATGCAAACTATATAATAATCAAATAATAAACTTAAACGATAAAGATGATACATAACGGTTTTCAGTTAAACATAACTAAAGCCTAGGGCATTACACCAACAGTCTCCCACTTGCACTAGGCTCTATTTATGTATCGAATACTCATGGATCTAACATGACCATCATGCTTCTGCCTGTGCGAGGTTCTTTGTTAGTGAATCCCTTATGTCATCATCGGTTGATACTTTGTATATCTTTAACGCCTTCTCATTCTTTATGAAATCTTGAAAAACGTCTAAGTGAGTGTTTGGATCGCTGTTGTAATCTTGGTTCCATTGTTTGCACAAGTGGCACCACTATTGTCATAACAAAAGTTTCACCGATTAGTGATACTTGGAACATTTCCAAATCACTAATGAAATTTTGATCCAAACTGCCTCTTTTAGTCATATTATATGTTGCTAAAATTCGGCCTTAGTAGTAGAATCGGCTACAATTTCTGCTTGGAATTCTTCCAACAAAATTGCACCTTTAATAAGCATAAACACAAATTCTAATTGCGATTTTTAAAATAACTTTGTCAGTTTGAAAGCTAGCATCTATGTAACCCTTACAACAAGATTAACTTCTAATACCAAGAATGTATCCTTAGTTCTTCTGAAGTACTTAAGGATCATCTTGACTGCTATCTAATGGTTTACATCAGGATCAGATTGGTATCGACTCATCATGCTCAAAGCATATGAGACATCGTGTCTAGTATAAATCATGGCATACATGACAGATTCAAATGCCGAAGTATATGGAACTTCATTATTTCCCTTTTGCTCATCAGTTGTCATAAGACAATAAATATTGCTAAGAGAAATACCATGACCCATTGACAAGCTACTCTTCTTAGATTCTTCTAAGAACCTTGTCAATGTGAACACTTTGACTCAAACCAATTTATCCTTCTAGATCCATCTCTATAGATCTTGATACCAAGGATGTAAACGGCTTCACCCATATCTTTCATTGAGAAACCTTTCATTGACCAAGACTTGACAGTCTTTAAGTGTCGGAACTTATTTTTCCAATGAGTAAGATATCATTGTAATAAAACAATAGAAATAATATTGCGCTCCCACTGAATTTCATGCATACACAAGATTCATCTTTGTTCTTTGATGAAGTCAAACTCTTTGACCAATTCATCAAAACGAAGATTCCAATCCTTGAAGCTTGCTTCAACCCATCTCATGGATCTTTGCAACATGCATACTTTATTAGAGTTTCTTGGATCAACAAACTATTCGGGTTGTGTACTATACATATCCTTAATAATCTTTCCATTTAAAGAAATTCGTTTGACATCCATTTGTCATATCACATAGTCATAATATGCGATCATGGCAATTTGAAATTCTAATAGACTTCAACATTGTAACTGGCAAAAAGGTTTTAACATAGTCAATCCTATGAATTAACCTAAATCCCTTTGCTACAATCCTTAGTCATGAAAGTATACACCTTCCCATCCATGTCGATCTTGAAGGCCTACTTGCACCCTTTAGTTTTTACATCTTCAGGTAGCCCAATCAAGTTCCAAACTTGATCATCAAACATGGATTGTAATTCGGGTTCCATGGTTCCTAACCATTTATCCAAATTAGGAGTGGACATCGCCTCAAGATAGGAAGTAGGATCGTCATTCTCAATGACTTCCACTTCATTACTTTCTGATACGAGAAATCAATATTTCTTGAGTTCGGATCGTAATCTATCCAATCTACGATGGACTTGTGCATCTTGAACTGGTTCCACAACTCATTGTGAACTTGGTTCCGTCTCTACTATTGGATCCATGTCATTTTCAAGTTCTTGAACTTTCTTCAAGATTAACTTTACTCCCACTAGATTCTTTATTGAGAAACTTTTCTCAAGAAACAAATCGTATAGAGCAACAAACGTTTTGTTCTCTTTGTGGTTGTAAGATTAATTTCCGAAAATAACCTAGTCAGATTTGGTGCTAACTTATAAGAGACAAGTCTCTTTGCATAAGATTCGCAACCCCAAATCTTCATGAAAGATAAACTAAGTTTTCTTCCATACCACATCTCATGTGGGGCCTTAGGAACCGATTTAGTAGGGACTCGATTCAGTGTAACCACATTATTTCTAATGCATATCCTCAAAAAGAAAATAGGAAATAGGAAAGTCTATTTGACACATCATCGAACAAACCATGTCCTACAAGTTTCAATTTCTCCCTTCAGATACACCATACAATGTGGTGTTCCGGGTGGAGTCAACTCTGAAACGATTTCATAGTTTTGAGATGATTGTCAAACTCTTGGCTCAAATATTCACCATCTCGATCTAATCGAAGTATTTAATAGTTTTGCCAAGTTGTTTTGCACTTCATCTTGAAATGTTCGAAACATCTCAAATGATTCACCTTTGGACTTCATCAAATAGACATAGTCATATCTAGATAAATCTTTAGTGAAATGTGATGAAATACCGAAGTCTTCCCCTAGCAATGCTACTTAATAGTCCACATACATCTCATGTATAATGACCAATAAGTCACTAGTCCTCCCACTACTCTTAGTGTAGGGTGGTTTGGTCAATAATCCCAATAAATAAGATCCACATTCCTCAAATGATTCATGGTCATATGAGTCTAAAAGTCCATGTTAATGGAGTTTAGATATATGTTTCTTATTTATTTGACCAAGCCGGCAATGCCATATGAACGCGTTGTTCATATTGTTCGGTTCAGAATTCCCATTTATATTTTAGATATCTTCAATATTATTTTGTTTCTTAACATCAAGGATATGAAGACCATTCAATGACATATGCAATACAATAATGCATATCATTAAATAAATATAAAACTTCTTATTGAAAATAAGAAAATTATATCCTTCATCATCCATTTAAGAAACGGAAATAATACTCCTACTCAAATCCGGAACGTAGTCATACTTATTCAAAACAAGTACTACTTCACAAGGTAAAGTGACTTCATAAGTCCCTATGGCTAATGTAGCAACCCTTGCTCCATTCTTATGCATAGGTTTAACTTACCTTCTTTGAATAGCTTTCTATTCTTTGTTCCTTGCACATTTAAACAAATGTGGGATCCAATTCGGTATCATATACCCAAGAACAAGAAGTTGAAAAGAAAATATCTATCATATAGATACTTGAAGTTGTAGCAATCATATTGCCCTTCTTCACCTTTTAGGCCTTCCTAATAATCCTTGCAACTTTGCTTCCAATGACAATCTTATTGCAATGATAGCAAAATGCATCCTTTTGAGACACTTTGGGTTTAGCCTCTTCGGCTATGACAACTTTTGTCCTAGGTTTGGCAACCTTTGCTTTACCTGCTTTTCCTTCCTTTTGAACCCCTTTCTTGTGTTAACCATTAACACACTTGCGAATTGCTCCCTTTTACATCGCATGCATTAAGAGCCTTCACCACAACATACATCTTTTGCCTAGCTTGCACTTGGAACATTTCCTTTTTGCGTTATGCTATAACAAAAGAATAGTTATCATGTGCTCAAGGTTCTTCATAAGAGCCTTTAAACATGGTGGCAAATACAAGGCAAGCAATATTTTCAGAATCATCAACATGTTTCTAATGTTGCTTCCTTATTTGCCCTTTGCAACATTTGCAGTGGGTTCAGTAGGAACGGATTCGTCAAGAACGTACACATCATGTATTGTTCCTTTCGAACTTTGTCCTTCATAAGGACGAATCGCAATTATTATTATGTAATGCTATTTCAATAACAAAATATACAAATCATATGAACACATATCAATATCAACACATTTATCATTTAAGAGCAAATAATGTATTTTATAAATACTCCCACTAAATCATACACCTTCCAATGCAAATAAGCATAATATGCATTTAATGGGCTAAGATCAAACTTTAATTTAATCTCAAGTACGCTATGGCGCACTGCTCAAGATTAAACTAATTAGGTAGAAAACATCAATCATATTGTATATGACTCTTAGATCTTTTATGAGATTTATTCAAGACATCATATGTCTAAGCATATTTTAATCTCATCTTATGCCTTGGGTCCAAAACCATTTTGATAACCCAATTAAGTTCATCCACTTTAAACGTATAGGAACCACCATTTCCTCATCTTGCTCGCAAACGGAATAGAATCAAAGCACCTTGCTATGGCAAGCCCACCCAAAACTATCCGAGTGGTCTCAAGTGTTTTAATCATGGATTGACATAAAGAACTTAAAAGTTAAATGAAGGTTCTTTAAAGTAGATTATAAGCATATCAACAAAGATAATCATAACTGTGCACCAGGTAAGTTCCCAAGAAAATAGGTGAGCCACAAGGACTGCTTAAGTACCAAATCTTCCTTCGACAGAACTCTCCTAGTCATGCACAATTACAATATCAATTTGAATGCAACATAATCAATACATTGTATACTGACTTGTTTCTCATAAACAATCAGACTAGTAAACTGACTTGTTTCTCATAAAGAATCAGATTCCTTCAAATTTTGCGTAAACTGACTTGTTTCTCATAAACAATCAGAAAACCAAAATTTAACGTTTCAACTAAACATTTAGGAAATCACAATTCAATGTTTCAACTAAACATCTAATAAAATTCTTAACACTTAAGAATAAATAATTCATGCATCGCAACAATTAATAAAAACACATTTAAATTAATTAAGCATGCATCATAAACAATGAATTAATCTAGCATAGCCCTATAAATTTTATTTCCAGAAATTTATAGCATCCAGATTAAGATATAAAACATCTCAGATTATCAACATAATCACAGATTAGCAGAAAAATTATCAAACTGATTCTGCCCAGATTGGCTAGTTATGTCGCGCGGCGCCATCAGCCAGTTGGCTAGATCTGTCGCGTGACATACCAAGCCCAACCACCAGATTTTCTCCTCGTGGCCAACTCTGTCGCACGACTTGAGTTGCCAGTTTGGCAGATTTTCTGAATTTCAATCAATTCCAATCATAAAGCAATCAAATCAAGTAAACAGCTTTTACAAATTTAATTCAGCATAATCATAAGATGATTTTCACATTGTTTTACATAAACAATCAAAATTCTACCGCATACAAAATATGCAATAAGCATATAAACGATTTATATCTTAATTCTAGCATGTTAATTCAAAATTAACTATGCGAACGGGGCTCTGATACCACTGTTGGGTTTTATGGGTCCATGCGCAGCGGAATAAGCATCTAAATAACACAAAACCCAAGCCCTAAGATCCGTTCTATACGATTAAATTGAATTCCTATGAGATAGAATTTACCAACCTTAATCGCTTTTCGGTCTTGAGCTATCAAACAATTTATCGGTGTGATTTTGAATCACAATCTTCGATCTTCAAAACCCTTTAATCTTCGGATTGAAACTCTAGGCCTTGATCGTCAAACGAGCGAAGACCCCTATTGTTGTATCCACACGTAAGAATGAACCAAGAACGGTTCTTGAGGATTGCTAGATCCTTAAACATTAGGAAGAATATTGAAAGAACTTTTGTTATGATTTTCTTGAGAAAATTCGGCTAGCTTAATTAGGGTTTACTGACTCTAATATTTATACTACATTAGTATAGGTATTAGTTTCCTAATCATATTAGGAAAGTGTCTGTCAAACGCCTCTGGCCTTAGTATGTCGCACGACCCAGAACGCCATATGGCAAGGTCCGTCGCACTACTCAAGACTCCATATGGCAAATTCTGTCGCGCGCTATATTAAGCCAGTTCAGGAACTCTCAATCATTCTTCCTTTGGTTTAACCAATTCATTCTAGATGTGTGTGACCCAATAGGATTATATTATGTTGGCAATGAGCTCGATCATATCGATCCTCATAAGACATAAGCGGACTCTAGCAAGCCATTATGTCTACCCAAATAATATAACGTAAGAGTTCACGTTTCCAATGGTACACTTCCATTTCTCCCTTTGTCTCACGATGTTATATTGAACACAAGTCATGGTCCACGTCAACTTGTATTTGTTCAATGCTTTCTCGATCTTGAGTATAATGATAATCCAATCGCATTGGGGTGTGGCCACATACTTTCCATCATTATCACTCATCGAGGGGCCCAAGCAAAACATCTCTCTTTCGAGGGACAAATTCCATCTTGACTTATCATCCTTCCCATCATGAATCCGATCATGCCAAAGATAGCCTTTATAAATATCGTGTTAAGATATCGTTTGACTAAAATCAAACATGACTTTCATCATATGTAAGGTCATGATAATCTCAGGTCTAGGAACTAAATGAAATGACCATATGAGATTTAATTATGACATTTGACCATGACATAAATCTCATACGGGTCAAGTCCAGTCACTTGTTCACTAACAAGTACCCATAATTTCAATGTGCATCTCTATGCATATAATCATCATATGATTATCCATTGACAATTATACTAATTATTCTCTTAATAATTAGGGACGGAGATTATTACAATAAATATGCAAACTATATAATAATCAAATAATAAACTTAAACGATAAAGATGATACATAACGGTTTTCAGTTAAACATAACTAAAGCCTAGGGCATTACACCAACATGTATCACATATAATGGCAATAAATGGCAAGATAAATAACAAGTAAGCAATATGACAATATAACAAGTATATTTCAAGGAGAAAGAAAGGAGAGATTATCAATGATGGTTTTTCTCTATCTCCCTTGGGGTTTTCTTAAGGTAGGAGTAGCTTTGGATGGATTTTGAAGAGGAGGGAGGTGATTTTGGTTACTAGAAATTCATGGTGTGAATTTGACAGAGTAACAGTGCTCAAAATTCTATATCAAAATGAATAGAGGAGGCCTCTATTTATAGGCTGATTTGTGCTTCCTAATGAAGCCGTGCGGCATTAACCTCCGGCTAATGAAGTCGTGCGGCATTATCCTTGGATGACTCAGCCTGCTTCTAGATCCATGCAAGGTGGCACCTAGAAACTCCCTTTCAGCGAGGGACTACTTGGAATTTTAATTTCTAGCAAGTCCTTCCCCCCATGGAAGATTTGGAAAAGTTCCAGAATTGCCCCTGAATTTTAGGAAAGTCCGGGAAATTACCGGAAAACTTAACTGGAAGGCATGAGCCAGATTTGGGTACTTACAGTAGCGCCTAGATCCAACATCGCCTTCACCAATTTAGAATCCCCCAAAGTAATTGTGATAATAAAGCTTCCGGGATCCTTGAGTTTCAGTGGAAGTTGGTGTTGAAGCACGACACTAACATTTTCAAATATCACCACTTGTTCACCTCTACCATACATATTTTTCCGGGTATTTAGTTCCTTGAAAAATTTGGTATAAGATGGAATTTTTTAATGACATTCAATTTTAGCAAATTAATGTTTAGTTTTGAAAGCATGTCATAAATTTTTGAAAACTATTTATCCATCTATTGCCTCATAAGTCTACCCGAAAAAGGTATAGGAGGTACATATGGTTTGGGAGTTAGAGATTTTTCTTTTTGTTCATATCTCAAATCATTTGTACCTTATTCAATCTCAATTTCAAAATTACCATGATTATTATGATAAAAAGAAGATAAAGGAGAACTTACCTCTTATCCTATCACTTTACCACTTCTCAATGTGGTTACGGCTTTTGCCGAATGTTCCCTTGGTATCGGTTGTGGTGGAATATAGTGGAATGGCTTCTTGTTGTTCCATGAGAAGTTGGAAGATTTCTCCACCCTGGATTGTATGTGTTTGAGTAGGGATTATTGTGAGGAGGCCTTGGTTGGTACCCATTCACCACCTGAGCCTGTTCCATAAAATTAGGGAATTGTGCACTAGATGGGCACACGTTAGTGGCATGGGAGTTCGAACCACAAGTAGTGTATAAATCATGAACTTTATTAACAATAGCAGGATTAACCCAAGAAGTAAGCATATAAAGTTGATTATTTAAATCTGACACTTGCTTCTCTACCCTATCTATAGCACTTAGTTCATAAACTCCCCTCTGTTTCCCTCTCTCTCCCTTTTGTTGGGAGTTACCATGTTTTGGTGCATTTTACTTAACCCGTCATAAAATGATTGATTTAAATATGGTAGGGAAAATTCATGTTGAGGACACTGGACTAAAAGCATCTTAAATCTCTCCCACGTTTCGTGTCATGCCTTACAAGGTTCTTGCTGTAAATCTATGATTTTCTGTATTAGGAGAGACAATGA
Organism: Adenophora triphylla var. japonica; assembly: GCA_022495995.1. Lineage (NCBI taxonomy): Eukaryota > Viridiplantae > Streptophyta > Magnoliopsida > Asterales > Campanulaceae > Adenophora > Adenophora triphylla. The sequence continues at coordinate 386,365 of JAFEMH010001723.1, read as the reverse complement.
GGGGTGAGAATAAAATCTCTGCATGAAAGTCTAATACATCTTCTCACAAGTATCTATGCTATTAGGTGCTAAGGTCAGAAACCAATTTTTAGCTGCATCCTTAAGGTTGAAAGAAAAATACCACAGCTTTAATTGATCATCCGTGACTCCAGTAGTTAGAGGAAAAGACTGGACCGTAGTCAGGTTGTCATGGATAAAGTTTAAGGGATCATCGGTAGCTCCCCCATGGAAGCTAGTTAATAGATTAAAGTATTGTCCCTTGAGTTCATATCCCCTTGTCGCAGGTGTCAAGACTATGCAGGACGAAGTTGTATCAATTTTAGGACGAAAATAATCCTATGTGACGAACAGTTGCTTCGTCTCCCATTATTATTACTTGTTCTTCCTCGATGGAAGAAGTCTCTAGTTCACTTAATTGCTCTTTTGCCCCGATGATAGAAGATTTCGATTCAGTTTCTGACTCAACTGGGGAATGCCACTTTCAAGCTTATCTATGTCATTGTTCAAAGGAACTAGGGGTTCAATGATTTCCGACACAGGATACGCTGTTGAAAATTGAATTGTAGATTACAGAACAAGTCCCCGACAATGGCGCCAAAAACTTGATAGAGTAAAAACCTCACTTGTAATAAAAATCCTATAAAGCGCACTGGTTACCGTGGTAGTAACGCGTGAAAGCGAGGGTTGATCCCACAGAGACTTGTGTTATCAACAATTCAGTTCTAAACAACACATTCTACTTTTGTACTTATCTATAATGATTTCCAACAGCTAGTTTTAAAGCCTTTACTATAAATACCCCCTATTTTCAAACATTTGATTTTGCTTGAGATATTGCTTGAGAGACCTTATTGAATATTTGAAGATTGCTCATATATTTCCAGATTTCACAATAATAACCTTCCTACTTTCATACTCCACATTCCAAGCTCAGTTCCAAAAGCCTTGTAACACTTAGAAATTATTGTGCTCTAAATCATATATATCGAAAGAGACTTAATTTCTAGAACAGACATATACCTCTTGAAGATTGATCATTTAGACCTCTCTTTAAAAGAAACACTTGTTATAGTATAGTACTTGATTAAAAGTTAGATTTTCATTTCTGCTCTCCATAATTTGTAAACTCTCAATAAAAGACTATCAATACAAAATCTAGTAGTTAGAAAATTAAATACTAACCATCTTGGTATAGGATGTAGATCTTAAACGATTGAACCTCTCCAAATCTTTTGTATATACTTTCTGCGCTTTACTTTACGCTCTTACTTATTCTTACTTGCTTTACTTGTTTGATCTTAATAGGTAATGTGTTTGAGTTATGTGTTGTAGATAAAATTGCCTAAGATCCATATTTTGTGCCTAACTTTTAGCCAAACACTTTTCAAACGTGTGAATTATAAGTGCCCCAAAATATTCCGTTGTGCATTTCACATACTCTTAAGCGTTTCTTATAACGTTTGTTGAGTTAGTGCTCATTAGTCATTGATTTGCAAAAAAGTTGAAAAAGATTTTCAAAATAGTTATTCATCCCTTCTAGCTATTTTTCATACACTTTTTGCCCCTTTGAGACTAACACCAATTCATAGATTAATCCATCTCATAATCACAAAATCCTAAATTCAATTAACAGCACACCACTTATATCCATTTTTATATCATTCATAAGCATTACCTATTAATAATCCAAGAAATAACAACTCAATTAAAATTATTTTATAAATAGACCCATTAATGGTTATCCATCAAACTCATAAACCATAATTATCACTTTGGTAATCATCATTATTTCATCAAGTATTTCTACTAAGCATATCATAACCATGATATTTATAAGCATAAAATGTTATTAATTACATGAAATTCATATAATGAAGTTCAAACTTAGGTTTCTTACCTTATTGGAAAAATTCATGGATGAAACTTTAATATTTTTAGTTCTCTAGACTCATCTTGATGAGTAGAGCAACTTCGACGAAGAACGCTTAATGAGATTCCCAAGTTTTTACCTTTAATTTTGACAAAGAAGATGAAATTCCCTCTCTTAGGTTTTCTTATGTATGATTTCAGAGATAACAAAATGAGTATTTATACCCCACTCATAAGCATGAGATGGCACTTAACAATTCTAACCCAGTTGGTTCATTTAGATGCAATTCGCTAAGTTTTTCAACTATATTAGGCTAATTAACACTAATTAGCCTTAATAAATATTATTATATTCACTAATAATCTTTAATTAGTCTTAACAGTATTACCACAAGATTAACCATTATTAATTATTCACATTCTATTAACATTTAACTTAATTGGACTAATGATATTAACCGAATTTGATTATAATGACTAAATTGTGAAATATGAAAATAATGGAAATATTTGTCGCAATCCATTCATTTATTGACTAATTCCTTTGAAATAGTCAAAATGCTCATTTAATACCCCTTTTAACATTTAAAATTCACTAAATTCATCAATGTATAACTATTCAGGGACTGATAAGAAATTTCAAGAATTTCTAGGATGAAAATAGGGCTAAGCAGAGTAGAGGGAGAATTTCATTTAAGCGTGATCACGCTTAACATAATATTACATTTAGACTATGTTACCAAAAAAGATCTAGAGTTGAACCGAGTACACTCTAAGCTAAGCAATGATCACGTCTAACTCAAAACTATCTTTTGAAATTTATTAACATTTCAAAATTTTACAAAATAACCATTGTACCCCTAAATTCAATACAATTCAACCCGCGTCAACCTAAATCAACCCAAAAGTCAATTAATTAAATAAAATATCATAACTCGTATAAATTCAATCTTCATTTCTCATTTACTTTTTAACTCACTATAACAACATAATGAGAATCATTAAGTCTTCTAATTTCTCAACATATATCGCATCAATATACCTTTATTCTAATTTAATATTGTATACACTTAGTACCTCAAATGCACATATCAACGAGTTGGTCTGGTGAAAAACGCGTTTCTCCATATCTGTATGGAGAAACGGGTTTTTTAATATATTCAAAAATCGGCAACCATTTCAATTAAACCGGTTCTATTATCCAAAAACCTACAAAAACCTAGATAAATTCAATATTTGCGTATATACACACAAAGACACACTACAACGATCACAGCAAATGGAGACGAGCAGGACAGTTCAATCAAAATGAATATCAAGAAACAATACAGAAATCGATATTGATTAAATCAGGTAATATGAACCAAATCAACAACTACTGTTTTTAATTTTAATCAACGTTTATTGTAATAAGATCGATTGTTATTGTACATTTCCAGAGATTGATCTACGTAATTTTGGATCTATCCATCAATAGCATAAATGGAAGCTCAATTACATGACAGATATTCAGAAATATCACAAATCGATATTCTCCAGGCTACACAAATCGATATTCTCCAGCCTACAGGTTTAATCTCTATATCCATACCCAGATATTTATATAAATTATATCCAGATATTTATATAAATGATATCCAGAAGTACCAAAAATGTATATCCAGAAATGTGTAAGGTACATATCCAGAAATTTATATTAATGATATCCAGAAGTACCAAAAATGTATATCCAGAAATGTGTTAGGTACATATCCAGAAATTGCTTATTGGCTTTGGCATTGACCTTGTCCTTGACCTTGATTTTGTACTTAGCCTTGGCCTTGACCATGGCCAAGTCCAAAGGCCAAGGCCAATTATATATCCAGAAGTATGTGAATTTATATCCAGAAATGTGGTTGGTGCATATCCAGAAATAAATGTGTACAGTTGGTAAGTACATTGATATCCAGGAGTCCAAGGCCAAGGCCATGGTCAAGCCCAAGGCCATGGCCAAGCCTTGGACTTGGCCTTGGCCTTGGCCATTGCCATGGACAAGTTGGCCTTGGCCTTGAACTTGTCATGGATTTGGCCTTGGCCTTGGCCTTGGCCTTGGCCAAGTCCAAGGCCAAGGCCAATTATATCCAGAAGTATGTGATTGTATATCCAGAAATGTGGTAGGTGCATATCCAGAAATTGATGATAGTTTCTTGATATACATTTGATAATTTCTTGATATACATTTGATAGTTTCTGGATATAGAATTGATAGTTTCTGGATATAGAATTGATAGTTTCTGGATATACTTACTATTGAATTCAAAGAGTAATAAATGTGTACGGTTGGTAAGTGCATTGATATCCGAAACTATAAAATGAGTATCGAAACCTTCAAATGTATATCCAGAAACTATCAAATGAATATCCGAAACAATAAAATGTATATCAGAAAGTACCAATTTGAATATCCGAAACACACAATTAACCATGTCGAAACATTAAAATGTATATCCGAAAGTACCAATTTGAATATCCGAAACTTTAAAGCGGCAATGTACTAGGTCAAAGGATATGGCCATGTCCTTGGCCAAGGCCAATGCTATATCCGAAACTACAAAAATGTATATCCGAAACTATCTATTGAATATCCGAAACAATAAAATGTATATCGAGAAAGTACCAATTTGAATATCCGAAACACACAATTGACCATGTCCGAAACAATAAAATGTATATCGAGAAAGTACCAAGTTGAATAACCGAAACTTTAAGCGGCAATGTACTATGCCAAGGGATATGGCCATGTCCTTGGACAAGGCCAATGATATATCCGAAACTACAAAAATGAATATCCGAAACTTTCAAAATGAATATCCAGAAACTAACTAACTCTTGCCTTTTCTTGCAGAATCATATTCTCCTATTGATTTAGAATCTCAAATTCAACAACCTACGAGATCCACGAAAGCTGGGCTACAAATAGGTTTTCTCTCTTAACTTTATTGACATATTGCTTTAGAATTACGATTTCATATAACATTATTCTTTTTAATATATTTTGTGTGTGCGATAGCATGGCGAGGACCCTAATATTGATATAAGCAAAAATTTCTTTGGGAACAAAAGCAAAGACATGGGAGGAATTGTACAAAGCTGTATAAACTTCATGCAAATGCACTAGGATTTAGTATTAAGTTTTCAACAAATCATGTTTCAAAAAAGACTTCAAGGATATTAGACAAGCTATTCCGTTGCTCATGTGAAGGAGTTACCGAGATCAACCCAAGAAGATAAAATCGGTGTTCCATCACCGGTTGATGTTAATGAAGTTCAAATTCCTTCACCGGTTGAACAACTCGATGTTACCAAAAAACAACAAAAGAGAAGGAGAAATTACATAAAGAGGACTCAATGTAAGGCTCTTTTGAGGGCAAAATTGCTAAAAGAGGAAGATATGTATGTTGTTGACCGCCATGTTACGAGCACAATCATCCAATGACAAGGACGGATTGGAACCATTTGAAGCGTAGTGAAAGGTGTATCTCGAGAAGATCGGGGTGAAATAATTGAAATAATGGAAGAAGGCTGGTATAAAACCAGCGATGGATATAGTCTTTTGGTAAAAGTAGGTGGTGGAGAGGAACATGTTGGTCACACAAAGAAAGATCATGTCAATTTTGTTCGAAACTTAGAATGGAAAAAATTGAAAATGGTGATGCTCGAGAATGTTGTTGATAGGCTTTTGAAATTTCACTTTGGAAGATCGAGGGTTCTATTTTAAAATCAAATTTGATGATGAAGGAAGACTTGGGGCTATATTTTGGAGAGATAGTATGATGAAGGAAGATTACAAGCTCTATGGAGATGCTGGTTATATTTGACACAACTTATACTACAAACGAGATACAATCTTATACATTGCCCCAATAGTTGGCATTAATAATCATTGGAACCTTTGTCATGTTTGGTTGTGCTTTCATAGCAAATGAAAAAAAAGAAACATTTGTGCAGTTGCTTAAGCGGTTTAGAAAATCAATGGGAGGAAAAGAACCAAAAACAATATTTACGGACCAAGACCAAGCAATGTCAAATGCAATTGAAGAGGTATGATTATAAAATTCCATAACCGGTTCTTTTATAATATTTCTTATCTAGTATTTTATTTGTGCTATATAGTTCTAAAAATAATTCGGATGTGCCTTAACTTTGCCCATATGTCATTGGTGTTTATATCCGAAACTACCAGATTGAATATCCGGTAGCTAGTCATTCTAAAGTATGGTTATTCAATATAAAGTTTCTTGGATATTCAATTTGGTAGTTTACGGTTATTCTTTTGGTAGTTTACGGATATTCAATTGTTAGTTTACGGGACATGGCCAAGGCCTAAGCCATGACAAAAAATTGGTCAATGTAAATTTATTGTATGTTAATATCCGAAGCATATAATATTAATATCCGAAACTTTATTATAATACGGGTATTTGAAGGGCGTACGAGGCATAGGCTATGTTTATGGCACATCCAACAAAATGTTGTATCCCACTTTGGACAATTGAAGACAAATGAAGATTTTAAAAAGAATTTGATCATTGTTTAATGGGATGTACCGGTGAGGATGAATTTGAAAGTTGTTGGGAGTCAATCTTTGGTGAAATACAATCTCGTTGAAAATTCTGGTTCAAGCGTCTATATGGACTACGGGAGAAATGGTGCACGGCTTTAAGCACAAATTTCTTCTCATTGGAATATTGTCATCCCAAAGAAGCGAGAGCACAAATCATGCCCTTTGTTTCAAAGCAAACGAAACACATCCCTCACTCGGTTCTTTGACATATTGAATGAAACAGGTTAAACGTTGGAGGAATGCGAACAAGAGAAGGAATTTCAAGCATCAATCTCGGTCCCTCAACCGAGACATGTATGGTGGTATCATAAAACAAGCGGTGAGGTATACACACCACGAGATATTCAAGTTCTTTGAGATTGAGGTAAAAACGAGCTTTCTGCTTGTATACAAATTTGGAGATGAAAGTGATGAAGATTGCGGATTCATACATGTTGCTCATGAGAAGTACCCGAGATAAATATGAGAGTGTACTCTTTGTTAGGAATGATGAAAGTGTAACGGTTGTATGCGGCTGCAATCGGTTTACTACGATCGGTTGGTTGTGCTTTCATTGCATAAAGGCGCCGAATTTGTCAAATGTCACAAGGATACCGAGATATCTACATTGAAAAAGGTGGACAAAGATGGCAAAAAAGATGTATGGGACAAAGTCTATCAAGGAAAAGATAATACATCAACGAGAGAAAAATGAATTCATTCCTGGAAACAAAAGATGGCAATGAAATACCACAATCGATGATGGCTTGTCATGAAAACAGCTGCAAAAAGATCTTGGAAGATGGGTTCAATAGAGACTCACTTCTTATACAACAATTGTTGTCGGAAAATCAATAGGAATGTAGATCTACGACAAGTGTTAATGATAGTGTTGGTTCGAAAGTATAACAAGTGCTCCAGTTTGTGATGGATCCAATTCGTGCAAATACAAAGGGCAAAAAACGAAAGCTAAAGACAAAGTTTGATAGAAGAAAGCCAATCAACGATGAGTTTGGTTCAAAAACACCAAATGAACATTTGATTTAATAGTTTTTAGATTGAAGTACAATTTATTAAGTTGACTAGTTAAATATTTTATACACGAGATATTTGATGTTTTTATGTTCGAAATGACTAGTTAAATGTTTTTATCAATTATATCCAGAAGTATGTGAATGTATATCCAGAAATGTAGTAGGTGTATATCCAGAAATTGATGATAGTTTCTTGATATACATTTCTAAGTTACGGATATAGAATTGATAATTTACGGATATAGAATTGATAGTTTACGGATATAGAATTGATAGTTTACGGATATACTTACTATTGAATTCAAAAAGTAATAAATGTGTACGGTTGGTAAGTGCAATGATATCCGAAGTCCAAGGCGAAGGCCATGGTCATGGCAATGCCATGGCCAAGCCTTGGACTTGGCCTTGGCCTTGGCCTTGGCCTTGCCATGGACAAGTTGGCCTTGGCCTTGAACTTGTCATGGATTTGGCCTTGGCTAATTATATCGAAGTATGTGAATGTATATCGAGAAATGTGGTAGGTGCATATCCGAGAAATTGATAATTGGTTACGGATATAGAATTGTTAGTTTACGGATATTCAAATTGATAGTTTACGGATATAGAATTGATAGTTTACGGATATACTTACTATTGAATTCAAAGAGTAATAAATGTGTACAGTTGGTAAGTGCATTGATATCCAGAATTCCAAGGCCATGGTCAAGGCCAAGGCCATGGCCAAGCCTTGGCCTTGGCCTTGCCATGGACAAGTTGGCCTTGGACTTGAACTTGTCATGGATTTGGCCTTGGCCAAGTCCAAGGCCAAGGCCAAGGCCAATTATATCTAGAAGTATTTGAATGTATATCCAGAAATGTGGTAGGTGCATATCCGAAGTCCAAGGCCAAGAGCCATGGTCAAGGCAGGCCGTGGTCGAGGCCAAGGATAAGTTCAATGCCAATTAAAGTTTACGGGTATTCAATATGGTTGTTTACGGATATAAATTTTGTTAGTTTACGGATATTCAAATTAAGAGTTAAAGCGGCACTTCAAACCAAACTATGACACTTCAGATCTAAAGAAAATAATATTATACAGTAGATATTATTCATTAAAAAAAAACTACAAACAAACAAACCACACAACACATAACAAATTATTTATTCTTGCTCTCCATAAACTTATAGAGTGCAGAGTGCTTGAACGTATCATGCTCTCCATAAGCTTTAGTTGCCCCACGATCCTTGGCATGTAACAGAAGAGAATCCCAAATCCATGTTGATTTCTTGCTTTGTTCTTATTGTCACAGAATGGGCGATGAAGTTTATACGAACTGTTCCACAAACTATAATATCCCTCCTTAATATCTTCTAAGAAACACGAAATTCTTTTAGCGGCTCTTTCTTCTTCATAATCTTCAACATTTTTCTCGAGACTTGGTGACCTACTCGTACTCATACCGAGAAATTGATTGCTTTTTAGATGAAATTTAGAAATAAAAAAGAAGTGAATATCTAACTTATTTATCTTGAATCCGTATTTGTTTTTGTTTGAAATTTGGCACTATTGAATCCATGATTTTTTTTGAAATGTAGTTAACTATTGAATCCGTGACTGATTTTGTTTGAATTTTGGCACTATTGCTTATGGACAAAATGAAGCAGTACTAGTTGGGATAACTATTGAATCCGTGACTTTTTTATTTTTTTATTACTCAACTTGGAACACCTAACTTGGAACACTTGTCCAAAATCAAAGTTCAAGGCCAATTAAAGTTTACGGGTATTCAATATGGTTGTTTACGGATATAAATTTTGTAGTTTACGGATATTCATATTGAATGTTTACGGATATTCATATTGAATGTTTACGGTTATACATTTTGTAGTTTTTGGATATTCAAATTAAGAGTTTACGGATATAGAATTGATAGTTTACGGATATACTTTAATGGTCAAAAAAGCATTCAAACTAACTATTGAATTCAAAGAGTAATAAATGTGTACAGTTGGTAAGTGCATTGAATTCATTGACTAACTTTTTTGATTGGTTTCAAGTACTCTGCCTATATAAATATGTCCAAAGGTAAGCATATACATCAAGTTCAAGAAAAATTCTACCTTTAATAATTTTTCTAGTGATGAACAAAGGCAAGGGAAATTACGGGAGCCAACTTTGGGTGATTCAAATGATGACAAAAGTTGGAAAATATACATCTTTGTGCTACCAAAAATTGCTCAATGGTCATCTTGTTGTTTTCGGCCTTCTTCTTCGCAAATGGAACTCCCTCATTTCGTTGTCCATTGCAGCCATGTAATGGACACAATTGTAGGGATAAGGATTATGTGGGGATAGTCAATCATGCTCATGAGTTTGGCAACGCTCACAACATTGATGAAGCTGCTAGGATTCACCACAAGGCTTTGGAAATGTATTTGGAATATATTTTGAATGAATATGATCCAAAAAACAAATTGAATGACAATGTAGATGATGATGGAGCAGGTGGTAGTGGTAGTGTTTAATGGTTACTAAATTCTGTTTTTAATATTTTTGTGTTTGATGTATTTTGTAATATAGGTGATGTATTGTTAACCGTGACTGTTTTTGTTTGAAATTTGGCACTATTGAATCCATGACTGTTTTTGTTTGATATGTAGTTAACTATTGAATCCATGACTTTAGCCAACCAATGTGTCTTTTAACTTTGAAAAGACATGACTTACTATTGAATTCAAAGAGTAATAAATGTGTACAGATGGTAAGTGCATTGAATTCATTGAATTCAAAGAGTAATAAATGTATGTGCATTGAATTCATTGAGCAACTTTTTTGACTGGTTTCAAGTACTCATCCTATATAAATACCATACAACACCACTCCTACCATCACAACAAAAAAAAACAAATTTCTCAAAATGAATAACAACAACAACAACCAAGCTCAGCAGGACGAAAGTTCGATTACGATATAGGATTTCGGCTGAGGAGGTTGAATATGTAGATGATATTGTGGATGTTCCGCCTAGGGTTAGAAGAGAATGGACCCTGGAGCAAAAAGTTGCAAGTCACGGGCGATCAATCCAAAATGGGCGTTTTCCCTCTATAATGTGGAAAATAAATTGCAATGCCCATTACGCCCCTGATTAGCTTTCCAACAAGAACATTGACTTGGGACCAACTCTTTGCGCATGCTATTCATCGTGGATCTATTTCTTCGTATGGAGAAATATCCAAGGAACAACACATGGCACTAGAGCAGCATATGACATAAATCAATGATGCGAATTAGGGGATGTTGATGTTTGTTCTTGTTATTGTTGCAGATGTTTTTGTTGTTATTGTTGGTTTTTTTTTTTTTTTTGTAATTATATTTAAAAATAATTTATATTTAAAATAATTTACTTAGTTTGTTTTCTTTCAATTTTATATCCAGAAACTAACAAAAAGTATATCCAGAAACCATCAATATGAATATCCAGAAACCATCAAAAAGTATATCCAGAAACTATCAATATGAATATCCAGAAACTCTTAGTTTGAATATCCAGAAACTTTCAAAAAGTATATCCAGAAACAACTAAGTAAATTATATTTAAAATAATTTACTTAGTTTGTTTTCTTTCAATTTTATATCCAGAAACTAACAAAAAGTATATCCAGAAACCATCAAAAAGTATATCCAGAAAATATCAAAAAGTATATCCGTAAAACCATCAAAAAGTATATCCGAAACCATCAAAAAGTATATCCGAAACTATCAATATGACTATCCAGAAACTATCAATTTTATATCCAGAAACTCTTAATTTGAATATCCAGAAACTATCAAAAAGTATATCCAGAAACAACTATATTGAATACCCAGAAACTTTAAATGGCCTTTGTCATGGATATATCCACAAATACCATAAAGCATATCAAAAATGTATATCCAGAAACTATCTATATGTATATCCAGAAACTTTCAATATGAATATCCAGAAACTATCAATTCACTAAAGTACATTAATTACATCACCAAACCATATTCCTAATTACATAATTACATACACCTATGAATCTTGTACATTAATTTGTTCTTCTGTTCTTTTTGTTTTCTTCTCTTTTTCAAAAGTGTTTGTTTCAATCATTAAATTATGCTTATCTCTGTTCAATTGACTAAGCAAAAGTGTTGAAAGAATTTCAGCTCGTAGACGGATCCTTTGTTTATCCTACAAAGTAAAAAAAATAAAAATAAATTGTTAAAACATATATATACAAACTCATATAATATAAATATGAATAAAAAAAACTTTAATAGTACCTGACATAACTCAGGGCATGAGTACTTTGATCCTTGAAAATCATTCATCTCAGACATCACATAAACTCCACAATCATGGTTAACATGATTTTCTTTAAGAACCCAATCACATTCCATGTATTCAAATTTATATGTTTTTTTGTCTTCAAAATCATTATAACATGGATGATGAATCTTCTTCAAAAAACCTTTCATAGGCACATACTGAAAAAATTTAAAGTATAAAATATTAGATAACCAATGAAAACAAAAATGAAAAATATAAAACTGCTTTCGTAAGTTTCAAAACATATACCAATGCTTTCGTAAGTTTCACAACTTCAGCTTCTTTTGCTTCATTCATTGAAAGGTTGTCAAAATAGTGAATCGATTTTTAAGCCATGTTGTACACATATAGTGTAAAGTGCCCACTTTTATTGCTTCCCTTAAAGTATGGGAAAAAAAACTGCAAAAAAATAAGTATATCCAGAAATATATTAGGTGACTATCCAGAAATACCATAAAGTATATCCAGAAATACCATAAAGTATATCCAGAAATTACTTTGGCCATGGCATAGGCCTTGGCCTTGGCCTAGGCCTTGGTCATGGATATATCCAGAAATACCATAAAGTATATCCAGAAATACCATAAAGTATATCCAGAAATTACTATGGCCATGGCATAGGCATTGGCCTAGGCCTTGGTCATGGATATATCCAGAAATACCATAAAGTATATCCAGAAATATCATAAAGTATATCCAGAAATTACTTTGGCCATGGCATAGGCCTTGGCCTTGGCCTAAGCCTTGGTCATGCATATATCCAGAAATTTTTTATTTGTCTTGGACATGGCTAAATCCATGGCATTGGCCATGGCATAGGCCTTGCTCATGGATATATCCAGAAATACCATAAAGTATATCCAGAAATACCATAAAGTATATCCAGAAATTACTATGGCCATGGCATAGGCATTGGCCTTGGCCTAGGCCTTGGTCATGGATATATCCAGAAATACCATAAAGTATATCCAGAAATTTTCAATATGATATCCAGAAATGTATTGACAAATGAAAATACATACCAGATCTACTTCTTTCAGATCCATTACATTCCCATCGACATTAATATCATTTTTCCAATACAAAAAAGTTTGAAGCATTTCTGCAGCATCAACACGAGCACTCAAAGAACGTTTCGTCCAAGTAGCCTGTTAATATAAATGATAAACAATATCTTAAAGAAATTTCATGGATATATACCCTGCAATCGATATATACTTGTAAGTTGTTGAAAAAAAGTAAACTTACAGAATGGTCAACACCAAACATAAATCTCTTCATTACACCTTTTTTATGTTCCGCTTGTTCAACAACATTGCCCAAGCATTCACAATTACACTGTGATATCTCGTGTCTTCTCTCATACTCAAAATATCGTCTCGCTTCCACCCAAAGAAATCACTAAACCGAAAAAAGCACTGAAAAAAAATAATATTATAATTTGAATAACATATTTAATTTCAACTGTAATAATATTGAAATAAAAACGGGATATTACTTTTTTGACTCTGGAAGAATCAATTTTGAGAAGCAATAATCAACCACTTCCATCTTTATCTTTGGCATACCAATCATTACTTCCTTATTCTTCACCATGAATTCGGATGAAAGAATAATCTCACCATTCCACGGTTCCAAATGCACTTCATCTAACATCTTGTCAAACTTCTCACCATTAACACCATGTTGAAAAATTTTTTCAACCAAATTATCAATATCACCAAAAATTTGTGAAGAATATTCTTCTTCCACGTCAACTTCTTTAATAACAGACATAGGCTCAATCATTGGTTGTTTAAACAGATGGGTATCAGTAACTTGATCCTCTGTATTAAGCCTAGCAATTTGATGCTCTGCAGATTGATCTTCAGTTGGTTGATCAACATTGGTAACATCTTGATCCTCATAATGCTCATGCACATATCTGTCATCAGACTCTGTATGCTCAGATCCTTGACTCTGTGAAAGAATCCTAAATGTTGGCAATGGTCCAACCTTCCCTTTCTCCTTCAGCTCATCTTTTGAAGTTTTCAATTTATCAATAATATCATCAATGTAATCAAAAACCTGACTTCCCCAAGGTTCACTATCACCAACCAAATCCTCCTCTTCAGCAGATCCTTTCTCAACATCATCATTATTAACTTTTTCTTTCCCCTTCTCAATTTTTGAAATCCTTGCAATGTGAGCATTGATAGCAACTTTAATATCATTCTGAAATATTTCCAGTGACTCTTTAATGTAATCCAAAACTTACGGAACATTTTCACTTGCAGTATTTTTGTAGGATGACTTACATCCTCAACAAAAGGAGCAAAGATCAATCGGCAATCCAATTTGTCCTTCATCCAAATCATCCTCATAGCTTGTAATAGGATAAACATTATCCAAATAAAGAACTCCACCCCAACCAATCTTAGCTTCATTCCCACCTGACAGAAATTTTCTCTTGAGTCCAATGTTGAATCAAAGGACGTGCGGTTGGTTCGTGTTTACGCAAATATGGAAATCTATGAAAGTAAGCTATTAAAAGAATTGCCACACAACCACCGCAACACCTCACTTTACCGCGTAAGAAGCCTTAAACTTCCTAACACCATCGATAACTTATTCAATACAAACCGGCACCAATCAAACTTTTTGATTTGAGTAACATCTTCAACCAATGCCAACTAAGAACAATCAACAGCCTTTGTTACTACGGTGCAAGAAAGAAACCGACAAAGCAAACAATACATAGAGGCGTTTAAACTCATCACCTCCATCAGGTAGTTCTTTGATGCGTTGACCAAGCAGACGGGCTGGAATACCATCTTTAACTTTCCCAAAAGTATTTTTATATCGTGCGCTCAACTCTTTGTCAATTCCTATTGAACAATTTATCTTCTCTTTTTTTAAGTTCCTTGGAAGACAAAGAATATCAAAAACATCATTTGTGGTTATATAATACTTGTTATTCTTGATTCTCTGAATAAAGCTTCCTGAATCAAATCTTTCAACAAGATATTCCACAATTCCCCCTGTTGGCAATCTATTCAACTTAAGTTCTAATAGTCCACCAAAACCTATAGATTTAACATCTTCTTTCTGAGCATCGGTTAAACAAAGATCAATAAGCCTTTCTGGGATACAACAATATTCAAATGCCCGTTTCTTACCACTTTCAACCACATTCACTGTTGATTTCTTATTAGAGTTCTTAACTTGACCTTCACTTAATTGATTCTTCTTATGCTTCTTACTACCTTCACCTTTATTTAAATTTGCAGCTACAAAACATAAAAAAATAAAAAATAAAAAAGGATATCCATAAATAAATGAAGTGAATATCCAGAAACATACAAATGAATATCCGTAAACTATCAAAATGCATATCCAGTAAACTACACAAATGAATATCCGAAACTACACAAATGAATATCCGTAAACTTTCAAAATGATATCCGTAAAATATCCACAAATGAATATCTAGAAACATACAAATGAATATCCAAAACAAGCAAATGAATATCCGTAAACAAACAATTGAATAGCCGTAAACAAGCAAATGAATATCCAGTAAAATATCCACAAATGAATAACTAGAAACAATTGAATATCCAAACAAACAATTGAATATCCAAAAACTTTCAAAATGATATCCGTAAAATATCCACAAATAATTAAAAAGGTTCTTCTATTATTTAAGAAAAAGTAATTAATTAATGAGTAAAACATAAATATCCGTAACCCTTTTGAAAGGATATCCGTAAGCTTTTGAAAGGATATCCGTAACCTTTTGAAATGTTATCCGTAACCTTTTGAAAATATATAGCCGTAACCTTTTGAAAGAATATCCGTAACCTTTTGAAAGGATAACCGTAAGCTTTTTAATTTATAACCAGAACCTTTTTAATTGATATCAAGAACCTTTTTAATTCATATCCAGAAGCTTTTTAATTTATATCCAGAACCTTTTTAATTATGAATTAAAAGTCAAGAGACAATACTAAAACACATTGTTAATCATGACAAAAATTATGAATTAAAATCCAAGAGACAATACTAAGTAGAATGGTAAATCGTTAAACATAAAACACAAAATAGATACACAGAAATTGTAAATTTCAAACTAAAACACATTGTTAAATTCATATACAGATGAGTATGCTTAATATATCCAGAAATTTATGAAAATGCGAACCAAAACAATAATAACATGTGAACTCACAGTCGGATTTTCGCTTGCTCCTGATTTCATCAGCTGGATTTTCCATAATTCCTTCGATTGCTACTGATTTCGCTTGCTACTGATTTCTGGATATTCAACTGGGGTTCCCTTGCTACTGATTTCGTTTTGGTATTGAACTTAGGGCAAACATGTTTTAATTAAACCGGTTAAGAAACCGGTTCGTTAAACGTTCAATTAAACCCGTTAATAAACCGCTAAGGAGAAACACGTTTCTCCTAAGCGCTTAGGAGAAACGCATTTCTCCTTAGATTTTACGCATATCAACATGTTTTACACATATACTTAAAAATTTCTCAAACTTGACATAAAGATTAAACTTGAATCTTAAGAATAGGGTGATTATAAATTTCAAAAATTCATGATCATCACAGACATGATAGCAGTGGCAAAAAGGTGTGGGTGGGAGAGGAAATGGGTGAGAGTGAGAGATCGAGAAAGATTTGGTCTTAAAGACCTTTTCACTCTCATATCCAAAAATTGTGGAGTTAAAGACCTTTTCACTCTCGTATCCAAAAATTGTGGAGTTTTAGTTGTTTAAATAGGTACTCACTTCATCCCATGTGAGTGACAACCTAAAATGTGAACACAATAACTAATTAATAATAGTTTAATAAGAGGAAAGAGAATAAGTGTAATAGGTGTTGTGAGTATAAAAAGTAAAATATGAGAGAGAATAAGTGGAAATAATAGTAAGTAAATTATTGTTGTGATATGACAAGTTAGTCACATTTAATATAAATAATATTTTTTTTTTGCCATTTTGGAAAGTTCACACTCACGTCTAATAGACGAAAAATGAAATAGGTTTACACTCACGTGGGACGTATAGAGTATATTTTAGCCCTTTAAATTTCATAACTTACACTAAGATCCCTAATAGCCAATATCAATTACAAATTCATCCAATCCATCTACCACGTGTCGTGAGCATGAGATATCTAGGGGTGTAAATGGTTCGGTTTGGTTCGGTTTGGAGAATTTTAGAGACCAAACCGCTAGTACTCGGTTTGGAGAAATACCAAACCAAACCGAACCATGGAAATTTTCAAACCAAACCGAACCAAACCACATCGGTTTGGTCTCAAACCGCGGTTCCATTAAGCGGTTCAAACCGCGGTCCGAACTGCGGTCTAGACCGCGGTCCGAACCACAAACCTGTCCAAATCAGATTATTACAAAATATAGCTCTCACTACATAGGCTTCCAATTACCATCCAGAACAATGAAACTTCACCGGATTGAAGCTCTAATCAGGCATGTTATACCAATTCTACACCAAAAAAATCTTAACCTAATCTGAAATAGAGAGACAGAAAGATATTCAGAAAGGAAAATTAAGAGATTGGCAAGAACATACTTAAAAGAGGTTTCACTTTGTTACTCTGCAAATTCCCAATATAATGCCACTCGATATCTTCAGGAAGCAGCATAAATTTGAACATACACTAAAAATTAACCATCCTCCAAACACAACATGATAATTTGACCCACCGATAAGCAAAAAAAACCCTAATTTATTAACTCAATTACCAATTAAAATGTGTAGGAAATTCACATTTCATAATTCAGATTACTGAAAATGGAAGGAGAGAGAGAGAGAGCAGGACCTGAGGAGATTTTTCTATGATCTCTTGGACGTAGTTTTCGCCAAACCATCGGTGACCAGCGTCATATACTTCGCGGAGGAGAGGAACACGCTTGGTTTTGCTAACGGCTACGACTTTAATCTGATCGGAGAGACGGCCGAACCTTTCGGCAGCCAGGTGCACACGGTGGAGGACAGACTAGAGAGCCGAGGCTAAGACGCCGTCCATGGTGGAAGCGGCCATTGGAGTTTCAGGGGCAAGCTCTTCGTTTTCTGTCTTCGCTTTCAGATTGTTCATCGCTGATGATGAAAATTGGAAATGGCGGAGACTGAGAGAGAGAGAGAGAAGCGCCGCACCTGAAAAAATTGAAAAGAAAGGAAATGGAAAGGGTTGAGATATTTATATTTTGTAATAGGCTGATTAGGTTAGGGTTTGAAAATCAACGGTGGAGATTAAATTAAAAATAATCAACGGTTAATATGACGGTTTGGGCGGTTCAGCTTGGTGGTTCGGTTTGACGGTTCTGCTCGGTGGTTCGGTTTGGTGGTTCAGCTCGGTGGTTCGGTTTGGCGGTTCAGCTCGAAATGGTTCGGTTTGGTTTGGTTTGGAGGAGTCAGACCGCAAACCAAACCGAACCGCATGGTTTATAGATTTTTGGAACCGAGCTGAACCGCTAAGGTATAAAAACCAAACCAAACCACGTGGTTTGGTTCGGTTCGGTCTCAAACCGCGGTTTGAACCGAACTGCTGACACCCCAAGATATAACTGACTTTTTTTTTAACATAAATCGTTAAAAGCCCTTAATTTAACTGACAAAAAAAGTTGCATTTGGAGCCCTGATGTGGCAAAAAATATTGGTGTCCGTTTAGAAGACTTATATGATTTTGGGCACTAAATTGTCATTTGTATAGACTAGCAATACACCGGTGTGATTAAATTCTTTATGCTCTTCATTGAGTAATCAACACTTATAGAAAATCTCTATTTTATATTAAGTTTTATTTATTACTAAACAACAATACAAATGATTAATGATGTATTAACCAAAAATATTAAATCGAAGTAACATATTAATAATAAAATATAGAAAAATATTAGTCTCAAATTCATGCCGAAATCTTGTGAAAAACTAGTTTTTTCATAATTTAAGAAAAAACTAGTTTTTAAACACTAAGCCTAACTAATAAGATGGATGAACAATGCTAAAAACTAGTTTTTTCATAACATTTTGAGAAAACTAGTTTTTCACAAGACCTACTCCAAATTCGTTGGTTAAAAAAAGATATAAAGAAAAGAAAAGAAAAACAAACAAACAAAACAAATCGTGTGATCGCTTTAAATCTCAATAAAATTTGGTCTTTTCATTATCACATAAGTTGTTTTTTTTTTTTTCAAAAATTTTGAAAATAAATTGACATATATTTGGACTTTGCTGTTATTTATAATAATTTATTAGTTAAAAAATTACATTCATATATTTATTAAGAATGGTGTTTCTCTTCTTAGAAAAAGAATAATGTGGCTAGAATTTTTTTAATAGTGGTTCTAAGTTATAAAAAATGCTTCCTTCTCAAACAAAAATGCACAAATTTTCTCACTCATTTATAAAAAATATTATCTTTGAAGGATATTTTTGCTACATTTCTTAAAAAAAAAAATACCTTATTTTGAGTAAAAATTTACCTTTAATCCCTAAATATGTACTCCCTTCTCCCACAATAATATATAAACTTTTCATTTTTGGCGTCCCACAATAATACTCCCTCCGTCACATGTGAATGTAAACCATTTTTTTGGGCACAATAATTAAGAAATATTATTAAGATAATGAAAATGTGTGGTAGGAAATGAAGAGAGAGAATGAGTGGAGTTAATAGTAGGTTGGTTGAATAAATTGTATGGTGGAAAATGAAGAGAGAGAATGAGTGGGTGGGGTAGGGTGAATATAAAATAATAAATTTGTTTCCATTTTGGGCAGTTTGCATTTACGTGGGACGGACCAAAATGGAAATAAGTTTGCATTCACGTGGGACGGAGGGAGTATATAACTTTCCCAAAATGGAAAGGAATCTTTACTATTCCCTCCACTCATTCTCTCTCCTACATTATTTTAATACTCACATCACCATTATAATTTACTATTCTCTCTACTCATTCTCTCTCCTATTTTATTTTCACACTCACAACACTTTCAATATAATATTTCCTCCTTAATTCCCGTGCATTGGCAAAAGTCTTTAAATCTATGGGACGGAGGAAGTATTATGTTATCTTAAAATACATCTTTTCTCAAAAGACATATTTGCTCTTAATAAAATATGTTAAAGACTACCTAATGGGCCTTAGCCCAGTGATATATTAGTGATATATTGGTGGCCTTTCGTAGGGGAGGTCACCGATTCGATTCTCCCCAAGGAGAATCTATGTGGTTTAATTCCTACCTTGGGTTTCAGGGTCCTTAGGAGTCCCCCGGGGCACATCCGTGCAGTTAAGGAAGCAGCACTGCTGGGCTTGCAACCTCAGTGTGGGGAGTTCAAATCTTGGCAGGAGCACTGGAGCAGTCATTTGGTGTTGTAATAGTGATGTAATTGCCTCGGCAGGAGCAGCTGGAGCAGCCATTTGGTGTTGTAAGAGTGTAAATGCCTTGTAGGAGGGCTCCCTTGGGGCCAGGAGTATAAGGGGTGCTGCCACCCTGGCTGCATAGGGCACATCCCGCGATTTACCTCCGCCAGCATACTGAGGGGCCGATACCTGGTGGTCCAGGATTGATCCGGCAAAGCTGGGGAACCTGGGTAATAAAAAAATATATGTTAAAGACTAATTTACCTTTTGATAATGACATTTTTGAGAGGATAAGTATACTTTTTGTTATTATTATTATATACTCCCTCCGTCCCATTTTTGAAGGGGCACAAATTTCCTTATTGGGTGTCCCATTTGAAGAGTCATAACCCAAAAATGAAAAGTTTTTTATTACTTTTTTTATTTATGGAACCCACTTGTCATACTCACAATAAATATCCACTAACTATTTCCTATCCCAGTATCTCTTTTCTATATCACTTTTCATACTCGTAACATTTATTTCACTATACACTTTTTCTCTTTCTTACATTACTTTTCATAATTCCCGTGCAAAAGGCAAAATCTTTGCCCCTTCGGGCGGCGGGACGGAGGGAGTATAATTATGTTACCCATTTACTGTTTCGCGCGAAAAATAAGGAATAATGTTATTAAAGTAGGAGTTGTGAGTGGGTATGAGAGAAAATGAGGTAGAGAATAGTAAGTGGATAGTTGTTGTGAGTACGACAAGTGAGTCTCATGAATAAAGAATTATTAAAAAAAAAAAATTTTTAGGAAAGTGTGACTTTTAAATGGGAGGCCTTAATTAAATGGCAAAGTGAGTAAGGTTTTTTGGGGCAGAGGGAGTATATACATATGCCAAAATTTCACAAAAAAAAATCAATTTTTTTAAGCTCAAGTAAAAAAGGTAAATACTAAATACAGGGAACGAAAAATACAGGGAACGAAAAATTTCAATCCTGCCCTTGCCCGTCTCGTGTGTGTATACACGAGATGTTCTCACATATCTCGTGTAAATATACACGAGATGTCCTTCACCCATGGACACTGCGAACGAGATACGAATTCTTCGTCAGAAACTAGTCATCATCAACAACGAAGCAGGTCTCCAATGGTTGATCGGTTCTCCCTTCGTCTCTCCCCTCACAGTAATATCCACCTTCAGGTGCATTCACACCCACCCCTCCGACCCCTTTTCACCCGATTTCGTCAGAGAATCAGGTAACCCTAACTCCCAATCATCTGATTCTTTGTTTGCCTGTGCGTTTGTGATTGATTTAGTTGAATTTTTTCCGTGCAGATGATTTGAGGACACTTTTGTTGAAAGGGTTTGAAGTAATTGGAGCATTGATTGTTGGAAAAGGAGGTTCTGATTTCAAAGGGATTGCTAGTGACGCCATTGATGCCTCCCGTAGGTTGTGGATCCACACGAGATGCGTCTCGTGTGGATCCATACGAGACACATAACTTAAAACCTTAAATAATGACACATATTTGTAACTCAATTTTCATTTGAATTTTGAGGAAAGTCATACTGATGAAAAAACACTTTAAATATCATTTAGAATGTAGAAAAAAAATAAAAAAATAAACGAGGTAGCCGTATACCATTTTTACAAGATCGGAACACAATCCTTAAAACCCTAAATAATGACACATATTTGTAACTCAATTTTCATTTGGATTTTGAGAAAAGTCATACTGATGAAAAACACTTTAAATGTCATTTAGAACGTAGAAAAAAATTAAAAAAAAATAAACGAGGTAGCCGTATACCATTTTCACAAAATCGGGACACATAAAACCCTAAAAATCCTAAATAATGACACATATTTGTAACTCAATTTTTATTTGGATTTTGAGAAAAGTCATACTGATGAAAAGCACTTTAAATGTCATTTAGAATGTATAAAAAATTAATAAAAAAAATAAACGAGGTAGCCGTATACCATTTTCACAAGATCGGGACACATAAATCCCTAAAAACCCTATTTAATGACACTTATTTGTAACTCAATTTCCATTTGGATTTTTAGGAAAGTCATAGAGATGAAAAACACTTTAAATGTCATTTAGAATGTAGAAAAAAATAAAAAAAAATAAACGAGGTAGCCGTATACCATTTTCACAAGATCGGGACACATAAAACCCTAAAAATCCTAAATAATGGCACATATTTGTAACTCAATTTCCATTTGGATTTTGAGGAAAGTCATAGAGATGAAAAACACTTTAAATGTCATTTAGAATGTATAAAAAATTAAAAAAAAATAAACGAGGTAGCCGTATACCATTTTCACAAGATCGGGAGACATGAAACCCTAAAAACCCTAAATAATGGCACATATTTGTAACTCAATTTTCATTTGAATTTTGGGAAAAGTCATACTGATGAAAAACACTTTAAATGTCATTTAGAATGTAGAAAAAATAAAAAATAAATAAACGAGGTAGCCGTATACCATTTTCACAAGATCGGGACACATAAAACCCTAAAAACCCTAAATAATGGCACATATTTGTAACTCAATTTTCATTTGGATTTTGAGGAAAGTCATAGAGATGAAAAACACTTTAAATGTCATTTAGAATGTAGAAAAAAATTAAAAAAAAAATAAACGAGGTAGCCGTATACCATTTTCACAAGATCGGGACACATAAAACCCTAAATAATGGCACATATTTGTAACTCAATTTCCATTTGGATTTTGAGGAAAGTCATATAGATGAAAAACACTTTAAATATCATTTAGAATGTATAAAAAAATTAAAAAAAAAATAAACGAGGTAGCCGTATACCATTTTCACAAGATCGGGACACATTCCTTAAACCCTAAATAATGGCACATATTTGTAACTTAATTTCCATTTGGATTTTGAGGAAAGTCATACTGATGAAAAACACTTTAAATGTCATTTAGAATGTATAAAAAAATTAAAAAAAAATAAACGAGGTAGCCGTATACCATTTTCACAAGATCGGGACACATAAAACCCTAAAAACCCTAAATAATGGCACATATTTGTAACTCAATTTCCATTTGGATTTTGAGAAAAGTCATACTGATGAAAAACACTTTAAATGTCATTTAGAATGTAGAAAAAAATAAAAAAAAATAAACGAGGTATCTCGTGTAAAAGTACACGATATGTCTAAAATCACGTTAAACCCTTCAAAACGACCTGAATTGAGTTTGACGTTTAAACCCTACTAAAACACAGCCGTATTCTGAATAGAAACCAGAAATCCCCATTATTATTCAAAAAATCAATCTCTAAGTTCTTAGCATGGATTCCTCACAAAATTCTCCCCAACATTCTCCAAGTTTCAATGATCATAGCATGGATTCTTATGAGTATATTAACCTTGATATGATAGAATTTGTCCATGATGAAGGAATTTCACCAAATTCTCCTCCACATCAACATTCTCCAAGTTTCAATGATTCAAGCTTCTATGAAGTAAGTTCTTAATGTTTTGTTTTGTATTGTGATCAAAATCAAAATAAAAATTCCATCTTGAATTAAAAATCCCATCTTGAAATAAAAATCCCATCTTGAATTAAAAATCCCATCTTGAAATAAAAATCCCATCTTGAATTAAAAATCCAATCTTGACATACACATGAGATTTATTTATACAATCTTCAAATACACATGAGAATAACAATGCAATATCAGAGCAAATTCCAGTTTTCAAATATGTTTTTGCATTCTGGACGGAGATAATTTCGTGTACAAATACACGACATAGTAGCTTACATCTCGTGTACACTCACACGAGATGTAATGATCTATGTCGTGTATTTATACACGAAATGTATACTTACTGGAGCTTTGAAACTGACTGGTACTGTATTTTGCAGGGTCCATTTCCGGATATCAGTGATGAATTCACGACATCAGAATTATTTCCAAATAGGGATGCGCTTCTTGCACATGTACGGGAAATCGCGAGGCGTCGAAATATACACCTTGTTATAGAGCACTCGAAGAATAGAAGTGGAAATAAACTAGCTTATGCGATGATAATATGTCATTTTGGTGGATATCACAGGCCCGAAAGATCTAAGAATATAAAGAAGAGTAGTAGCAAGAAGAGAGAGTGCAGTTTTAAACTACATGCCAAAGAAAGGAGGGATGATGGGTTATGGGGTTATGTTGTAAGGAATGGTATACATAATCATGGCTTTCCTTTGTATCCGGAAGGTTTTCCTCTCGGGAAATTGACACGTGCCGAATATGACGTTGTGTGTAGCGCAAGTGAATGTTCATTGCGTCCAAATGACATAGTTGCAATGTTAAAGATGTACGATGAGAAGAACGTGACCACTCCGATGCACGTCCGCAATGCCATCACAAAATATAGAGAAAAAGAACGACAAGGAAGGACCCCGCTACAACAATTCCTTAAATTACTCGAAGATCATGAATATACATACTACACGAGGGAAGACGCTGAGAGTGGCATGATCGGCGATATATTCTTCTCTCACCCATTAGCAATGAAGATGCTAAACTGTTTTCCATATGTTGTACAAGGTGACTGCACTTACAACACCAACTGCTATGGACTGTACTTCTTGCAGTTTGTAGGATTTACTTCCACCGGGCATAATTTCACAATAGCGTATGCGTTCCTCAAGTATCAGAGTGCGGATGATTACAAATGGCATTGGACAATTTGCACAGCCTGTTTACACCTCCCCAGTTGCCAACAGTTTTTGTCACCGATCGTGAATTGGGTTTTATCAACGCTCTCCGTACAGTTTTTCCCGACACCGCACACTTTTTGTGTCGGAGGCATATCGAAGTCAATGTTAGAAGGCATGGGTTGAGTCATACAGGTAGCGAGGATTTGTAAATTAAATATATTCATTATTTATTTATTTATTTATTTATTACTTATTTACTTATTTATTGATTTTCTTTGTTTATAATATATATAATTGCTTAAATTAAAGGTAGCGAGGATTTGGCAGAAGCATTCATGTGGAGTTTCAATTATGCAATCTCAGCCCCTACCTCCGGCGAATGGGACGAACGTTGGTAAGGGCTTTGTGACCGTTTCAGATCTTATCCTGTATTATTGGATTACCTCCGCGATACATGGATTACTCTATACTCTCAGAATATTCTGCCCATGCACACGGATGTGTTACCACACTTTGGGACCCATACCACAAACAGGACTGAGGGTGAGCATAACATGTTGAAGAAGGCATTGGGGAGTGCTTCTTCTACTTTTCGCACAATCTTCAAAAAGGCTCATAAGATCTTCGATATCCAACTAAAAAATATCAAACAGGGTATGAATAGATCAAAGACCAGAACTCCAATTGATTTGAGGACCCGTAATCTGTATCACAACATATTGACTAAAGTGTCAACGAAAGCCTTGCGCATTATCAGACAAGAGCGGGGTCGACTTCAGAAAATCAAGCGGGGTCGTAATGGGGGTAATGTCATCACTGAGGCTGCCTGCGGGTGTTACTACAGGCGAACACATGGACTTCCATGTAGTCACGAGATTGCACGGATAGAGGACTATGGGGGACGGATTGAGCTGACCTCAATTCATGATTTTTGGAAGAAGTTGGACATTGAAGTAGACAACCCTCCATCTGAGCCTTCAATAAATAAAGACAATTTTCAAGCTATGTTGAATAAATTTGAGAAAGCACCTGAACCGATAAGGAGAAAGTTATTCAAAACGATGGAAGAAGGGCTAAATTACCATACAAGAGATGCTTACGAGCCAGATCATATTTCAAAGGCGAATAAACCCCGGACCGGAAGTTCCAGAGAACCGTCAGATTGGGAGCATACTAACAACTTTTTTCGAGTCCCCGCTACACCATCCTCGACTAGCAAAGGGTATAGATCTTCATTCATTTGTGGCTCACACTGTTGATTACGTTCTTGATGTATTTGATTTGCATGTTGATAGTATGAATGCAACTCACTCTTTTCTTTGCCCTATTTCAGGTCTAGATCTGCATTCATTGCATCAACCCAAGCGAGTTCGGAGTCCACTCACAAACGGAAATCAGCTTCAGAACCCACACCATCTACCCCTGCTAGTACTCCTACGTCTCATCCACCACTAGCTGCTTCCGGTCGTGGGAGAGGACGGGGTCGAGGGTGAGGTCGAGGACGAGGACGGGATCAGGGTCAGGGTCGTGGAGAGGGAAATGGACAGCCCAATCATACTAGTATATATAGCTCTACGTATTTGACATCTTTTCCACCTTTCATTATCCCATTTATTGGAGGCATCACAGATGTGGCATCTGATGGACATTGTGGCTATAGAGCCGTAGCAGCACAGATATACGGAGATGAGGAGATGTGGGCTCGAGTGCACTCAGACTGTTACAATGAGGTGCATGCTCGCCAAGACCTTTATCAAAGAGTTCTAACTTGGATAAACGTAAAGGAACTCTTACGTAGGATTGCTTGCTATGTCCGGCCGACGCCGGACAATACTTATTGGATGGACCTCCCAGATCTTGGGCACATCATTGCCACGAGGTATAATGTGGCGTTCATTTCGTACTCGGCTAGCGGCGGCAGCTTATGCCTTCCAGTAATTGTACCAGCAGGAGTAGGACCACCGATAAACACAATTGTGGTGGGACAAGTGACAAACCATTTTATATTGGTATGATACTTAACTGTCTCATCTATATTTGTAATATTTAAGTGTCTTACTTAAATTTGTTATATTTAACTGTTATTACTTTTGCAACTGCACATGTCAGGCAATGATTACCCAATTCCACCACCACCGAACACTTGGAGGGAACACTGTGATCCAAGCGCAAGTCAACTGATCCTCCAATACCGAGATAGGATAGCAGCATTTAATGAACTCTATGATCAGGATAACCATGCAAGAAGAGAAATATTACGTAGGGGATAGTATATGTGTAATGGTTTTTGAATTATAAAGTTTGTTTGAATGTTTGGATGTTTGAATTATATGCTTATCTTTGTTAACACTTTTATTTCGTATACAATTTTTCATCAGTATGACTTTGGTGTTGTTGTTTATTTGGTGCTGTTGTTGTTGCTGATGTGTCTCGTATGGATCCACACGAGACACATCTCGTGTGGATCCACACGAGACACATCTCGTGTAGATCCACACGAGACACATCTCGTGTGGATCCATACGAGATGTGTCTCGTGTGGATCCACACGAGATGTGTCTCGTGTGGATCCATACGAGACACATCAGCAACAACAACAGCACCAAGTAAACAACAACACCAAATAAACAACAACAATAACACAATCAGACACAACAGCAACAACAATACAATCAGACACAACAGCAACACCAAATAAACAACAGCAACAAATCCATAACTCCATAATCAGTACTACAAATCCATAACTCCATAAACAACAACAATACAATCAGACACAACAACTATCCATTTCCTACTGAAAATAAATCCATAACTCCATAATCAGTACTACAAATATACCAAAACTCCATAATCAATAATACATAAATGCGACCTCCTAAATGAGATGACCTAAAATCTCGTGTGCCTGTCTAAGTCTACCTATGACGTCCTCGGGGAGCCTCGCATCTGTCAATAATGGAAGTATGATATCTGCGACCTCTACAACCCCAGGCTGCGGTGGAACATCAACTGGGGGAGGTGGGGGAGGTGGAATGTCAACGGGGGGATCGTGTATCGGATTAGATATCCGAACATGACTCCTAGCCAGAAACCACTCCATATAATCTCCAGTCACGGGAGAAGATGTAGAATCTAGTGGTGGCCCCCAACGGGGAACGGGCCTGAACTCCTCCATGTCGTACTCCACCCACGAGTCCCAAACATCATCTCCGTCACCATACTCCTTTTGGTATCCCTTCTGACCCTTTGACAAAATGCATCTCGTGGGAGCCACGGGGGGCCGTCTGGGGATCCTCTGCTGGTACCCGAACTGCCTAGTAACACGATCAGGCATGTACGCCTCAGTGATGTCAGAAAAGCGTATAACCCCCCTGAAGTGTGAAACCGGCAGAATCGAGTCCGCTCCGATACCATAAGGAGTCCAAACAACTTGTGAGTAGACTTTGTTAGGCAGAGTCTACATAATAACGGAGGGAGTGTAACAATTTGAAACAGTTTTAATATGAATAACTCACCCTGTCAACATACATCCTGTCAAGAGTGCGGCGATACTGCACTAGATGATCTAATCCCCTCCCAGCTATATTAGTACGTGACCATCTACGAGCTCTCGGCTGCCCCTGCTGCCAGTGTGGGTCAGAAAGTCGCCGGAAATCCAGGAAGTACTCGTATATCCAGCCCTGAGATGTATGTAAAAAAGTATTAAATATTAATCAAATGCAACATGTAATTACAGAGGGGGGGAGTCGACAGAGTAAAAAGAAAGTGAATAGAGTAAGATGTACCTCTAGCAGAGTCGCACAACCACCCATCTGCTTGCATCCGGATCTGGACGCCTTTCCCAACTCTCGGTATAAATATGCCAATGTAGCTGATCCCCAGGAGAGAGTGGGGAGTCTCTCAAGATCCATGCATAGAGAAAGGTAGGCTGCGGGCACCTTATCCTGACTCTTGTCCACGAACATCGTGGAACCCAAGAGGTGCAGGATATACGCAGAAGCACGCTGGGCATCAGTCATGCGCTCTATACGGGAAGAAAAGAGACGCCGGACATCCTTTAATAAGTACCCAGTGCCGCCCAAAACGAGGTGTCTAGTGATGCCGGACATACACAGTTGATACCTGTAAATTGAAGATGAAATAACACATTTTAGTACAAGAGATGAATGTAGATAGTTAATATAGTCTTGAAATTGATAATATATAACAACATACCTAGGATATGAAAGACGTCGTGTAACGTATGGTCATCTCCCCCCACGGCATGTGGAACGAGTTAGTCTCAGGAGACCACCGTTCCAAAAATGTCGTCATCAGCGCATGGTTAGGCCTCTGAATGGTGGCATCGTGCAGCTGCTGGATGCCCGATGCATCAACGAGGGTCAGCCAGACTCTATCAGTAGCCTCCAGATCATCACGCTTGAACCTGTTTATTCCAAACAAAAAATATAATCAATACTCGAGATCGAGAAAAGTATGGGATGATAATTAATGGAATATTTAGAGTGTGTGCCAAACAACTTCACGATTTTAATAAATTCACATAAATGATTATCTTACTTTTGCAGATGCAGCAGTCTCGTATGGAAAGTCACCACTTACTGGTGGCTCCTTCTCACCCGCACCCTGCCTCCTCCTCCGTCCCTGCCCTCTAGCCACATCCTGACCTCTCCCCCTCCCATGCCTCAAAGGTCTAACATCACGTATCTCCTCCTCCTCCTCCTCCTCCTCCTCCTCATCATCATCCCTCCCCTCCTCCTCATCATCATCATCCCTACCCTCCTGCTCCGCCTCCTCATCCTCCTCACCACTATCATATCAGAAGATGCCTCATCATCTCCTACATCCTCCTCACCACTATCATCAGAATCAGAAGATGCCTCATCATCTCCTACATCCTCCTCAATCTCAGGCTCAAACCCAGTATCAGGCTGCTCAGTCTGCTCAGGCTGCAAAGTCCTATCATGATCATCTCCTACATCCTCCTCAATCTCAAGCTCAGACCCACGCACGATAGTCCTATCATGTATCTTTTTGCTGCGTTTATCTACCTTAGCTGCCGTCTCGGCCTTCCTCTTTCTATTGGACGCGGTCATACGTTCACGTGCCTACAAAAAAACAAATAAGAGACAATAAATTAGCTATTTAGCATTTATAACTGAATATGAACGATGTAAAGAAAAAGATTGGACACTGGGCACATCTCGTGTGAACTCACACGAGATGCATCTCGTGTGAGTTTACACGAGATGCTTTCCGTGTGAACTCACACGATTTCAGCCATTAAAATCACCTTAAACCCAGTTCATGAAAGACGTCCAAATCAATGGCAAATCAATTGAAGCAATAAAAAACATGTGCCATTAGACATTGGGAATTTAAGGAATGTAAAATTAGGTTAAAATTAGGTTCAAATCGGATTACCTTCTTTACAGGCACGGTGGTAGAAGCAGAGGCGGCGGCAATGGCAGTGGTGGTAGCGGCGGCGGAAGTTCCGGCAAGGACGACCAAAATTTTTACTCGAGCCATGGCGATCGGTGTATTTGGTCGTAGTGTTGTGTACGTACTGAGAGAGAGACAGAGCGAGGGAGAGGAAGAGGAAGAGTGTTGTTTGATTGAATTTGAAATGAAAAAAAAAATTATATATAAATGGGTATTTTGGTCAATTGTGTTGTTCCCTGTATTTTTAAAGCCGTGTATTTAACTATAACCAGTAAAAAACCTGTTTTAGAACACGCCGGGTCTTTCGCCTCGCTAGGGCGCTTCCGCGTCGAAAACGCAAAAACAAAACCAACGTCTCCATCTCTCAACAGACTTTGTCAGCAACAGGAGGTATCCGCCTTTCCAGCACAATTGATTCCCAAGCCTTACATCAAATGACGCAGCTAGGGTTAGAGATATAAAGTGTTGATTTTGGAGTTCAAATGGGCGAATGATTGAAATTGTAATTTTGGAGAAGACGAAGTGGGTGGCTAGGTGCTCAATTTGTTGCTTTGTTTGTGTTGTCAAGTGCTAATGGTGGAAAAAAGCGGGAAATTGGGTATAACCAAATAAAGCCTTCTTCTAAAGTGTACTTCCTCCGTCCTGATAATAGCTTCACCATTTTAGCTCGACACGCAAATTAAGGGTGGAGAAAATGTTGTGAGTGTAATAGTAAAATAGAAAAGAGAATGAATGGAGAAAATAGTAAATTTAAAAAATATTTTGAGTGTAATAGTAAAATAGGAGAGAGAATGAGTGGGTGAAATAGTAAAGATTCTTTACTATTTTAGAAAAGATGAAGCTTCTAACGGGACGCCTTTTTAGAAAATTAGTGAAGTTTTTATTGGAACAGAGGGAGTATTTCTTTGGTTTTTGTTTGTTGCGTAGTGCTCGGGTTGGTTTTTATAAAGTGCTAGTATTAGTGTCATAAAGTGTCAGTAGTGAATGTGTATTTTAAGTGTCGGTGCATGTGTGATTATGTGCCGTTTCACATATAAAAAGTGTCAGTTTTATGGTAAAAAAATGGCAGTGAAAAGTGTAAGGGCAAAAGAGTGTCCGTGTTAAGATAAAAAAGTGTTAGTATTAGTTTTAAAAAATGTCAGTGTTAAGAAGGTAAAAGTATGTATTATTAAGTGACAGTGTAAAAGAGTACCAATGTTAGGGTAACAAAGTGCCAAAGTTAATGTAAAAAAATGTAAGTGTTAAAGAGTGGTAGTGCATTTATTATTAAATGTCGGTATAAAATAGTGTCAGTACAAAAATGTCAGTTTTAGTGTAAAAAAATGTCAGTAAAAAAATATACAATTAATGCATTATCAAGTGCCAGTATTACGGTAAAATAGTGTTAATGTTAGTTTAGGGAAGATAATTAGCGAAGGAAGTCAGACTCCATTTGTTTGGGGGAAATATTTTTCGTAAAACGTTTTCCTCATTTTTCGATATTTGGTAAACACCGAGAAGCGGAGAATTTTTTTTTTCAGAAAACGTTTTCCCGACTTTTCTAATTAAAACGACTTACGAATTTTTTCTAAATAAAATATTTTCCGAAAGATGATATCACCTCACGTATACACACCCCTAACTTTTCATTCACCCACCACGTTACCCACACTACATCAACCACCCCCTACTCCATCCCCTCATAAAAAAATTATTTACTCCCTCCGTCCCATAAAAATACACACATTTTTGCTTGGCACGAGAATTAAGGTAAAAGGTAAAAAAGGTGATGTGTTGTGAGTGTAGATGGTTGGGTAGGAGAGAGAAAGTGGAGTAAGTGGGTAATGGTTGTGAGTAGAGACAAGTGAGTTCCATTTCCATTTTGAGAAAGTGCAGATTATTGCGGGACGCTCAAAAGGTGTTTTTTTGCAGATTATCGCGAGGCGAAGGGAGTATATTAAAATTATTTTTTACGATTCCCCACTCCCACCACCACCTCTAGGTCAAAAAATATTTTTTTATTCATTTTAAAATGATATTTTAACAACTCACCCACTCTCAAGTAATTTTTTTTATTCATCTTAAAATTATTTTTTAACAACCCTCACCACTCTCACCCCCACCCATCCATGACCAAACTTTTTTTACTAATAATTAAATTAATTTATTTTTTAACAACATTCCCACCTACCCCCCACACTCTCGGCTATCCACTCTATCCCACACCTATCCCACCCCACACCCTACCCTATTACCATCATAGCATACCATCATCTTACCCTTTACATTTTCCCACCACCCTACTCTACCCTACCCTACCCCACACCCATCCACCACACCCCTACTAATCCTCACCTCATACTTTGGTAAGCTATTACCTCACCACCTGACAGTAACAGTAATAGGCGCAAGCCCCTCCTCCGGCAGATTACACTACCACCCCACCTCCATTATCCTATCCCATTCTATCTCTTTCAACTTATTTTAAATTGTGTTTTTATTGAAAAATATTTTTCTTTAATTTATTAAAGAATTGAAAATATTTTTCGGAAAACATTTTCCTTATCAAACATGCGAAAACATGTTTATGTTATTTTTCGAAAAACATTTTGCGGGAAATCATTTTTCGTATGTCGTTTTACGCGAAACAAACGAAGCCTCATTATGTTTGTTTAAGTGTCAACGGCACATAAATAATTTTTTCTTAAAATTAGAAAAAACTAATTTTTTTATTAAACCAACTCTATATATGAAAATATAAATTATAAAAGAAAAAAAAAAGTGACCAATCTATAGTATAAATGGGAACGGGTCTGCTGCTACAGTATAATGAACAGTTTTAATGACCAAATTTTTCATTTTGCCCTCACTAAATTGTTCCTTTCTCATTTTGCCCGTAAAAAAAAAACACGTGTCCTCGAACACGAACTTTTACTAGTGGTAAACAATGAGAGGAGGTAGGAACTAAAATGTGGAGAAGAGCATAGGAGCGTCAAACTCTTATCGGCCAACATCACACCACCACTTAAACCAAAGAAACTAGTCAGCCGTAACACACAAAATACAATTTGTTCTGGAAAGATCTCGTTCTCTCCCAACTTTCAAGCCTCATCTCCCATACCCGCCTACATTGAAAAAACACACACACACACACACTTCGTCTCTCCTTCTCCCAAACCACCAGAAATCTGTTCAATTATACTCGAAGAATCCCCAATTCCAGGTTCCATTCTCTCTATATAACTCTCTATTCAAATTAAATTTCTTGAATTAACCTTATCTGTTTCTAATTTATTTTTTTATCTTCCATATTTGTCTCTGTGTTTGTTGTTCATATTTTATATTAAATGAGTAGCATAAACCCTAATTTTATCGAATTTGTTAGCTTATGTTAAGAATAGTTAATTACAATGTTGTTTATTCTTTTCAGCTTCATGTACGAATACTTTTTTTTTAAAGCAAGTAATGATTTTTTTCATTTATGTATCTTGTCTTTATTAATTTGTCTACTTGGCAGTTGAGGTTGAGCATATGAATGTTGCAGAATGAGTTGGACAAGACTTGAATTTGAGATGTCCGTATGGATTGTAACATGAATCTGAATTGGTTATTACAGTACATAGGAAGAAAATGGGCTCGGAGAGTAGGCTTTTGAAAAAGGTCTTTGTGAGGTTTTAAGGAACTACTAACTCTAGAGAATGGGAGGCGCGCGACCAATTAGGAGAAAAGGACCATGCTTTGCCCACCTGTCATGCTGGCAAAGGCACTTACTTACACCTAGGTTCTATATGAGATTTCAGTTGTTTATAAGCAGTGTGCTAGGCACCTACTTAGTTAAGTTCAATACGAGAAGTCCGTTGTTTATAAGCAGTGAGCTAGGACCAGCTATCAGTATTTACTTGTTGTATATGCAGGAAAGCTTTGTGTCTCTTATTAGACTTTGAACTTCGGTGTTCTAATTCAAGTTCAGGTTTAAGGGGTGTATGTGGTTTTTTGCTACAGTTAAACTATTTTGGGATGCACAATCTGGAGGCCCCAATTAAGATTAGCATCATATGGTTGATGTAATGAGTCTGCAGTTGTATAAAAAGTATTTTAATGTATTGATTTAACTCTTGTAACCAAAACATAGGTTTTACTAAGCAGGAAGTTTAAGTAGTCAGTAGTTACAGAAAGCTCAAAGGCCACCATGCAGTTGGGATCCAGAAGGAATCACCCGTGTCTACCATGGAATCAGATAGTGGAATTAGCTATTCCTTAGGATTAATTAACTTTTCTTCATTTGCAAACAACACACCACTGTCCCAGAACATGCTACAGTCAAGAGACAGTATCTTCGACCTATGTTTTTTGCTGCAGTAACAATCTTCATCATTGTGAAATTCTTGACTGCATTAGTATAAAGAAAAACAAAAGTACTTGTCTATTAGGACAATCAAACGCATTCTTTTTGTGTTTCTATTTTGTTTTTTACATGGCATGTTAGATGCTTGAAGTTCATTATTGGGGACCTCTGGTTAGAAATTCACTGTATTTTCTTAGGCCGAGGAAAGAATATTTGGTTGATTGGAGTTCAGTATTAGACAATTCCTTGTATCAAATTCACTTTTGTGCCTCAGTAGTGTGGTTATCATGTAGCTCGTTTAAACTTTTTGTTGGAGACAATGCGTTTTTGTTAGTGATAGATTTATTTATATTCAATTTGTAGAATATTCCATGACTCAGTAGTTTTGTTGTTCTCTCTGATATGTTATATACAGTATATTGGATGGCGATCGTACCTTGTGGAAGTACATGGGTGGCACGGTGGGGAGTGCAACCTCAATTCATGTCAAGAGCTTCTGTCATAAATAACTTATCTACACCTCATCGGTGAGCTTTTTTGAACATTATTTTTGAATTAGTGATTATGGACTGTTGAATTTTCTTAACACTATCTATGTCATGCATATTGTGGTTGCAACTGTGTAGACTTTGTCAATCTTTTAGGAAGAATTTGTTTCCCCCATATATTTATTTAAGGAAAATAGTTTTTTCAAAAGAGAGGTTACAATG
This sequence comes from Adenophora triphylla var. japonica, assembly GCA_022495995.1. Lineage (NCBI taxonomy): Eukaryota > Viridiplantae > Streptophyta > Magnoliopsida > Asterales > Campanulaceae > Adenophora > Adenophora triphylla. The sequence continues at coordinate 351,014 of JAFEMH010001723.1, read as the reverse complement.
TTTTACTGGCCAAAGTGTAGGTTCAGAGGTGCATACGAATCAGAATCTGAGATTTCTGTTCTGTCTAACCATGAATAATGATCTTTCCAATCATGTTCTGTTTTTGGTTGGTTTACTTTTCTGAATTGTGTTGTAACTATTGCATATTGCTGTCCTAAATAAAGTTGAATTTTCTTTTAGAAGATTGACCTTTTAATATAAGCTCAACAACTTTCCAAGGGAATCTAATGTGGCTTCGATTTTGTTTGTTCTACAATGTGGATTATCGATTCATCGTGTCAGATTTTATGGGCTTCAACTTAGAACTTATGTGTCCTTGAGACTAGTTTGTCTTTGGAGTGCTTCCTTATACACCTTTCCAGTTTGGTGCTATATGAGGCAATTTCCGCATATATACTATGTGAGGCCTGCTAGATTTCCAAACTTGTCAATAATAGGTATGAAAAGGACAGTCTAAGTGAATTCAAGCAAACTCCTTTCTTAGTTTGATCCAAGCTGTGTATGGAAGCCATAATTGGATTGGCTGCTTGTCCTTGTCATGGGATTCATATCTCTTGCTATTCTTTTGGATGAGCAAAGACAGAGATTACATGGAGATTATCATGAGGGCTATTTATTATTCTGTATTCCCTAAGAACGAAGTCTCATCCACACTCGAAGAAACCACTATAACATGCATGTGCTTGCCAATGAGTCACCTGGAATTTTAACCTCTTTGGGTACAGTTGATCACTACCACAATAAAGTTTTTTTTTTTGTTGCTGAGATGTAGTTTCCAAACTTGGTAGCCACTTATCAATTCCATGTAAATATATTGACTATTCTGGTGTTTGGTTGGTCATTCTTAAGATGGGGAAATATTTGTCTGGCCATGTTAATCTTTCAGTGAAACGAACAACTAATGTTGATTTGAATGAGTAAATGTGGACAAAGGGTAAGAAATCTGAATCTCAAATCCATAAGATTTCGGGAGAAAGGGTGATTTTTACTTGGGCTTGAAAATATTTTACAGTGGACTATAGTGACAATACTACTTCTTAGTAGTGGAGATCAAAAACATTTTCCTCGAGGTAAACATAATTTAACAATCCTTTAGAACTTTGAACCTACTCATTTTGGTTCATACTAGTAACCAACGAGAGTACCAATTATCACAAAGAGTTTGAAATAGAGTTTTGTGTTTGTTGACATGCAGTCCTGATGTCAGTTGACAATATTGTTCTATAAGAGGCATTCTTGAGAGATGTCTTGGGGGCTAGGAGTTTCATTATTAAGTGTTTCGCTTGGGCAATGCCTTCCAATTGCTACATCTTTCTGAGTGAGGCCTCCTCTAAGCTCTATCAGACCAGAAGAATAAAGCAGAAATAATAGTAAAGAAGTATTTGGAGTTGTAGCTTCTGAATCTTGGGAGGAGATAGCAGACTGCTGCAATTGAGACTCTCCTGAATCCATTCTGCTATTCCACTCTTATCGTAAAGCTATTGTCAGAGAATGTGCCGATAGGAAGTGCACTACAGCTATGAAATGCAGGATTTAGCTGGTTTAACTGTTCGACGATTTACGTTGAGCTGTTTGCATTTATAGCCCAACTGTTTCATACTCTTCCAAGCTTTGGAGTACATTCATGTTTATTTAGTGCATATGCTCAAGTACTTTATCACTCTATTATTAATGAGTTGTTATTTTATTGGCAGTTTCTCAATCAATATGAGTGCATTGGCATCACCAAGTTCAAATTTCCTTTCACAAGGCTTACATAAACTATATAATATGGGTTCATCTAGTAGTTCTCACCAACGAAGAGGTGCTCGTCTCATTGTTAGAGCGGGAGGCGTAAGTTTAATTTTCTTCTATGTTATGTGTGCTGTCTGCAATTTCTAGCATTAAGAGTTTCATGTAATATTTATCATTGTTTACTCGTTTGTGTTGTTGCCACAGGATTTCTATTCTATACTTGGTGTTTCGAAGAATGCCAGCAAAGCAGAAATCAAAAGTGGTCAGTGAATTACGATCCTTCCTCACAAATTTCTTTGTCGTGAACTTGTCTCCTTATGCATGGTCTCATCAGGATCTGATACTTGTCTCTTGTGCATTGAATCAAGGCACCTGATGATGAGTTATGTCACTCTAGCTGGATGTATTACATGCTTGCATGTGTGGCTTCTGTGCCTGATTTTATTTGCCTATGCCCCCTTTCTTTTATGCTGTTTTTACTTTTTTTTTTCACTGATAAGTTACTCACAAAGGTTGAAGAGACTTTTAAGCATATATAAGTGAGGGCTTCACTTTGTCTTACCTTCTTGGTTGAGAATTGAAAGAGTTTGATACTGCTGATTTTCTTGGAGAGGAGAATTCTTTAACCAGGACTTTTTGGTATTTGACTTTACTTCTGGAACACAAAATTGAGATGAAACGACCTTTGTGATTCTTGTCAAGGTTTTAAATAGGAATATAGGAATCATTTACAGATTTATCACGCATCGTTGGTCAATAGTAAGCATTGGTAAGCAGATACAATGGCATATGTAGCTTCTATCTTTTCTTGAGGAAATCTGAGGTACAGTGTCTGACAATCAGGGTGCAAACAGCTCATATATCTTTGATTATTTGAATGCTTGTGTTAGCACAATTGATTGTGCAGTATCTGATGACCATGGATGGTCCTAATAGCTCTGATGTTTGTGATCATTGGATGCTATATTTAGCATAAGTGATATTTCAAATAGATACTGGAAACTCGTTTAGTTAGTTGAATGTATATTGCAAGGTCTTACCTTTCCATCTTTATTGTAGCAAGTCTTGCCCTTTTGAGCTGTATTCTTGTGCAGCGTTATATGCACTTTCTGGAATTTTGGAGATTGTTGTAAGCAATACTATGCTATGAATTTGATGACAACTTTTTGTGGCGATTTCCTAGAACTAATCTTTAAAGTATCTGATTAAATGTTCTCTGACATTTCCTGATTTTACATAATATCTATATGTTCTTCCATCGAAGTTCTTTTGATTCAGATGTTCTAGAAATAGATCTGACTTTTCTCTCATTTCAGCCTATCGGAAACTTGCAAGGAGTTACCATCCTGATGTGAACAAGTAAGTTGAACTGTCACTTCTAATTTCACGTAGCTGTCCCTAACCAGTAGCTTAATTCTTTTGCCAACTCCTATCTTCATTCTCCCATTAACGGTTCACTATGCTTTATTGGTTGCGTGCTTCGAGGAGTACAATAGATAGTTATGAGAGTAAGTCCATTTGGACTAGTTAACTCTTGTTTCATAATTATTTGAGTTCAAGTCTTGCATCTACACTTCCTATATGTTGGTGCGCCTTTGTGCTCTTTTCCGTTCACTTGCATTTTGTTTTCTCCCCTGTTAATGTATTGTTCCGTGTTTGCTCATAGATGAACTGTGTTCTCTCATCACCCATAAACTCTAGAATATGTGAGTTTTCTAAGTACTCCCCCCATCCCTAAATGATTGTCCAAATTTCACTTTGAGGGACATTTGCCAAAATATTAAAATTAAGCATTTTTGTAACACAAGTACATAAAAACCCTAAATGGTCTCACTATATTGCATCGAAAGTCTAAGTGTGAATTAGAACTTGTTGTAAGCTGGGGGATGATTCAGTAACTTCCCAAAAAAAAAAATGGACATTCATTTTGGGACAAATGTTTTGAAAATTTGGACATTCATTTAGGGACGGAGGGAGTATTATAGTTGACCTGATTCTAATTATGTGAAGTTTCCTAGAGGGATTGGTGGTTACCAGTGGGCCAGTGGTTACAAGGTGCGTGCTTGGTGCAGCAACTATTTGGTTTGTTGGAGAGACTGTACATCCCTTGGGGCACATATTATAAAGTCTTTGTTTTGTGCATGACTTGCACCAAGTATATTGATGCGAATACAGCTTACTGCTAATTCATATTATTGGATCTTACATTTACATTGTTCTGGTGGGTTACTGCCGGTTGTTACAGATCCCGAGTCATGTTTATTGTACCATGGACAAGGTTAGACATAGTTCGTCTAAGTTTATCGGCTGTTGAGTGTTTTGTGAAGACCGAGAATAACTTAATTGCTGGAGTCAGGATTATTTAACACTAAGGTGGACTACTTTTTTTTCAGGAATTTTTTCACCCTGTATCTTTTGTATTTTCACCTCGTTTTGTGCCATAGTCTTCGTTCTCTACACTATCATTTCATGAGTTTTAAATTTGATTCACCTTTGAGATGTTCAAAAGCAAAATGCGTTTTAGTTGGTAGTTACCAATTTGGGACTTTACCATCAAAAAGTTATTTTCCATCTTAAATACAACATTACTTGTTAAATTCTGAATATGAAAACAGAAAACACTTCCAAAAAGCACCAGCTGAGTAGGGTGTTAGTTTTTTCATCTTGGCACTTGCTCATCTCTCTCTCTCTCTCTCTCTCTCTCTCTCTCTCTCTCTCTCTCTCTCTCTCTCTCTCTCTCTCTCTCTCTCTCTCTCGGAACTTACCAGTTTGTCCTTGTAAAAGTATATTTAAAAGAGAGGTAATAGTAATGCTTATATGAAGTAGTGAGGTGGCTTTGAAAATAACTTTATCTTATCACCCTCCTCTTTTACCTAGAGGCTGTATATTCGAAACTTGCTTTATGCAAGCAGTTAAGAGTATGTGGCCAGCTAAACAAGAAAACAAACTGAAGTGGCTTTGTTAGCAGTTGCTCTGAGCAGATGCAGTGTTCTCTTTCAAGTATTTTTCTTCCTAATGAGCTGTATTATTGTTGTGGCTCCTTGCTCCTTGGGGTCATTGTTCCATGTGAATACTAGTTTGTTCGTGTGCTCAGATGCCAAAACCTTTTAGCGAGTTGATTGCCAACTTGACATTTCACCATATATATAGATACACACACACACAACAAACAAACAACAACAACAAAGTCTTAGTCCCAAAATGATTTGGGGTCGGCTATGTGTGTGTGTATATATATTGCAATCTAGTTACTAGACACTAGTTTTTTTCATGCTTGTAGATTGAAGCAGTTTATATATATATATATATATATATATATATATATATATATATATATATATATACATCATGCTTGTAGATTGAAGCAGTGTTTATACGTCTTGGCTAATTGCAATTATCTTTGAATGGTCTTCTGTTTATTACAAGTGATAAAATGCTAGTTTGACATGTTGATTTTCGCAAATGTCATTGTTGAAATGCTTTTTGAACTTGTACTCATTTGCTACTGCAGAGAACCGGGGGCAGAGCAGAAATTTAAGGATATTAGTAATGCTTATGAGGTAAAATCTCTCTTTCGTTCTCGTCCTGCTTAAATTCTTGAGTTTTGGCTATAGATATTGAGGCAAAGTTGTTAATCAACAACTTGTTGTACAGGTTCTATCGGATGATGAAAAGCGTTCCATATATGACAGGTATGGGGAGGCTGGGCTTAAAGGTGCTGGCATGGGTAATGGGGTGAGTCCAAAACTAAATTATAAAATCAGCGTTTTAAAATGCAAAAAAAATGTAGAAGTATGCTAGCCTTAATTGTACAGATTTAAATTGTTGAAATATGTGTATTATTGCAGGATTTCAGCAACCCCTTTGATCTTTTTGAGTCATTATTCGAGGGCATGGGAGGCATGGGTGGTATGGGCGGCATGGGAGGGAGAGGCTCTCGCAACCGGGCCACAGAAGGTGAAGACCAGGTATTCAATCTGGTTCTAAACTTTAAAGATGCCGTATTTGGTGTCGAGAAGGAAATTGAAATAACGCGTCTCGAGAGCTGTGGGACCTGCGACGGGTCGGGTGCCAAACCAGGGAGCAAATCGTCCAGATGTAACACATGTGGCGGTCAAGGTCAAGTTGTCACATCAACAAGAACGCCACTTGGCGTCTTTCAACAAGTGATGACATGTAACGCATGTGGCGGGGAAGGTGAAAGCTCTACCCCTTGTAGTACATGCAAAGGAGATGGACGAGTAAAGAAGTCAAAACGAATCAGCCTTAAAGTCCCAGCTGGGGTAGACGCAGGCAGCCGTTTAAGGGTCCGGTCAGAGGGCAACTCTGGAAGGAGAGGGGGTCCACCTGGTGACCTGTTTGTGTTAATCGATGTTCTTCCAGACCCTGTCCTGAAACGTGATGACACAAACATTTTGTATACTTGTAAGGTATCGTATATTGATGCTATATTGGGAACAACAAAGAAGGTGCCTACGGTTGATGGGATGGTGGACTTAAAAATCCCATCTGGGACCCAGCCAGGGACGACTTTGGTGATGGCGAAAAAAGGGGTCCCAGTTTTGAACAAGAAAAACATGAGGGGGGATCAGTTGGTGAGGGTGCAAGTTGAGATACCGAAAAGGTTGAGTGGAGAAGAGAAGAAGCTGATTGAAGAACTGTCAAACCTTAGTAAAGCCACTACACCCAACAGTAGTAGGAGATAGTAGGAGGGTGTGAAAAGTAATCTTCTTCTTCTTCTTCAGTTCAAATGACATGTTTGAACATCTCTCGTACTGAAGTGGCGTCGTCTGCTTACCATGTGTATCTGTTAAGATTAGGGAATTTTGGGGGTTAAATTTTTGTATTATGGGATTGATTTATACCTTAATTTTTAAACTTGCACTTGAACTTGAAAATAGAGAGATGCATACAAGTATTCTTTCCAGATTATTTTTTTCTCCGGCGTTTTGTTTCCATCGTTGTTATATACAAATATTATTCAACATACATAAATTTATACTGTATGAGAAAAGAGATGTTATGTTCTATACTGTACAAGCCGGCATAGATTAATTGAGAACAAGGTGTGAAAGAATTTGGAAAAAAAAAGGAATATTGGGGTGAGAGAGGCTCGAACTCTCGACCTCAGGATAACTCAGAAGCTATGAGACCTACGCGCTAGCCAACTGCGCCACCACCCCTTGTTGTTTTTCTTTTGTTTAAAAATAAATAAAACGTAACAGCCTATTGTTCCATCCACCTCAAATTAAGGCATTTGATTTATAAACGTGTTTTTAATGATTGTATTTTATTTCTTAGTATTGCTTCTACCGCGATAAAATTGCACAAATACTCTTTTGTTAATTAAAAACATGATATTTATTGTGTGAAATACTAAAAAAAATTGCAATATTTATTATGTGACGGGACCGAGTGAATATACATTAGATTGATGGTTACACAAGACAATGGTTGTTCATTCAATAATTCTGAAAAAGGGTTTCTTTGATCAACCTCTCTAAATTCATGTAAGAAGATCCACCACCAGATTCAACAGCCAAATGAGCTTTCTCCTTCCACTCCACTCCACTCCACTCCACTCCAATCCTTTCTTCCTCATTTCCCTCCCTTTCTCTCCTTCCATCATCTTCCTCACCAATTTCAGGACGGTCTCAATAATTATAGGGATCCTGTACTAAATGTAAATATTTAGCCCTTATTATAATAAGAAATTTACGCAAATAATGATATAATTTCTCCGTCCCACTAAAAATTACACTTTTGTTTTATGCACACGAATATTAAAAAAAAATTGTAAATAGTGTAAGTTATATAAGTAGCAAAAGTGAGATATGAATAAGAAAGTGGGGTAAATAGCGTAAATTTTGTGAGATGGAGCGAGTATAATATATACATACTTTTATAAAATGATTCATTCAATTTTACATGCTATAAAAATTCAATTTCGCTGATAGTCAGATAGTCAAGTTCAAAATTACAATAATAGTACGTTTTTAATATTAAAATTTTTACATGGGGGGGGGTCAATATTATTTGTTCATGTGTTCAAAATAATAATTTTAAAAGAATAAAGGACTAAAACGACAAAAAAAAAACTTTGATAGAGGGCCTTTTGAAATTCTGGTGCGTTGTGCAAAGACACTTTTCGCACACGGCCATCACCGGCCCTGACCAATTCCTCCAATTTTTTTCTCCTAACATCACTCTCAATCTCCATCCCCACCTCCGAATTCGTGCACACGTAGAAACAATTTGTTGGTTGCTCCACGACGAACGGCAACAAATCATAGGCACCCTTAAAGACAAACTTTCCATTGTAGAATTCCATCCACAATTAGTTAAGGGTGTGTTTGGGTATACCAATTCCATAATTTGGAATTGGAATTGGAGCATGGAATTATAGAATTATAATTATGTTGTCTGGATATTAAAATAAGGGATAGAATTGAAATTGAATTATAATTCTAATAATCCAATTTCATAAAATCAATTCCACAGCTAAATTAAAAAATTACAAAATCAATTCCAAAACAATTCTAAATAATCGAAACCCCGATCACCTCCGTCTTCCCCAAACCCCGATCCCCTCCAAGCCGCATCGAAGAGGCAGAGCAGGATGCTCCATAGTTGGATCTCTCCTCTCCATTGTTGGATCTCTCATTTTCTCTGATTATTTCAATCTCTCAACCGGTAAGTTCATTGATCCCAGTATACTAGTTTTTTCATATGCTGATTTTGATGATATTCGTAAGTCGTTTTGTGAGCATATGCTGATTTTGATGATATTCGTAAGTCGTTTTGTGAGCATATGCTGATATTCGTAAGTCGTTTTGTGAGCATATGCTGATTTTGATGATATCCGTAAGTTAGTTTGACCTGAGTTTGAAATTGATCAACAGTATACTAGTTTTTGCATTTACACTAGTACTTGGTGTTGGAAATTAAATTATAAGCACCACAGATTAAACAAACAATTTAATCAACAGTAGGGAATTTATTGATCAAGTCAAGAACGTACCAATTAAGCCAATAGCAAAATCGAAAGCAAGGAACAGGATCAGGAAAAACAGGCAGAAACAATAAAACAAACGATTAGAAAACTTATCGTGATTTGATCGAGTCGCCTTAGGAAGACTGTCCTAAGAGAAAATATTGCCCCCAATTGGTGCAACTCAGGTACTGGCAAATTTCTCCGAGGATAAAACGATCACGGATTACGTACCACAAATTAGCACACAGGTAGGTAATCACCGGCGGTCCTATCTCAGTCGCCTTGAATCTCACGAACGAATCTCTATGAACGGGAGTAATTTAGAAATGAATTAAAGTAAGAGAATTGTGTTTCTCTTCAATATTTCATGGTAAAAAACGGCAGGAGGGTGTTAAGTATTTATATGTGTGGTAAAACTAGGGTTTTAGGGCTTAAAAGGACCTAAAACTGCTCTTAATTCGGCCCAGGAAAATCACAGATCCGTCACAAGCGCGGCCGCCCTTGAGGATGGCGCGACCGCGCTCGACACAGGCAATGGAAGTTGAACTCTCGGCACAACAGCGCGGCCGCTCTTGACCTGAGCGCGGCCGCCCTCGAGCACAGAACATCCGAAGTGATTTTCCCTTAGCCAAAAATCAGTTCAAGCCCAAGACACTTTCAAGTCATAGGCTATGAACTTTATACCACATATACAAAAATTCCAACAATCCCCCACAAGTTCATAGAAATATGACGTGTACAGATTGTCCATTGTCATGCTTTCAATAATGGTACCTTCCGGCTTGAACCACTACCTATGTTATCCAACGCAAACCTCCACAGGACCAGATGAACGGGTGTCTTGAATCTGATGCCTTTGGATGTAGAGGCCTTTCTTTTGGTAACAAACACGACAAAAGCTATGATAGGCCCTCTATCGAACACTTGACGCTTATAAGCCATACGTCCCGATCCTCTATCATGAGTGATTTCAAGGAATAACCCGAATTCCTCTAGTTGCGGCCAACAACAACACTCACTTAGTCAAGCATCTCGGAAGATGTATCGCTAACATCTTGTCTAAAAGACTTGATCCCATTCAAAGTTCCAAACTTTTACTTTATTAGCAAAGAACGAGCACCTCTAGGCTATTCAGGGGATAGACTCGGACATGTAATATGTCAATCTATTATTAGGTGCTCCGACTCACCCCATGACTTGTTATTACCACATTGAATCTCCTTTGTGGGATCTCCACTCGGGTAGATTGGGTTGCTACGCGTTTGAATCGACAGGTTCGACCCATCCCCAACCTAGATTTTTGAACTAGAGCAAATTCTAGCCCTTTGGTTAAAGGATCAGCCGTGTTATCCTTGGTACCAACATAATCAACAGCTATCACCTTCCGAGACACGAGATCCCTTATAGATTTTAATCTAATTTGGGTGTGTCTCCTAGTTTTACAGTTGTACTTGACACTTTTCGGTTTCTCAATTGTGGCGGTGTTGTCACAATGTACAGAGATAACATGCATGGGCTTATCGACTACGGGCAACTCAGACATAAGTCCTCGAAGCCATTCAACTTCCAATCCAGTAGTGTCAAGGGCAACTAATTCGGCCTCAAATGTAGACCTAGACAACAGAGTTTGTTTGGTCGACCTCCAGGCGACTGCAGCTCCGCCTAAGGTGAAAACATACCCCGTACAGCCATAACTTCCGGAGTTAAAGGCAATCCGGCTGCATCACTATATCCTTCAAGAACAGAAGGATATCTCCCGTAATGCAGCCCAAGGGAAATTGTTCCCTTCAAGTACTTGAGAACTCTATCAAGAGCTTCCCAATGTGCTTTGCTTGGACATTGAGTATATCTAGCCAACCTAGTAACCGAGTAGGATATATCCGGTCTAGTACAATTGGCAAGATACATCAAACTTCCAATAATTTGAGAATATCTCAACTGAGCCATCGGTACTCCACTTTCATTCTTAGTAAGAGCAGATGAAGGGTCATATGGAGTCTTAGCCACTTTGCAATTCTTATAACCAAATTTCTCAATTACACTTTCAGTATAATGAGATTGTGATATGAAAGATGCCACTAGTTGAACGAGTCAACTTAAGGCCAAGAATCACACTAGCTACTCCCATATCCTTCATCTCAAACTTACTTTTCAAGAATTCCTTAGTAGTATTAATTATCCTCATATCCGTTCCAAACAACAGAATATCATCGACATACAGACATAAGACAATACTACTATCACCAATACTCTTGTTATAAACACACTTATCAAACTCATTAGTAACAAAGCCAAACGATGAGAAAATTTTATCAAATTTCTCATGCCACTGCTTAGGGGCTTGTTTGAGTCCATACAAGGACTTAACAAGTTTACAAACCTTTCTCTCATTGCCAGGGGCCTCAAAACCTTCAGGTTGATCCATATAAATTTCTTCCTCTAGATCGCCATGCAAGAAAGCGGTCTTAACATCCATCTGATGGATAGGAAGATCATATACAGAGGCCAATGCGATAAGCATTCGGATTGTAGTCATTCTAGCAACTGGCGAATAGGTATCGAAATAGTCTATTCCCTCCATTTGCTTGAATCCCTTAGCCACTAACCTAGCCTTAAACTTGTCAACGGTTCCATCCGGTTTCAGTTTCCTTTTGAAGACCCATTTACATCCTATCGTGCTACAACCAGGAGGGAGATCGACCAATTCCCATGTCCCATTAGAGACAATAGAATCCATCTCTCTCTTAACAGCATCCTTCCACTGCTTGGCATCAGAAGTAGCCATAGCAGCTTTGAAGGTTAAAGGATCACCCTCGACATTGTAAGTGATGAAATCACTTCCAAAATCCTTGGTGGTCCTTGCCCTTTTGCTCCTTCTTGGTTCAATCTCATCGTCAGAATGAGTTGCACTGGAATCAACCCCCACATTTGTCAGCTCCTCTACTTGAGTAGGAATGAAATTAGTGGTTGGGTTGGATTCCTTAGGAAGTCCGTCCTTCATAGGAAACACATCTTCAAAAAATGTTGCATCACGTAACTCAACTATAGAGTTCACATCTATGCCAGAAATTTCAGATTTTATAATAAGAAATCTCAATGCATAACTTGTTTCAGAATAACCTATAAAGATAGCATCAACAGTTTTAGGTCCAAGCTTTTTCCTTTTATGTGCGGGTACAAGTACCTTTGCAAGGCACCCCCACACTTTTAAGTGTTTCAAGCTAGCCTGTCGACCTCTCCAAAGTTCAAACGGACTTTCCTTTCTATGTTTAGGAGGGACTCTATTCAGAATATGGCAAGCCGTATTCAAAGCCTCTCCCCACATATATTTGGGCAGTCCAGAACTTATAAGTAAACTGTTAATCATATCAGTAAGGGTTCTATTCTTACGTTCAACAACACCATTTGATTGAGTGGTGTAGGGAGGAGTCTCTTCATGTACTATTCCATTTTCTTGGCAATAATACATGAAGGGGTTAGACTCATATTCACCTCCTCTATCAGACCTTAACCGTTTAAGTTTCTTGCCAGTTTGTGTTTCTGCTTCATTCTTAAATATAATAAATTTATCTAATGCTTCATTCTTAGAACTAAGCAAATAGACATAACAATATTTACTAGCATCATAAATAAAGGTGAGAAAGTATTTCTTTTTGTCTTTGGTCAACACGCCATTAAATTCACAAATATCAGTATGAACTAAATCTAGGATTTCAGAATTTCTCACAACCGACTTAAACGGACCTTTTGTAGATTTAGCTTCAACACATACATGACACTTAGAATTCTTATCAATAGCATGTTTAGGAATAATATCTAAATTCATCATTCTTTTCACAGAATCATAGTTAATATGTCCTAAACGACCATGCTAAACATTTGAAGATTCAATGGAATAAGAAACAGGATAATCAATAGAACTAAAATTATTGTGCGAACAAACATCAATTTCAACTCTAATTTTAAATAAACCATCCGAGGAATAACCTTTCCCCACAAAACTACCAGAATCCAAAATTATGACCTTATTACATTTAAACGAAATCTCAAATCCTTCCCTAACTAGACTAGAACCACTAATAATGTGGCGACGAATATCAGGAACGTGATACACTCGATGCAAGGTAAGAATGCGCCCATTAGGAAACTTCAGGTCCACGCGTCCAGTCCCAAGCACCTTTGCAGCACTAGAGTTCTCCATCATCACTGATCTACCACGCTCAGGCTGGTAAGACACAAATAGCAATTTATCAGCACAAACGTGCACATTTGCTTCAGTGTTAACTAGCCACTCGTTGGGTTCATAGACAGTAAAGATTTCAGGATAAGAAGTTACATACTTTGTAACATTGCAGGTCAGAGCGTCAACTCCAGGTGCGTCAGAGTCAGGATCATCAAAATCCTTCGGACCCAACACCATGTTGACAGCAGGATGGTCATCAGCAGAGCCTTGTGGTCCTTTTCCTTTCTTGGACGGGCAGTCCCTAGAAAAGTGTCCACCTTCTCCACAATTCCAGCAGTTCTGTTTTGCTCTTGGCTTCCTAAAGTTATTTTTCTTAACTTTAAATTTATCATGGTTTTCTTTATCCTTAGAGTGAGTATTCACACCTTTTCCTTTAAACTTGCTTTTACCAGTTACCATATTAGCAGCAGCCTCCACATGTACGCTAGGTTGGTTACCATTATGCATCTCCTGAATCGCAATTGCATTCATCAACTCATTGAGTGTCAAGCTTCCAGTACGATGCTTGAGGGTCATACCGAATTCCCCCCAAGATCGAGGAAACTTCTCAATAATAGCCATGACAGCGAACTTATCAGGAAGTCCCATGTCAGCATCCTTGAGTGATTGCAAAATGATTTGGAGTTCGTGCAATTGATCGGTAACCGACTTTCCCTCACTCATGTGATAATTCAGGAACTTTCCCACTTGGTACTTTTCCACACTGGAGTCATCGGTGCTGTACTTCGTGGAAAGCGATTCCCACGGCTGACGCAAAGCGGTGAGAGGAGCAGATCAATAAACATCAAAGAGTGCATTCGACAAAGCCGACGAGAATGCATCCTCGAACAACATCATCCTGCTCCTTCCACAGTTTAACAGCGGCCACACTAACCGGATCATCACCATTCGTAGCGGGACATTTGGATGACAAAGATACCAGCCATGCCCTTAATTGACAGCCAGATCTTCATGCGTTCAGACCAACGCTTGAAGTTCTTGCCACCGAACTTCTCCGGAAGATCGGAGGTGTCAACTAGGGACTTAAAGGGAGAGCTAGAGGAACTACCAGACATGATCAAATAAACTATTTTCTCTTAGACTGTTGGAAATTAAATTATAAGCACCACAGATTAAACAAACAATTTAATCAACAGTAGGGGATTTATTGATCAAGTCAAGAACGTACCAATTAAGCCAATAGCAAAACCGAAAGCAAGGAACAGGATCAGGAAAAACAGACAGAAACAATAAAACAAACGATTAGAAAACTTATCGTGATTTGATCGAGTCGCCTTAGAAGGACTGTCCTAAGAGAAAATATTGCCCCCAATTGGTGCAACTCAGGTACAGGCAAATTTCTCCGAGGATAAAACGATCACGGATTACGTACCACAAATTAGCACACAGGTAGGTAATCACCGGCGGTCCTATCTCAGTCGCCTTGAATCTCACAAACGAATCTCTATGAACGGGAGTAATTGAACAATGAATTGAAGCAAGAGAATTGTGTTTCTCTTCAATAATTCATGTGCAAAAACGGCAGGAGGGTGTTAAGTATTTATATGTGTGGTAAAACTAGGGTTTTAGGGCTTAAAAAGACCTAAAACTGCTCTTAATTCGGCCCAGAAAAATCACAGATCTGTCACAAGCGCGGCCGCCCTTGAGGGTGGCGCGACCGCGCTCAACACAGGCAATGGAAGTTGAACTCTCGGCACAGCAGCGCGGCCGCTCTTGGCCTAAGCGCGGCCGCCCTCGAGCACAGACCGTCCGAAGGGATTTTGCCTTAGCCAAAAATCAGTTCAAGCCCAAGACACTTTCAAGTCATAGGCTATGAACTTTATACCACATATAAAAATTCCAACACTTGGACTATAATTTAATCACCTGCTAATAATTAGTGCAATGATTATTGGTGAATGGAAGAGTATTTGATAAGCTGGTGTTTTAACTGCCTTGAGCTCTGGTTTATAGATCACACTGGACCTGGAGCAAGAGTTCCTTTGAGATTGTGGCTTTCTTATAATTAGTACTTTTCAGCTCCAGAAACTGTCAATGATCCTTTCAAAAAGATTAGGAGGGTTAGAAAATTAATTTCCAGACGTGGTGGTATGTCCAGCTTCCTTCATGATACATACAAATTGACTTATTAAGGTAAATATTGATCGTTATTATTCTTGATAAAATGTTCTTTATACTTTATATATAATTTGGAAATAACCCTTTCAAATTTTAGAATATGTCCATGTTGAATTGTGCTAGAGTCAAATATGTTTGTCGTTGTTGATCTGTTCAGTTTCAAAGAAAAACCATGGAAGTTGAGAGTGTTTGAACTTATACCCTTTTAACTTATCTGACTCGGTCTCTCTCGATATCAACTACAGTGCAATGGTAGTTAGTAGTGTATCATTTTTTCTCTCAATCTGTCTATCTTGATAATGATCCAGCACTGCAGTTATGACAGTTACTAGTGCATCCCTTTTTCTCCTTCTGGTCAACAAGTATCACTTTCAGTTGTTGATCTGTTCAGTTTCAAAGATAATGGTTTTGAAAGAATATGTTCAGTTATGACAGTTACTAGTGCATGTTCTTGTTAGCACTGTTTATTTAACTGAGCTTTAAAATTCTCCTCTTGTTAGCACTGTTTATTTGACATTTCTTGACATTTTCATGCTCTTAGATTTCCCCTCCCAATCATGTCCTCCTCTAACTCAAAAGACAAGGAGGTGAAAAAACGTTACTTTACATGGACCCCAATGATGGATACGATTCTGTCGGAAGCTTTTATCAATCAGTTAAACGAAGGCAATAAGCTAGATGGAAAATGTGCATGGAAATCGATATCTTGGACAACAACTATAAATGCTCTGAACAAAGAACTTGGTATTAATGTGACCAAGCAGAACATTCAATCACGCCTAAAGACCTGGGAGAAGCACTATGATATAGTGAGTAAGATGCTTGGTCAATCTGGCTTTTCTTGGGATTTCTCGAAAGGAAGAGTAGATGTGACTGAAAGTGTGTGGAACGAGTAAGTGAAGGTATGGCTTTCTAATAATCATTAAACTTTCCACATTCATTTCCATATTATTTTTAAGATGTGTACTCCCTCATTCTCAGTTCTGCATAAGGGATTGTAACTTACTGAGATGGGTTCAACAAGTAAGTTACTAATTACATGAGATGATAGCGAGATGAAGTTTTTGCAGATATATTTGTAACGACCCTAACCCTAGGCACTATTTTAGTATCATATTATATGCTTTTAATATTATTGTTAATTTTATGTGTTCATTATATGTCATTGATTTCTTATGCTAAGATGAGATGGTTGAAGGATAATTCTAAAGCCTTAGGTAAAATGGAAATAAGTTAAAGTATTTTGTTGTGATATGGTAATTGGAAATAAATAAAATGTGTGTAGTTAGGATTTCCTTGTGTAGAGAAAGGAAGTAAAGGGGTTAATTTCATTTCTTAAACATTTAGGGGCTTTAGTGTAGGAATTGGAAAGATTGCATTTATGTGGCATGGGGGGCCATACCCTTATTTTCCTCTCCTTCACCTCCTTAGTCAAGGCCCTCCCAAACCTCCTCCATCCTCCTCATTTTCCCTCATCATTTATTCTTCCTTCTTCCTAAAATTCTCCATGGAAGCTCTACCATGAAAGCCTCACTTTTCAAGTTCCTACCAAGTTCAATTCTTCTCTATTTGGCAATTCAATTGTACTTTCGTGTTCGGGGTAACTAGGAGAGCACATCAAGCTAAGAAGATTCTTAATCCATCTCATATTCTAAGGTGAGTTATTATGACCTTCCCTTCAATTTAATGTTCATGAACTATTTGGTATTTTTATTGTTATAATAATGGTTAATTGATGCTTTGGAAACCTTCTTGGAGTTGAGAAATTGGTTAATGATATAGAATGATATTGTTGTTTAAGTAAGTTGATCAAGAGTGTAAGAAAATGGGTTGAATTGGATTAAGAAGGTTAAACTTGAAATGTGGTAGTGAAATGGGTGGAGAATCAAGTGGTAAATGATCTAAGTTAAATTATTTTGGGTTTACATGGTTTAGTATGAGAGGTATGAAGTTAGTAAGCCTTCTAGGTTCACAAAATTGAGTAAGCTTAGGTTTTGATTTGAGTCAGCTGCAGATTTCAGGAAATGTGACCTGGGCGGTCACCCATGGGGGCTTGAGCGGCCGCCCATCAATCCAGCCTTTTTGCCTTCAGTTCCTTCTAAGCTTGGGCGGTTGCCCATATGCCTTGGGCGGTCGCCCATGTTCCTCCTGCGCGGTCGCCCATGACCTCAGAGACTGCACTTACTTTTACCCTTTGCTTGGGCGGTCGCCCATACCTCCTTGGGTGGTCGCCCATGTTGACAGAAGTTTGACCAGTCCCCTGTCCTGCTGAATTCTTACTAGCAACCACTTAGCTTGATCCCTAACCAATTTAGAGTAGTGGAACCTAACTTTCCCGGGATATGAATTAATCCTTTTAACCTAGGTTAAAGTAGAATACTTGGGCCACTTAATGACACTTAATTTGGTTAAGATGGAATCGCGGAAGCACTTTAAATCTGACTCAGAATTCGTTTGGAAATCTTATTTGGCCCTTATCAAATGTGACTCCAACTTGGTAAATTGAGCTTGGACCTTTATGGAGGCCATGTATTGTGTATATTGATTATGAAAGGTTGGCTAATGATGTTTTGTTACCTTACTTGATTTCATATTCATTGATAGTGCTATGCATAGTGTATTAATTAAATGTTGCACTACGATATTGGTTGAGCATGAGTATATTTTACCATGTGGCTATATTGCTTATCCCCTTTGTGGATTATATTTCAAGTAACTATTATGTGCTTGATAATGTGTTAATCAGCTGATGTTGGGGGTATAACATAATACGATCAATTATGGAAGTGTGACCTAATGTGATCGGATTATGTTATATCTGTGACCGTCCCCTCCTGTGGCCACAGGTCGGGGTTATAGCATCTGTATTGAGCCAAAAGCCTTACAGAGTTGCTACCATCTTATATGGTTCCCTGAGACATGGGTCTTATAAGATGTGAGTATTGCTTAAGCAGCTCACCTAAGATTGGGGTATTATTCCCCAATGTTGTACGACTATTGTTCAGACGGGAAAAGGTAAACCGAGGTAATGTAAAGTGTTTACAGCTTTTCCAATGTGTTATATGCAACTTGTTATGTGTTGCATCTTATTTGGCATATTGATGCATTCATAATAGCTTGCTGAGATTTATTCTCACCCCTCTCCCTTTAATGTTTTTAGATCCCGAGACAGGCGGACCGGCCAAGTAAGGGCGGAGAGGAGTTGGAAGTGATATTTTGGGAATTGTCGGGGTATGTATAGGTTGGCGTAGAAAGCGTATTTTGATATAATTCCTTTATGGAGTTTGTATTTATAAACTTAAATTTCTACGTTATAACCGATATCTTTTGTAACTAAAACAGTTTATAACTTTCAAAGTTGGTCAACTCTTCCTCCGATGTGGAGAAGAGTAGAGTTATTTTGAAATGGTTATGTTAATTGTGTTTATGTTTGAAAGTTAAATCAAAGCTTTAAAAGTTTATGGAATTTTGGGTTAGTTTGGGGATGCTCCAGCTCGGAACACGTGTAGGTTCCGGGTCGGGGTCCTTACAGTTGGTATCAGAGCTCGGTTAGAGTTCTTGGGTAGAGTCTAGCTGAGTGAGAGTGTGTGATAACTGACGTCGAGTGTTTAATGCAGGCGTTGGTTCTAATGGCGGGAAATGATGGCGATCAGGATCGGGCTTTGGGCAATGTTGGTAATCCAAATGCCGAAATAATGGATATGTTTCGAGTGTTTCTTCATAATATAGCAAATCAAAATCAAGGTAGGGGACAACAACAACCAGAAGGTAGGCAAGGGCACCATGGCCTAGAGAAATTTGTGAAGATGTCTCCTCCTAGTTTCAATGGAGATCCGGATCCGGTGAAGGCGGAGAGATGGCTTGAAGCTATGAATAAGATTTTCGCGGCAATGGAGAGCTCGGATGCAGAAAAGGTAAGGTGCGCCTTTTCAAGTTGGAAGGACCCGCTGAGCACTGGTGGCAAGTAGTGAAGGATGGCTGGGATCGGGATCTTACACCACAAACTTGGGAGAATTTCACGCGCAAGTTCTGGGATCATTTCGTTCCGATGGTTACTAGAGATAAGAAGGAGGTTGAGTTTCTGAAGTTGGAGCAAGGGACAATGACCATAGCACAATATTCAGCCAAGTTTACATAGTTAGCCCGATATTGTCCCCATTTGGTACCGGAGGAAGAGAGGCGGATCTACCGGTTCGTGAAAGGCTTAAGGGTGGAGTTCCAGAAGTAGTTATTGACGCATGACTTCGCCAACTTCCAAGTGGCCGTGAATATGGCGTACCGGATTGAGAATGATATAGAGGAGCATCGTGGTAAATCTGAAGGCGGAAGTAGAAATAGATTTCAAGGTCAAGGTTCTGGGCAGAATAGAGGGCAGCCAAGGACATCAGCTTCGGGAGCAGGTAGAGGAGGAAATGTGGCGGCTCCGACAAATCGTTCGACTCCAGGTTAGTTTGGGACATTGTGTGGATATTGTAAGAAGCTAGGACATTCAAAGGATAAGTATTGGAGCAAGCAAGGCAAATGTTTGGAGTGTGGGGCAACATGCCATTTCCGAAAGAATTGTCCAAAGTGGCAAAAGAAGCAAGCTTCGGGTAGTGGACAAGGGGGACAAGGTAGTGGTGTGAAGAGAGATATCGACGGGAACCCAAGGATAGAGTGCAAGGTCAAGTGTTCGCCTTGGGTAGAGGAGAGGTCGATCCCAATGCTGTCATTAGAGGTATAGTCCCTGTCTCAGGAGTTAAGGCCCGCATTCTTATAGATCCCGGGTCTTCCCATTCATTTGTGGCATCTCATTTTGCATATTCATTGCATAAATTACATGAATCTATGCCTTATGTGTTGGAGGTCTCTACTCCCATGGGAGAGTGCCTCGCATCTTCTTTGATATATCATGGTTGTGATGTGACTATATGTGGGCATGTATTGCCGGTGGATTTGGTCGAGTTACCAATCCGTGACTTTGATGTGATCCTTGGGATGGATTGGTTGAGTCAGTGTCATTCTTTGGTGGACTGTCGTAGAAAGCGAGTCTCATTTGCTATGCCTGATGTGCCTACTTTTATATTTGATGCGGACAAATCTATGTTCGGGTTGCATGTTATTTTTGCTTTAAAGGCTAGAAAAATGCTATCTAAGGGGTGTGCGGGGTACTTGGCTTATGTGGTAGATTCCAATAAGAAGTCCCCCGAGTTAGCTCATGTCCCCATTGTTAATGAGTTTAGTGATGTGTTTTCAAGTGAGTACTCTATGCCTCCGGATCGTGAGGTAGAGTTTTGTATTGACCTAGTTCCGGGTACCACACCTATTTCTAAAGCACCCTATAGAATGGCTCCGGCCGAGTTAAAAGAGTTGAAGGTCCAATTGCAAGAATTTCTAGACCGGGGTTTTATTCGCCCAAGTGTGTCTCCTTGGGGAGCACCGGTTTTATTTGTCCGGAAGAAGGATGGTACCTTAAGGTTATGTATTGATTATCGTTTGTTGAACCAAGCCACCATAAAGAATAAATATCCTCTTCCGCATATAGATGATTTGTTTGACCAACTTCAAGGTTCCGTTATCTACTCTAAACTTGATTTGAGAAGCGGATACCATCAGTTGAAGATTAGACCGGATGACATTGCCAAGACAACTTTCCGAACGAGATATGGTCATTATGAATTTGTTGTGATGCCTTTCGGGTTGACTAATGCTCCAGCCGTATTCATGGATATGATGAACCGTATTTTCAATCCTTATCTTGACAGCTTTGTGGTGGTATTCATAGATGACATCCTTGTTTATTCTAAGTCCCGGGAGGAGCACGAAAATCATTTGAGGATTGTCTTATCAGTTGTTCGTGAGAAGCAGTTGTACGCCAAGTTCAGCAAGTGCGAGTTTTGGCTTGAGCAGATTTCTTTCTTGGGGCATGTAGTGTCGAGTTCAGGAATTTCCGTGGATCCTTCAAAAATTGAAGCCGTGGTTAATTGGAAGCAACCTTCGACTGTGACTGAGGTTTGTAGTTTTCTTGGTTTGGCGGGGTATTATCGAAGGTTCATTGAAGGGTTTTCTCGAATTGCGACTCCGTTGACTAGATTGACTCGGAAGGATGTATCTTTTGTATGGGATTCCAAGTGTGAAGCAAGTTTCAATGAGTTGAAGGGGAGGTTGACAACGGCTCCTATTCTTACTCTTCCGGATGGTTGTGAGAATTTTGTTATTTATAGTGATGCCTCGAAGGCGGGTTTGAGTTGTGTACTAATGCAAAATGGGAAAGTGATTGCGTATGCCTCTAGGAAGTTATCACCGGCGGAACAGAATTACCCTACTCATGACATGGAATTGGCCGCGATCGTGTTTGCGTTGCATAAGTGGAAACATTATCTGTATGGGGCGAGATTCGAGATTTTCACCGATCATAAGAGTTTGAAGTATTTGTTTACCCAAAAGGATTTGAATAACCGGCAAAGAAGATGGCTAGAGTTCTTGAAGGATTTTGATTGTATAATTTCTTATCATCCGGGGAAGGCCAATGTTGTGGTGGATGCGATTAGCCGTAAGGCTTATGTGACAGCTTTGAGTTCCCGAGAATTGGGGAGTGAAGTAATAATTGCGAATGTGCGAGCCATTCCTACATTGTATGGAGATTTGAAGGAAGCTCAACAAAGTGATCCGGAGTTGAAGAAAATTTTAGATCAAGTGCAAGAGGGAAAAGCCGGGGAATTTGCGTTGAATAGAGATGGGATTTTAACCTTCCAAGGGAGAATTTGTGTTCCTTCATCACCGGAAATCAAGAGGCATGTTTTAGAGGATGGACATAAATTCAAGTTTGCTATTCATCCGGGTAGTACGAAAATGTATCAAGACTTGAAGCGTGGATATTGGTGGAATGGAATGAAAAGGGAAATTGCGGATTATGTGTCTAAGTGCTTAACTTGAAAACAGATCAAGGCCGAACACCAGAGACCGGCGGTACTACTTCAACCATTAGATATTCCGGAGTGGAAATAGAAAGGGATCTCGATGGATTTTGTTTCGGGTTTGCCTCTTACCGCGAAGAAGATGGATGCTATTTGGGTTATTGTGGATAGATTGACAAAGTCGGCTCATTTTTTTCCGGTGTCAACCAAGTTCCCGATGGAAAAGTTAGCTCAGTTGTATATGAAGGAGATTGTTAGATTTCACGGAGTTCCGGTTAGTATTGTTTCCGACAGAGATTCGAGATTCACTTCTAGATTTTGGAGAGCATTGCAGGAAGCCTTGGGTTCTAAATTATGTTTTAGTACGCCGTTTCATCCTCAAACCGACGGTCAGTCCGAGAGAACTATTCAGATACTTGAGGATATGTTACGGGCTTGTGTGATGAATTTTCAATTGTCTTGGGAAGATCATCTACCGTTAGTTGAGTTTGCTTATAACAACAGTTATCAGTCTAGCATCGAGATGGCTCCGTATGAAGCGTTGTATGGTAGGAAGTGTAGATCTCCGATCTGTTGGGACGAGGTTGGTGAAGCAAGGCTTTGGGGCCCGGATTTGGTTAGAGATTCAACGGAGAAGATCAAAGTGATTCGTGATAGATTGAAGACGGCTCAGAGTAGACAGAAAAGCTACGCCGACAATAGAAGATGGGACTTATCTTTTCAGGTTGGTGACTTCGTGTTTTTGAAAGTCTCTCCGAGGACGGGAATTAAAAGGTTTGGTAATAAGCGTAAATTGGCTTCGAGGTTTGTTGGTCCGTTTGAGATTCTAGAAAAGATTGGGGATTTGGCTTACCGGTTGGCGTTACCTCCCTCATTTTCTTTGCTTCATGATGTATTTCACGTTTCTATGTTGAGGAAGTATTGTCATGATCCTTCCCATATTTTGAGTTCTCCCCCCGATGGAATTCAAGCGGATATGTCTTATGTTGAAGAACCATTGAGAGTCCTAGATTTCCAGGTTAAGGAGTTGAGGACTAAGAGCATTCTGATAGTGAAAATCCTATGGAAGAATCATACCGTTGAGGAAGCCACGTGGGAGCTAGAGTCGGAAATGAGAACGAAATACCCTTGGTTGTTTGAGCCTCCAAGTAAGTCTTTTTAAAATTCGGGGCGAATTTTCTTTAAGGGGGAGTGAGTGTAACGATCCTAACCCTAGGCACTATTTTAGTATCATATTATATGCTTTTAATATTATTGTTAATTTTATGTGTTCATTATATGTCCTTGATTTCTTATGCTAAGATGAGATGGTTGAAGGATAATTCTAAAGCCTTAGGTAAAATGGAAATAAGTTAAAGTATTTTGTTGTGATATGGTAATTGGAAATAAATAAAATGTGTGTAGTTAGGATTTCCTTGTGTAGAGAAAGGAAGTAAAGGGGTTAATTTCATTTCTTAAACATTTAGGGGCTTTAGTGTAGGAATTGGAAAGATTGCATTTATGTGGCATGGGGGGCCATACCCTTATTTTCCTCTCCTTCACCTCCTTAGTCAAGGCCCTCCCATACCTCCTCCATCCTCCTCATTTTCCCTCATCATTTTCTTCTTCCTTCTTCCTAAAATTCTCCATGGAAGCTCTACCATGAAAGCCTCACTTTTCAAGTTCCTACCAAGTTCAATTCTTCTCTATTTGGCAATCCAATTGTACTTTCGTGTTCGGGGTAACTAGGAGAGCACATCAAGCTAAGAAGATCCTTAATCCATCTCATATTCTAAGGTGAGTTATTATGACCTTCCCTTCTATTTAATGTTCATGAACTATTTGGTGTTGTTATTGTTATTATAATGGTTAATTGATGCTTTGGAAACCTTCTTGGAGTTGAGAAATTGGTTAATGATATAGAATGATATTGTTGTTTAAGTAAGTTGATCAAGAGTGTAAGAAAATGGGTTGAATTGGATTAAGAAGGTTAAACTTGAAATGTGGTAGTGAAATGGGTGGAGAATCAAGTGGTAAATGATCTAAGTTAAATTATTTTGGGTTTACATGGTTTAGTATGAGAGGTATGAAGTTAGTAAGCCTTCTAGGTTCACAAAATTGAGTAAGCTTGGGTTTTGATTTGAGTCAGCTGCAGATTTCAGGAAATGTGACCTGGGCGGTCGCCCATGGGGGCTTGAGCGGCCGCCCATCAATCCAGCCTTTTTGCCTTCAGTTCCTTCTAAGCTTGGGCGGTCGCCTAGGTGGGCTTGAGCGGTCGCCCATATGCCTTGGGCGGTCGCCCATGTTCCTCCTGCGCGGTTGCCCATGACCTCAAAGACTGCACTTCCTTTTACCCTTTGCTTGGGCGGTCGCCCATACCTCCTTGGGCGGTCGCCCATGTTGACAGAAGTTTGACCAGTCCCCTGTCCTGCTGAATTCTTACTAGCAACCACTTAGCTTGATCCCTAACCAATTTAGAGTAGTGGAACCTAACTTTCCCGGGATATGAATTAATCCTTTTAACCTAGGTTAAAGTAGAATACTTGGGCCACTTAATGACACTTAATTTGGTTAAGATGGAATCGCGGAAGCACTTTAAATCTGACTCAGAATTCATTTGGAAATCTTATTTGGCCCTTATCAAATGTGACTCCAACTTGGTAAATTGAGCTTGGACCTTTATGGAGGCCATGTATTGTGTATATTGATTATGAAAGGTTGGCTAATGATTTTTTGTTACCTTACTTGATTTCATATTCATTGATAGTGCTATGCATAGTGTATTAATTAAATGTTGCACTACGATATTGGTTGAACATGAGTATATTTTACCATGTGGCTATATTGCTTATCCCCTTTGTGGATTATATTTCAAGTAACTATTATGTGCTTGATAATGTGTTAATCAGCTGATGTTGGGGGTATAACATAATACGATCAATTATGGAAGTGTGACCTAATGTGATCGGATTATGTTATATCTGTGACCGTCCCCTCCCGTGGCCACAGGTCGGGGTTATAACATTTGTATTGAGCCAAAAGCCTTACAGAGTTGCTACCATCTTATATGGTTCCCTGAGACATGGGTCTTATAAGATGTGAGTATTGCTTAAGCAGTTCACCTAAGATTGGGGTATTATTCCCCAATGTTGTACGACTATTGTTCAGACGGGAAAAGGTAAACCGAGGTAATGTAAAGTGTTTACAGCTTTTCCAATGTGTTATATGCAACTTGTTATGTGTTGCATCTTATTTGACATATTGCTGCATTCATAATAGCTTGCTGAGATTTATTCTCACCCCTCTCCCTTTAATGTTTTTAGATCCCGAGACAGGCGGACCGACCAAGTAAGGGCGGAGAGGAGTTGGAAGTGATATTTTGGGAATTGTCGGGGTATGTATAGGTTGGCGTAGAAAGTGTATTTTGATATAATTCCTTTATGGAGTTTGTATTTATAAACTTAAATTTCTACGTTATAACCAATATCTTTTGTAACTAAAATAGTTTATAACTTTCAAAGTTGGTCAACTCTTCCTCCGATGTGGAGAGGAGTAGAGTTATTTTGAAATGGTTATGTTAATTGTGTTTATGTTTGAAAGTTAAATCAAAGTTTTAAAAGTTTAGGAAATTTTGGGTTAGTTTGGGGACGCTCCAGCTCGGGACATGTGTAGATTTCGGATCGGGGTCCTCACAATATTAACTAAAGTTGACACTATTTTTGTAAATGCCATGTTTCTCTCATGTACTCAAATGACACTTTAGTCTTTAGGGCCCTTTTAATTTGGCTACAGGAATTCAGAAATGGCTGAAGTATTTATCTAGCTGATTCATAACAACAATGATTATAGAGTAGAATGATTCAGAAATGGCTGAAGCATTTACTGAGATGGGTTCAGCAAGTAAGGATTTTCATTTTGGGACGAATATTTCCTTTGGCTTGTTATGAAATAAGTGTTTATTCCTCCTGTTGGTGAAAAAGTAAACACATTAATATTATCTATATGTATATAGTGATACTAGTAGTCCTTTATTCATCTCCACTATTCATGAATGTTACATTTTTTTGTAATTTGAAGATTTGCTGTAATTGCTTTTGTGTGGTAAATTGTTCTCGTTTTTTTTTTCTTTTCTGCATAAAAGTGATACAGAACTCATTAGTCTTTGGGGTTTTTCTCCCACCCTTTTGTTGTTGTGAGTCTTATGACTCAGTAATTCATGATCCACTTAAGTCTGTTTTTCATACTGGCATCTAATTTTCTCTTTCTGTTGCTTTGAACTGTTGTCATGGATATAGGGAATACTATGGAGTTATTGATAACTGGGAAGACATTTGTCAATTGTTTGCTCAAGACCGTGCTAATGGTGAGGGTGCTCAAACAGCAACAGAAGTAGAATTAGAAATGGAAGTGAACCAAGAGTCTTTTGACTTAGAGGAGACCATTGGGACCACCGAGGGAAACGTGAGAAGCTTAGAAGATGATGATATGCATTCACTCGGAGGGGAAAGTAGACAAGGAAAGTCCGATGCCTCATCATCATCTATTTCTCGCCCCAAAAAGCGGAAGCATAGTGGTTCCCAAGCATTATACGATGTACTCTCTCGTATGGCGGAATCTCTTGACCGCTTCATGAACTCTGACGCTCCTAAAGCTACTACACAAATGGTGTTGGATGAGTTGTCTAAAGTGGAAGATTTGAATCAGACCATGCTTTTGAAAGCTGTTGATCTATTCATGAATGATCAAAGGAAATTTGAGACGTTGGCCGGCCTTCCAAATGAGTTGAAGGCACAGTATGTTTTGATGCAACTTGATCTTGTGTAATGGTGTTTGTTATTTTATTAGAATTATGTGGTTCTTTATTTTCATGGGTGGTTAAACTTGTTGATCATAGTAACGTTACTTGTTAGTTAAACTTGTTGATGGTAGTAAATTTAGTTGTTGGGAGAATAGTAATATTAAACTGTTAGCCTTTTATTTTATGTTTATGTTTATGAAAATTGAAACTTGTTTGATTATTATATTTTTATTATTATTTGAAACATTGATTTTTTATTATATATTTTTTTTTTATAATTTAGCTTTATATTAAAATGTGTTAGTTTTTTGTATTGTATGCTCTATTGTAGGGAATATAAGAGGAAACACATATAAGTGACAAATTCATTTTCGTAGACTGCATGAGTATCCAAACAATAGAATTGGAATTGTAAATCAATTCTAATGGAATTCTATAGATTAACCAAACAATAGAATTGAAGCCCTATGAAATTCGAATATGTTGAAATTCAATTTCATAAAATTGTGATTTCAATTCAATTCCAATTATGTGTATCCAAACGGATCCTAAGAATCCTTCTATAAGAATATCTTCCTTGGTTTTCTTATTCATTAAGGTCGGTATATATACAAAGAATGTTGTGCTCATCACGGCTCATTCCGTAGCACTAATCTAAGAGCTAAACTAGGTATAAGATCCTTATACAATCAACTAATAAGGAAGGGATAAATATGCAATATATACATCTAATATTATCTAATAAGGAAATGATATTATCTAATATTATAACACTCCCTCACAGTCGAAACGGGAGGGAGACGGACGTTGAGACTGGACCGAAAATCTTCGAACAAAATCAGCAGTAGTCCCTTTGTAAAAATGTCCGCAATCTGGTGACGGGAGGGAATGTGTATAACACGGACATCCCCACGAGAAACATGTTCACGCACAAAATGGATATCCATCTCTACATGCTTGGTGCGTTGGTGTTGAACCGAGTTTCCCGACAAATAGATGGCACTAATATTGTCGCAGTATACTAAGGTGGCCTTGGATACTGGACAATGGAGCTCAAGTAATAGGTTCTGAAGCCAACATGTTTCCGAAATGACATTAACAACTCCCCGATACTCCGCCTCAGCGCTAGAACGAGAAAGTGTAGCCTGACGTTTAGCAGACCAAGATATCAAGTTATCTCCGAGAAAAAAACAATATCTGAAGGTGGATCTACGCGTGTCAGGACATCCTCCCCGGTCCGCATCTGTGAAACACTGAAGTGAGGTAAATGAAGACAGACTCAAGTGCAAGCCATGCGTGAGAGTGCCGCTTAGGTACCTTAATATACGTTTGAGGGCTGCCATATGCTCTTCTCTAGGAGCATGCATGAACAAGCAAACTTGTTGGACGGCATACGTAAGATCCGACCGAGTAAATGTAAGGTATTGAAGAGCTCCCGCAAGGCTTTGATACAAGGTTACATCTCCGAAAGGCTTGCTAATATGGGCACTGAGTTTGGGTTTTGTGTCCACGGGCGTGGGGCAGGATTTGCATGTATCCATGCCGGCCCTATGAAGGATCTCCTTAGCATATTTTACCTGGGACAGAAATAGACCTCCTTTGTGATTTTGAACTGCTATTCCCAAGAAATAATGTAAGGGACTAAGGTCCTTCATTGCAAACTCTGAACCAAGAAGAGATATGATCGTCTTGCGAAGAGAATCTGAGGAGGTAGTTAATATAATGTCGTCGACATATAGTAACAAATAAGCAATGTCCGTCCCATTATGGTAAATAAACAAGGAGTTGTCCGACTTGCTATTGGTGAATCCGTGAGAGGAAACAAAGTCGGCAAAACGTTTATACCAAGCACGCGGAGCTTGCTTTAACCCATAGAGAGATTTCTTCAATAAACAAACGTGATCCGGGTGAGTACGACTCCGAAAGCCAAGTGGTTGATGCATGTACACAGTTTCTTTGAGCTCCCCATGAAGGAATGCTTTTTTCACATCAAGTTGGTGCATAGGCCATTTCTTGGAGAGAGCCAAACTAAGTACAGTTCGGATAGTAGTTGGCTTAACCACCGGGGAAAAAGTTTCTCCACAATCTACCCCAACTTGTTGGGTTTTCCCGTCACAAACAAGCCTTGCCTTATGTCGCTCAAACGATCCGTCCGACCTGTGTTTAAGAGTGAAAATCCACATGGAGCGAATAACATTAGTCCCAGGTGGACGGGGAACCAACTCCCACGTCCTATTGCTAATAAGAGCATTATATTCGTCGGTCATAGCCATTTTCCAATTTGTATCATTAAGTGCCGACACGGGATTACTAGGTAATGGTGACTCATTAGTGCAAGTATGGAGATTAAACAATTGTTTAGGC
Source organism: Adenophora triphylla var. japonica (assembly GCA_022495995.1). Lineage (NCBI taxonomy): Eukaryota > Viridiplantae > Streptophyta > Magnoliopsida > Asterales > Campanulaceae > Adenophora > Adenophora triphylla. The sequence goes on along the minus strand of JAFEMH010001723.1, from coordinate 321,888 downwards.
TTAAATATTCCTCGTTGACTACGAGTGACCGGTCCTTGAGTCGGAACAAAATGAGAAGGAGGCGGAATGGTAGGAGGGACTGGAATATGAGGACTGATAGATGCATTTGGAGGAACCTGTATAGGCTGTATAGGCGCTGGACTATTATGGAAATAAGGTGGGCTGTGTTGGTTTTGGACAGTGGGCCGAATAGGTGGAGAAAATAAATGGGCCTTGACATAAAGATTGGGCTCATCATCTAAGAAGGAGTAGGACGTAGTGGATGGTGTATGTAAAGAAGCAAACGAAAATTGTTTTTCATCAAATAGGAAATGACGATTGATTATAATTTTCCGTGACGACAAATCATAACACTTAAAACCTCTATGATTAAGAGGATATCCCAAAAACACACACGGAGTTGACCGTGGTTGAAGCTTGTTTATTGTAGTGGACGGGAAAAGAGGGTAACAAAGACACCCGAACACTTTGAGGTGGGAGTAAGTGGGATCCTTTTGATAGAGGATTTTTAGAGGGGAATTATATTCAAGGATTTTACTTGGAATAATATTGAGGAGATATGTGGCCATTTGGAGTGCATGATGCCAAAAAGAGGGAGGTAATGAGGCATGAACCACTAGTACAGATTTGAGCTTAGATAGCGCTTTTTTTTAGCTTAGATAGCGCTTATAAGCGCTATCTAAGCTACCGCTATGCAAGTTAGCATAGCACTTTTATAAGCGCTATCTAAGCTCCTAAACATAGATAGCGCTTTTATAAAGCGCTATCTAAGCACTTTTTTATTTTCATAAATCATCTTAGGTAGCTTTTTTTAAGTGCTATATAAGCAAATTTTTTTACAAAAAGAAAGCTTAGATAGCGCTTAAAAAAGCGCTATCTAAGGCTATTTTTCATTTTTTATTTTGTATTTTATTTTTATTTTTTTTCCTGTTTCACCTATTTCAAATTATATGAATTATAACCAAGAAATAAAATAAATAAAAATTAATATGAACTAACAAACATTTCATTCAATAATAACAATCAACCTTTCATTTATTACACCAATAATAATTCTTACAATCATCCACAAGAGTTATAAACTAACTAGTCTAACACCCGTCGCATGACATGAAACTTTGACAAAAAAATTAAACAAACCAAAGAAACTTAGGAGGCTTGATGCCCACTCTCAGGAAGAGCTCGGGATACATTAGAGGTAGTTCTATAGATTCCCTAAGTTCACGAATTTGATCTGACAGCCCACCAACAGCCGAGTAGCTAACATTTTAAGGATCTTCATGAAGCATATTATATACAACTGGATCCACCTGCAAGGATCCATGAAGAATATGTGAGCACTCCCATAACAGATAGGAAAAATAACATCTACGAGGAGCAATACTATATTTTAGAATGATGACTAACTTCACGGGGGAGAGCACGCATAGTTTTTCCTTGTCCACTTTACTGCGACAACCAACAACATATCTTGGACCACTACTAGCTTTAACCATGACTGTAAAGCAGAGAAAAACACTTATTAGTTTCACAAGATGTCTGCAACTTCATAGAAACAGAAGATTGGATGATGAAGAAATTTCCATTTGTCTAGATTTAAGATGAGCAGTCTGATATTACTTGGGAATCCCATATTCCCTGAATTATAACCCCAATAAACACTCATGATTCAAGCCAAACATCGGAGAATACGACAAACATTCAATTGACAGCCCTTGTTTCTAGCTCCGCAAGCCTCAGCTATTCAAATGGTCAAAGAAACTCTGATAAAAAAAATTTGCACACAAGAAATAATATTGACAATTGAAACAGAGAAGCCTATGCAATGATTTAGCGGCTATTGTTAAAGTCTTGCTGAAGACAACTGCCAAATCAGTTAAATGCCTGCGAAAGGATACAGCTTCCTGTTTTGTAAGTGTGGAAACCCACATGTTTTAACCTGCATCATGAATAAACCATGTTAATAACAGTATAAAGTAATAATAATTTGGTATACTATGACAAGTAGCTCAATACATGTCGTTTCCAAGTCCCACCATCCCCCAAAAGAAATACACTTTTAGGTTCCATGTACTTCATGATATAAGAGAACTCGAGCATCAATATATTTAAAAACTTAACTTTCCGAAACTTAAGGCATGATTACCTGTTCTCCCAGTGTGCCACTACCAGTGTGCCACTACACTTGTTGCCTCTTGATAAGTAGATGACAAGTTGGAATTTTCCTCGAATAGCCTCTCAATCTCTGAAGATTGGGAATCAATTTGTTGGGAAAATTAAGAACCAAACTGAAATTTTGCATCAGAATAGAGATAATAATTAAGCAGAAAAATGTTGTACCTCCAATAGCAGCTTTTGTCTGCTACTTTCCAATATCTCAACAGCAATCGCCATATCGTGCAATTGCTTCTCAAGTCTCTCTTTGTCTTCCTAGTTCCTACAATAACCAAAATGATTTATTAGGATAAAGAAATCCTCTTGACATTTGCAATTGAGAGGACCCTTGGAATTTGTTTTTCTTTTGCAAGAAAAGAGAGGCATTTTACAGCTAATGAACACAAATTAAAATTAGGTATGAAGCCATTTGTCACTCTTTTCCATTGGGACCTTCCACAAGCATTAGAAGATGAACATGGTGGATTCCTGTCCCCTGGGATAGTGTAAGAATCCGTTACAAGTAACTATTTTTATTTGTATTATAGCTTACATATTTTCACTAATTATGTGCTAACTTTGGTTGGTTTAGGAATCCTTTTCGAGATTATGCAGACATCTGCTACAAACTGTTTGGAGACAGAGTAAAGCATTGGATTACTTTGAATGAGCCATTTTCATATAGTCAGTTCGGATATGCGTCAGGGACGTTTGCACCTGGTAGATGTTCAAACTATGTTGGTAAATGTGAGAAGGGAAATTTTGGAACGGAACCATACATTGTAGCACACAACCTACTTCTTTCTCATGCAGCTGCAGCCCAAGTATACAAGAAAAAATATCAGGTTTTTATCTACAGCAAAAAATAACTCATTATACCAAGAATAGCACAGAATGTTGATAATTTATTATAGATTATGGCAAAGAAAGAGGCGAAACCCTAATATTTATTTAAATATCCACATGAATATAATGTCTACACTCTCAATATATGCAGAAGCTTCAAAAGGGTGAGGTTGGGATTAGGCTTGCAAGTCATTGGTTTGAGCCTTTAGATGATTCAGTCTCAGCATTCAAGTCCTCCCGTAGAATGCTTGATTTCTACGTGGGCTGGTAAATTATATATGACCTCATCACCTCAATATCAATCATAAGCATTTGTATATTAATCTTGCTTTAAAGAAAAGTAGCTTGATTATACTCGTAATGGTATGATAATTTATTTAGGAATGGCCGATAAGAACATCGAGACATTGCCACTCGAAGAAGCTTTGAAGGATGATGCAAGGATAAAGTATTTCGAAGGACACTATTGGTATCTTTTGAAAGCAATCAAGTGAGTTTCTTATCTTCAATTAACTTAACTTTGTTATGAAAATCTAACGCTTATCTAAAAATAATCTGACTTCAAAATCTGTTTTTATTTTATTTTTGTTAGAGAGGGAGCAAATGTAAAGGGACACTTCTGTTGGACATTTCTCGACGACTTTGAATGGGATGCTGGTTTGACAGTCCGCTTTGGCATAGGATATATGGATTACAGAACCCTTCCATGGCACTCGTTATGAAAGGTAGAGATCAAAAATCTAAATTTATTGCAAAAAGTACCTTCGAGATAACAACGGAAAAAGTAGTAAGATCATTTCGGGAACACCCAATGAATAATCATAATGTTGTAATGGTGCATACCCGTGCAACAATTGCTGCATCTTTTTCCATTGCAACATCCTTGAGTGCTTTTCTCAATGAAGGTACAATATTATGTTCCTGAAAGTTATAAAATAAACAAGAAAAGCTCGACAAGAGATCAAATAATTCAAAATTAAGGGCATTGATACCAAAATAGAACATCCAGGCTAGCTTGGCTTCAATCACAGATAGTTCACTGTTATTGCCAATCGGGTGTTGTGCTCTTTCCTATTGAAGAATGTAAACCATATAAATGCTAAAAGAATTACATCAAGAACTTCAGACATAATAGATGAAGCACCAAATGGATCAAAATACCGTATACGCTAGTAGAATAGGCTCCACAACGTTTATGATAAACAAACTGCTTCTCTCATACTGTAAGCCAAATAAAAAAGTTACTTGAACAATCTGATCAATGGAGAACACATAGAGCAGCAGACTTAAACATATTTACATTAATATCAGTAAGGACGTACGCAATAACCAGTATATGACAAATAGGGATTCACCTTTGGCGCCGTCAAATGGATCCCCATAATAGTAAGTCAATAGCAAGATAGCAGACTCACAACAACTTACAGTATCCAAAAAAAAAACAAGAATGGCCCAGGGCTTGTGAACAGAGATTTGTTAGACTAAATCGAATAAGAAAAAGAAAAATAAAAAGAAAAAGAAAAAGAATTTGGGAAGAAGGGATTTGTGGTAACAGAGATTGGGGTTATTGTAAAAAAGAACTCAACAGCAAGATTGAGAAGTAATTGGGGCGAAACTCATTACAAATTTAGCATCAGAAACAAAACCCAGAAATCTAAATAAATAATTAACGGCAATTACCAACTTTTCAATCAAACGAATATCATAGAATTAAAGGCATAGATTTCTAGGGTTCTAACCGTTCGGCCATCAATGTCGTGTCCCAAGCAATCCCTCCAACGAACAGCTTTCCTTCGTCCGAATCCATCTTCAACTCTATACAATCCAAGAAACTGAAATCGCTCTTACCAAAACTGTGTGTGAGTTAGTGTGTGTAAATGGAATTTGGGGAATCTAGGGTTTTGAAAGTGGGTATTAATAAATTGAGGGCGGGGTTGTTTGGGGTAAATGAAGCGAGAGGGAGTGGAGAGATCGAAAAGGGTTGCTGTAACAAAGAGATTGGCCGGCGGGGAGAAGGGGAGAACCTCGCCGGCGGAAGAAAACACACCGGTGAAGAGTCCTTCGAAGAGAGAGAGAGAAGGATTCACCGGCAATCGCACGGAGGAGGAAGAGGGCCGGGTAAGTTGCGTGGTTTAGGGAATCGATAGAGAGGGAGAGAGTGTGTAGGGATGAGGGAGAGAAGAGAGAACAGCGGCCAATCTGAAGAAGAGAGAGAGATATACGCGTATGCCTTAAAAAAAATCCTTACGAAACGTTTACTAACATAGCGCTTCTAATAAACGCTATGTAAGCTTTTACTAAGATAGCATTTTTCTAATAAGCGCTATGTTAGTTAATTTTTTTTTATTATTATTATTTTTCCTTGATTATTAAATTTGAAGTTGAGGATGCGCTATGTAAGTTCACACCTTAGATAGCGCTTTTTAAAAGCGCTATCTAAGGTGCGTTTCCTAAGATCCAATCTGTACTAGTGAACCAAGAGAGTCCGAACAATATTATTAATGGACCGAATTTTCAGTTCCGCTTTTCCGTTTTGAGAAGAAGTATGAGGGCACGAGAGACGGAAAGCAAGTCCATTCTTTTTACAAAATTCCAAGAAATTTCCATTATCAAATTCGGTACCATTGTCACTTTGAATATTTTTAATATTACGTTCAAATTGGGTTCGAATATATGCTTGAAATGAGAGAAAAGTGGAATAAACATCTGATTTCTTAGCTAAAGGAAAAGTCCAAAGAAAATTGGAATAATCATCTAACAAAAGCATATAATAGCGATGTCCCGAAGAACTTAACACAGGTGATGTCCAAAGATCACAATGCAAAATATCAAATGGTAAAAAGGTACTAGAATTTGAATCAACAAACGGTAATCTAATGTGTTTCCCTAAATAACAAGAATGACAAATATTAGATACACGAGACGGACTATAGTGTATCATTTTATTCTTCCTAAGTGTCTCTACCACAGGTGACCCCGGATGCCCCAATCTTTGATGCCATAGAGTAGGAGTGATAGCAGCAAAAACAGATGATTGTGTATTATTGGTGGTGACATGGGGAGTGAAAGGGTAGAGCTCGCCACGACTTTCACATCTCATTAGACGCGCCCCCGTCTGGAAATCCTTCACAGAAAAACCAAAGGGGTCAAACTCAATAGAAACAGAATTATCGGTTGTGAATTTACGAACATAAATGAGATTCTTAATTAGGCGAGGAGCATGAAGAACATTCTTTAATACAAATGGGGGATGAGGGGAAGGAAAAGTAGAATTACCAAAACCGTGTATTGGAATGGAGTGGCCACTCCCAACAAGTATATTACGATTTTTGCTCATATTAGAATAGGACGAGAGAATACCTTGTTCGGACGTCATATGAGAGGTAGCACTCGTATCCATGTGCCAAGGTGTAGTTGGTGGTGGTGTAAGACCCAGAGTGTACATGGCTGCTTCTATGTCAGTCGGTGAGGAAGTAGTGGAAGCAACATGTGCCTGAGGCCGTAACCCAAGGATGCCGGGTTGAGGCTGAGCGTAAGAAGAATTTGGCCTAGGCCAGTACGCCGGTGTGGATGGGTATGGGCATGGTGGAGGAGCCCAAGGCCATGACCAGCTCGGCCCCCAATGGCCCTGTTGATTTCCAGCTTGTGCCCATGGTTGAGAAAAACCATTGGAAGGATTACCACCATTATTACCTCTCGGACTAGCACCTGCAGTAGTTTGAGAACCCTTGCTGCCACCCATACCATTATTTTTATTGTTCTCACGATCAGAAGAACTTCCACTCTTACTCCCAATACCTTGATTGTTTCCCCGTTGGCCACTATTGGAATTCCCTGTAGCTGATGCACGATCTACCACCGAAACTGGATAAGCAGTCTCTCTTGCCATCATTACAGAGGCCATGGAGACCTTTTTATTCAGGCCTGCTTCCTCCAAAGTAAGCATAGATCTTTCCTTAGTGAAGCTAGGCAGCGAATCGTGTTGACGTAGGAGGGTTGCAACGCCACTGTATGCCTCGGAGAGGCCAGCCACCATCTACAATACCAAACGCTCGTTAGATACCGGATCCCCGACATTATTAAGTTGATCTGCAAGTTGCTGTTGGAAATGGGTAACGGAAAGTTAAGTTTAACTTAACGTTGATCTAGGTTTCTAACGAAAGTTCGTTATTTGTTAACGAAACTTGTTACAAATGGTAATCTACATTTGTTGTAGATTGTGTAATTCATTTATTGTCTCAAAACTATTTTCGGGTGAATGAGAAATTAATGACTAGTGATTTGTAACTTAACGAAAGTTAAATTAAAGGGTTAAAAGTTAACTTGGGTCAGTCCAAATTAACTTGAATCGAAACTGTTCCAAAAGGCACGTCACCAGGCTTGAGCGCGATCGCGCCATTGCCTAGGGCGGCCGCGATGAATATCAGTGAATTTTGGCCTCACTCTCGTCAGGCTAGCGCGGTCGCGCTAAAGGCCAGGGCGGCCGCGCTCGTACGCAGATTCTGAACAGTTTTGGCACCTTTTCGTGGGAAAAGTCATGAACCCTTTAACTTTCTTTAAATAGTTTCCCTCCGAATTTCAATTAGATACATACAGATTTTGAGTCTTCCTAAACCCTCTTAAGTTAGTCTAATCAAGTCAATTCATTTGCATCTTGTTGCGTACCTCCTTCAAAGTCCAAGTTTCAAACTTTGTGTTGTTCGTTAGAACAATCAATTTGGAGTGCTCCTATTGATTGTTTATAAAGTCGTTTTATCTTACGAGAGTTTTGTTATCTAACTTAAGAATCGGTGCGGGACAAATAACTCTTACGGAGATTGTATATAATACAAGACTCGACTTGTCTCCTAGTTTTCCAATCTTCGTTAAATTCTCCGTCAGTTTTCCAGTTAAGTTCTTGAGAAGCCATACTTATAATCCCAACAATCGTAAGAGTTATTTGACGCTTCTTAAGACTCTCATACCATGGCAACTAAGAAAGACACCACCGCATCCTTTGGGCTTACACCTCCTCCACAAGGCACTGTAACGCCTCTTCCTCAAGGTGACGCAAAGTTCAACAATATTGCACCCGCTCAGACACCGTCTCACCCGGGTCATGGTGAGAAACCCCCGAAGTTCACTGGGGTGGATTTCAAGAGATGGCAACAAAAGATGCTATTCTACTTGACCACCCTAAGCTTGCACCGATTCTTAAAGGAAGATCCTCCGGCGGTGGCAAATGGTGATCCCGACCCTCAAAGGCTTATGGCCAAGGAGGCTTGGGCTCATGGTAATTTTTTGTCTAAGAATTACATCCTAAACGGACTCGACGATGCACTATACAATGTGTATAGTAACTTCGAGATAGCCAAGGCGTTGTGGGACACCTTGGAAAGGAAGTACAAGATCGAAGACGCCGGGTCAAAGAAATTTGTCGTCGGTAAGTATCTTGACTTCAAGATGGTCGATTCCAAATCGGTAATAACTCAAGTGGATGAGTTCCAACTCATTCTAAATGGGCTTGATGCCGAGGGGATGATCATGAATGATCCATTCAAGGTGGCATCAATCATTGAAAAGTTACCGCCTTCATGGAAGGACTTCAAGAACTATCTCAAGCATAAACGCAAAGAGATGTCCTTGGAAGACATAGTTGTTCGTCTCCAAATTGAAGAGAACAATAGAAACAACGAGGCTAAGGATGCTAAGGGCAAGATGGAGGCTAAGGTCAATCTCGCCGAGGCTAGCACAAGTGGCACAAAGAGAAAGCATTCCGGAAATGCCGGGAATGCTAAGAAAGGAAAGAATAAGGGCCATACAACTAAGAAGTTCAAGGGGACTTGCTATAATTGTGGCAAACCGGGCCACTTAGCAAAGCACTGTCGTCTCCCGAAGAAAGAGGCGAATAATGTTGACCACATGGACCTAGACTTTGCAGCGGTGGTGTTCGAGGCTAATGTTGCAAACTTGGATGATAATCCAAAAGCTTGGTGGATAGATACCGGTGCTACCCGCCACATTTGTGCTAATAAGGAGAGTTTCTCCTCTTATACTCCCATCTCCGGAAGGAAGCTCTACATGGGAAATTCAGAGACCTCCGATGTTCAAGGCATTGGAAATGTGATATTGAAGATGACTTCCGGAAAAGAAGTAACCTTGTTGGATGTGCTGCATGTTCCAGACATCCGTAAAAATTTAGTTTCCGGCGCTTTGCTTAGTAAGGCCGGATTTAGACTTGTATTTGAATCAGACAAATTTGTAATAACTAAGAATGGTTTGTTCCTTGGAAAGGGCTACCTCGAGGAGGGCCTTTTCAAGATGAATGTAATGAATATCGTCCGCCATAGTGCGAAGAATAAAAGTGTTGTTTCTTATGTTTACTTGTCTGAAAGTTCTAATTTATGGCATGATAGATTAGGACATGTAAACCTCGACACCATTAAGAAATTAGCGAAACAAGATTTAATCCAAATGACTAAATCCGACTCGACTAATAGGTGCGAAATTTGCGTTGAGGCAAAAATGACGAAATCGCCATTTAATGCAATAAAAAGGAACACAACTCCTCTTGAATTAATTCACACCGATATATGTGATTTAAAACTTGTGCAAACTCGAGGAGGTAAAAAGTACTTCATTACATTTATAGATGATTGCACAAAGTATTTCTATGTTTATCTCTTAAGAAGTAAAGATGAAGCCTTAGGGGCTTTTGAGACTTATAAGAAAGAAGTTGAAAATTAACTTAACTTGAAGATTAAGAAAATTAGAAGCGATAGAGGTGGAGAATATGAAGCACCGTTTGAAGGACTATGTTGGGAATCCGGCATAATTCATCAAACAACGACTCCATATACCCCTCAATCTAACGGAGTTGCTGAACGCAAAAACTGTACTCTCAAGGAGATAATGAACGCGCTTTTAATAAGTTCAGGCTTACCCGACAACTTGTGGGGGGAAGCCATACTCACTTCTAATTATGTTCTTAATAAAATACCCAAGAAAGGTATTGATAAAACGCCCTATGAATTATGACATAATCGTAGACCATGTTATAAATACCTTAAAGTGTGGGGGATGTTTGGCCAAGGTTGAAGTACCTAAGCCGAAAAAGTCAAGATTGGTCCAAAGACCATTGACTGTGTTTTTATTGGATATGCCAATAATAGTAGTGCCTATCGTTTTATAGTGCACAAATCGGACATTCCTGATATGCATGTAGGAACTACTATAGAATCAAGGAATGCGGTATTCTTTGAAAACATCTTTCCGGCTAAGGACATGAAAGATATAGGTTCTAATAAGAGAACATATGAGTCTACAACCGGTCCTTCTCAAATAGAAGATGAAGAACCGAGACGTAGCAAAAGGACAAGAGTGGAAAAGTCTTTTGGTCCTGATTTTCTATCTTACATGTTAGAAAACGAACCAGCCACTGTTAAAGAAGCTTTATCCGGTCCGGATAGTTCGTTCTGGAAAGAGGCTATTAACAGTGAAATAGAATCCATAATGCTCAATAATACTTGGGAATTAGTTGATCTCCCTCCAGGTTGCAAACCATTAGGTTGCAAATGGATCCTTAAAAGGAAGTATAAGGCGGATGGATCAATCGATAAGTACAAAGCTAGGCTAGTTGCCAAAGGCTTTAGACAGAAAGAGGGATATGATTTCTTCGATACATACTCCCCTGTCACAAGGATCACATCTATTCGTGTTCTCATAGCTATTACAGCAGTGCATAATCTTGAGATACACCAAATGAATGTGAAGACTGCTTTCCTAAATGGAGAACTTAATGAAGAAATTTACATGGATCAACCCAAAGGGTTCGCAGTTCCTGGTAAAGAAAGAAAGGTGTGTAAACTCGTAAAGTCCTTGTATGGACTAAAACAAGCACCTAAACAATGGCATGAGAAGTTCGATAGAACCATGTTATCGAATGGATTCAAGATTAACTAATGTGACAAATGTGTCTACATTAAAGGAACATCCGGATCATTCGTTATCGTTTGTCTTTATGTAGATGATATGCTCATAATGGGAAGTAGTCATGATTTGATCATGAATACCAAAGGCATGTTAAAGAAGAACTTTGACATGAAAGACATGGGATTAGCTAATGTAATATTAGGGATAAAGATCTCTAGAACATCTTAAGGATTAGTTCTTTCACAATCTCATTACCTAGAGAATGTTCTTCGAAAATTCAATGTCTTTGATGACCCTCCGGCTAAGACACCGGTAGACTTGGCTCTACATTTAGCCAAGAACAAAGGGGAACCAGTTTCTCAACTGGAATATGCAAGAATAATTGGTAGTCTGATGTACTTAACGAATTGTACACGTCCAGACATTGCATATTCACTAAGCAAACTAAGTAGGTTCACAAGTAATCCTAGTACTGATCATTGGAAAGCACTAATGAGAGTACTAAGATATTTAAGGTATACATTAAACCATGGGATACTTTACAAGAAATATCCAGCAGTATTAGAAGGATACTGTGATGCCAATTGGATATCAGACACGAAAGACTCTAAGTCCACGAGTGGATATGTATTCACAATAGGTGGAGGAGCAGTGTCGTGGAAATCCTCCAAACAGACATGTATAGCCAGATCCACGATGGAGTCTGAGTTTATCGCTTTAGATAAAGCTGGGGAAGAAGCAGAATGGCTTAAGAACTTCCTGGAGGATATTCCTTGTTGGAGCAAACCTGTGCCTGCGGTACTAATACATTGTGATAGTCAATCAGCAATTGGAAGGGCACATAATAGTATGTACAATGGTAAGTCTAGACATATTCGTCGTAGACACAATACCATTAGACAGTTGATCAAGAATGGCGTTATCACTATTGACTATGTAAAGTCATGTGATAACTTAGCGGATCCGTTTACCAAAGGTATAAATCGAGATCAAATGTATAAACTGTTAAGGGGAATGGGTTTAAAACCCACAACAAAAGGACTTATAGAGGACACTCAACCTTGAGAAATGGAGATCCCAGGCCCTTGGTTCAATGAGACAACCAAGTTATAAGTTCTAGAAGAGTTACTTGGAAACAACAACTCGGTTTATTAACCTGGAGATGTTGAATACTCATTCTCAGAACATCCAAGTACAAGCACATGCAGCAGTGGTAAGGATAAGTTGAGAAAACTTTTAATGATTTTTATACCAATGGGTGGAGTAGTGCATGATACTCCTTATAGTGAGAATCACCTATATAAGCGAGAGGTAATTTGGCCGCCTCTAAATGAACGCTTATGAATGAGATACGGTCCAGGGCCGAAATGGACAAAACGTGAGAACAACAATTGTTAGAGCTGTTATTATGTGAGTATTATTGTCTTGGTATACATCCGACAATCACTGGTTCAAAGCGACTCGCTACCAAATGGCTAGTATATCCGATAATATTTCACTAGGGAGGATTCAAGGCCACAAGCTATCTATCCCGATGTAATAATAGTTCGCCGGAACTTTGGACGAAATTGCATTCATGCATTAATTGTCATTCATGTGGGGGATTGTGGGAAATGGGTAACGGAAAGTTAAGTTTAACTTAACGTTGATCTAGGTTTCTAACGAAAGTTCGTTATTTGTTAACAAAACTTGTTACAAATGGTAATATACATTTGTTGTAGATTATGTAATTCATTTATTGTCTCAAAACCATTTTCGGGTGAATGAGAAATTAATGACTAGTGATTTGTAACTTAACGAAAGTTAAATTAAAGGGTTAAAAGTTAACTTGGGTCAGTCCAAATTAACTTGAATCGAAACTGTTCCAAAAGGCACGTCACCAGGCTTGAGCGCGGTCGCGCCATTGCCTAGTGCGGCCGCGATGAATATCAGTGAATTTTGGCCTCACTCTCGTCAGGCTAGCGCGGTCGCGCTAAAGGCCAGGGCGGCCGCGCTCGTACGCAGATTCTGAACAGTTTTGGCACCTCTTCGTGGGAAAAGTCATGAACCCTTTAACTTTCTTTAAATAGTTTCCCTCCGAATTTCAATTAGATACATACAGATTTTGAGTCTTCCTAAACCCTCTTAAGTTAGTCTAATCAAGTCAATTCATTTGCATCTTGTTGCATGCCTCCTTCAAAGTCCAAGTTTCAAACTTTGTGTTGTTCATTAGAACAATCAATTTGGAGTGCTCCTATTGATTGTTTATAAAGTCGTTTTATCTTACGAGAGTTTTGTTATCTAACCGTAAGCACCGGTGCGGAACAAATAACTCTTACGGAGATTGTATACAATACAAGACTCAACTTGTCTCCTAGTTTTCCAATCTCCGTTAAATTCTCTGTCAGTTTTCCAGTTAAGTTCTTGAGAAGCCATACTTATAATCCCAACAGTTGCTTGAGGGGTTGACAATAGGAAGAAGTGTTGGGAAAATCCTCCATCATGGTGCGAGAAAAATCTTGCTCAAGAGCCACGGCTCGAGAGTTTTTGTTGTCTTGAAAGATTTCTCGCAGGCTATTCCAAGCCTCCATAGCCAAGCAATCAGGTACCATAATGGTGTTGAGAAGGTCAGGCGATATAGTGGAATAAATCCAGCCCAAGACGGTGGAGTCAAGGACTTCCCACAGCTCAATTTCCTCTTCGGTTTTAGGCACTTTCTCCTCGCCTTTTTCCGGAGGAATGATCTGGTGAATGACCAGATGGGATTTGGCGAACTTTAAACAATTCCGCCCATGTATCGTATTGTACGTTCTCCAATTCGAGGGTCATAGATATGTGGTTCTTGATGTTAGAAACAACAAGAGCCGGGTGAATGGAACGAGAGGAAGACATTGTAGAAGAAAGAAGGAGGTTACAGAGCCAAGGCGCAGCGGAAAAAAGAAGTGGTTGAGGAAAGAATTAACCTAGGACTCGTGATACCATATAAGAATATCTTCCTTGGTTTTCTTATTTATTAAGGTCAGTATATATACAAAGGATGTTGTGCTCATTACGGCTCATTCCGTAGCACTAATCTAGGAGCTAAACTAGGTATAAGATCCCTATACAATCAACTAATAAGGAAGGGATAAATATACAATATATACATCTAGGAAATTTATTCGAATGAGAATAAATTTATATGAGAACGCAGAAGGCCCAAGCACAGCAATTTGGATTAAAAATAAATCAAATCTTTCCAGGATTAAAAAAAAAAAAATATAGAGGGGGTGGCATTTACGTAATTATTGTGAACTAAATCCCCCACAAATTTCAAAATACACTATCTCAATATCTATAAATCGAAAAAAAAATTCGAAAACAACGATTTTTTGCCTTGACGAGACGATTCAAACTAGATCCCTGAAGATAGGATTTTGAAAAAATAATATTGAACAACGTCTAATTTTTAAAACACTAGCTAATTAACTAGTGTACACTAGCTAGTTAAGTAATGTACACTAGCAACATGCTAGTATACGCTGGTTACACTTATGACACGGCTAGTATACACTAAAAAATAGCTATTGTACACTAGATAACTAGCTAGTGTACACTAAGTTACAACTGACTAGTGTACCTGAAGGCTTGGCTGATGCTTTTGTCTGTTGCCTAAGGCATTTGGCTAGTATACACTAGGTAGCTAGTGTACACTAGCCAAAATGCAAAGTTATTTTATGAAGTAAAAAATGGTTGACACTCATTTGTGGGTGGAAGATACTTTTTTTGGACCGACACTCCTTTTTGATATCTATCGAAGACAACTTTGAAAAAACGATTCACTCGGTTTGGGACACTAGGTTACTGCTAGCAACACGGCTAGTGTTCACTAAAACACGGCTAGTGTTCACTAAGATAACACATCTAGTGTTCACTAAGACAACTAGCTAGTATACATAAGCAACACAGCTAGTGTTCACTAATACAACACAGCTAGTGTTCACTAAAGGCAACACATGACTCTAGTCTTCGCTGTCTGACAACCTGACTAGTGTTCACTAAGATAACACGGCTAGTGTTCACTAAACAACACGGCTAGTGTTCACCCAATACAACACGGCTAGTGTTCACTAAGATAACTGCGGCTAGTGTTCACTAATATAACACGGCTAGTGTTCACTAAGATAACACGACTAGTGTTCACTAAGGCAAACTAGCTAGTGTACATAAGCAACACAGCTAGTGTTCACTAATACAACACAGCTAGTGTTCACTAAGATAACACAGCTAGTGTTCGCTAAGACAACTAGCTAGTGTACATAAAAACACGGCTAGTGTTCACATCTGTACAACACTAGTGTTCACTAAGATAACACAGCTAGTGTTCACTATGACAACATATCTAGAGTACACTAAGTTAAACTAGCTAGTTTACATTTGCCAATGCTGATACACATAGCTAGTGTACACTAGGTTACACTAGCAACACAGCTAGTGTTCACTAAGACAACACAGCTAGTGTTCACTAAGATAACACAGCTAGTGTTCACTAAGACAACTAGCTAGTGTTCACTAAGACAACACAGCTAGTGTTCACTAAGATAACTAGCTAGTGTTTACTAAGACAACACAGCTAGTTAAGTAATGTACACTAGTTAAATAATGTACACTAGTTAAGTAATTAACTCGTGCACACTAGTTAAGTTTTTTTTAAGTAATGTACACTAGTTAAATAATGTACACTAGTTAAGTAATCTATAAGTCAATATTATTTTTTCAAAATCCTATCTTCAGGGATCTAGTTTGAATCGTCTCGTAAAGACAAAAAAATCAGTGTTTTCGAATTTTTTTTTCGACTTATAGATATTGAGATATTTTATTTTGAAATTTGAGAAGGATTTTAAATGAAATAATTATGAAAATGCCACTCCCTCTATTTTTTTTTTAATCTGGAGCATTGATGTGTTTTTTAATCCAATGACTGTTAGTGGTTCTTATGGTTCTCATATAAATTTAATTCTCATTATAATAGGACCCTATACATCTAATATTATCTAATAAGGAAATGATATTATCTAATATTCTAACACCTTCGTTCGATAGCTGAATGAGCTAACACTTTTTCTCGAGGACACCACCCTTTTAAGTTTTAACAACATCCTAGTCTCCTCTAAAAATTCTCGGGGTAAACCTGTCTTTTCACCCCCTTGTACCATGTCAGTATTAATAACTTATAAAAAATATTGTTTGCTATTAGCAAGCCCTCGTGCAATTTCCTCTAATTGCTTCTCCAAAACGACTGTGATGCTACAAAAATTTATGTAAATAACTGACTTGCCATCTAGCCATTTAAAACAATCAATGTTCTTCTCCCACATGCTCAATCCAAATGAATTCAAATCGGGTTTGGGGGATTGTTTTTCGAGCAAGTGAAGCGGGCCGATTGTGTATACTTTGTTGAATTTGAATCTAATGACTTCTAATACTCGTTCTTTTAGCTCATCCTATGTGTTGAGATTGATTCTAGTTGCTTTGGAAGCATTCCTTATTTGTATGATGTTGAAGTTAACCATGATGTCGTTGGGTTGTGATCTGTTGTTGTAATGAAAGATGGAAAATCTTTTAGGCGTATTCCTTTCATTTTGGGTACCCAGTCAAGCTCGGTCTCAAGATAGCCATTAGTCAACCAACTTTAATCTGTAAATATTGAAGACAACAAAATAGTCTTACTCCAATTTTATCATGGCACAAACAAACAATGTAAACAAAAAATTGTTGGACAATTGCTATGGCTTCTTTAAGACTTAACGAAAAAACTGACAGCAAAAATAACGGAGATTGAAAAAACAAAAGAATTAAAGTCGAGTCTTGTATTTAATACAATCTCCGTAAGAGTTATTTGTCCCGCACTGGTGCTTACGGTTGTATGACAAAACTCTAGTAAGATAAAACGACTTACTATTAGTTATAAGGAGCACTCCAATATAACTAATCTAACGAACAACAAAGGTTTTAGAACTTTGGACTTGAAAGATTGAATGCAACAATATGCAATGATTTGGGTTATGTTATTCTATCTCTCTAGAGGGTAAAATGCTCAAAATGACTGTATGTAGTAATTGAAATTCGGAGGAAAACTATTTAAAAGGAGTTAAAGGGTTCATGGTACATTCACTCCAAGAGGTGCCAAACTGTTCGAATACGCACGAGCGCGGCCGCTCTTGCCTTGAGCGCGACCGCGGCGGCATGCCGAGACTAAGCCATGATTTACTTAAAATCAGCGCGGCCGCTCTAAGTGGAGCGCGACCGGCCCGAAGCCCCGAAGCGAAAGGTCACGAAACCTTTTGAGAACAGTTGTGACCCAAAACTAATTTGGATCAGTCCAAGTCAACCCAAGTTAACTTTAACCCTTTATTTAACTTCCGTTAAGTTACAAAATCACTTGTCATTAATTCTCATTCACCCTAAATGGTTTTGAGACATTTAATGATCTACAATAAATGTAGAATACATTTTGTAACTAGTTCCGTTAACACATAACGAACTTCTGTTAGAAATCTAGGTCAACGTTAAGTCAAACTTAACTTTTCGTTACCCATTTCCAACAATCCCCCACATGAATGACAATTAATGCATGAATGCAATTTCGTCCAAAGTTCCGGCGAACTATTATTACATCGGGATAGATAGCTTGTGGCCTTGAATCTTCCCTAGTGAAATATTATCGGATATACTAGCCATTTGGTAGCGAGTCGCTTTGAACCGGTGGTATCGGGTGTATACCAAGACAATAATACTCACATAATAACAGCTCTAACAATTGTTGTTCTCACGTTTTGTCCATTTTGACCCTGGACCGTATCTCATTCATAAGCGTTCATTTAGAGGCGGCCTAATTACCTCTCACTTATATAGGTGATTCTCACTATAAGGAGTATCATGCACTACACCACCCGTAGGTATAGAAATCATTAAAAGTTTTCTCAACTTATCCTTACCAACTGCTTTGCATGTGCTTGTACTTGGATGTTACGGGAATGAGTATTCAACATCTCCGAGGTTAATAAACCGAGTTGTTGTTTCCAAGTAACTCTACTAGAACTTATAACTTGGTTGTCTCATTGAACGAGGGCACGGGATCTCCATTTCTCAAGGTTGAGTGTCCGCTATAAGTCCTTTTGTTGTGGGTTTTAAACCCATTCCCCTTAACGGTTTATACGGTTGATCTCTATTTATACCTTTGGTAAATGGATCCGCTAAGTTATCACATGATTTAACATAATCAATGGTGATAATGCCATTCTTGATCAAGCTGTCTAATGGTATTGTGTCTACGACGAATATGTCTAGACTTACCATTGTACATACTATTTGTGCCCTTCCAATTGCGATTGACTATCACAATGGATTAGTACGCAGCGAGCGCGGGTTTGCTCGACAAGGAACATCCTCCGGGGAAGTTCTTAAGCCATTACGCTTCTTCCCGGCTTTATCTAACGCGATAAACTCGGATTCCATCGTGGATGCGGCTATACACGTTTGTTTGGAGGATTTCCATGACACTTTGCTCCTCCACCTATAGTGAATACGTATCCACTTGTGGATTTAGAGTCTTTCGTGTCCAGATATCCAATTGGCATCACGGTATCCTTCTAATCTTGCTGGATATTTATTGTAAAGTATCCCATGGTTTAATGTATACTTTAAATATCTTAGTACTCTCATTAGTGCTTTCCAATGATCGGTACTAGGATTGCTTGTGAACCTACTTAGTTTGCTCACTTGAATATGCAATGTACGGGCGAGTACAATTTGTTAAGTACATCGGACGCCAATTATTCTTGCATATTCCGGTTGAGAGGCTGGTTCCCCTTTGTTCTTGGCTAAATGTAGAGCCAAGTCTACAGTGTCTTAGCCGGAGGGTCATCAAAGACATTGAATTTCCGAAGAACATTCTCTAGGTAATGGGATTGTGAAAGAACTAATCCTTCGGATGTTCTAGAAATCTTTATCCCTAATATTACATCGGCTAATCCCATGTCTTTCATGTCAAAGTTCTTCTTTAACATGCCTTTGGTATTCATGATTAAATCATGATTACTTCCCATTATGAGCATGTCGTCTACATAAAGACAAACGATAACGAATGATTCGAGATGTTCCTTTAATGTAGACACATTTGTCACATTCATTGATCTTGAATCCATTCGATAACATGGTTCTATCGAACTTCTCATGCCATTGTTTAGGTGCTTGTTTTAGTCCATACAAGGATTTTACAAGTTTACACACCTTTCTTTCTTTACCGGGAACCACGAACCCTTCGGGTTGTTCCATGTAAATTTCTTCATCAAGTTCTCCATTTAGGAAAGCGGTCTTCACATCCATTTGGTGTATCTCAAGATTATGCGGCTGCTGCGATAGCTATGAGAACACGAATAGATGTGATCCTTGTGACAGGGGAGTATGTATCGAAGAAATCATATCCCTCTTTCTGTCTAAAGCCTTTGGCAACTAGCCTAGCTTTGTACTTTTCGATAGATCCATCCGCCTTATACTTCCGTTTAAGGATCCATTTGCAACCTAATGGTTTGCAACCTGGAGGAGATCAACTAATTCCCAAGTATTGTTGAGCATTATGGATTCTATTTCACTTGTTAATAGCTTCCTTCCGAACGAACTATCCGGGCCGGACAAAGCTTCTTTAGCAGTTGATGGTTCGTTTTCTAACATGTAAGATAGAAAATCAGGACCAAAAGTCTTTTCCACTCTTGCCCTTTTGCTACGTCTCGGCTCTTCATCTTCTATTTGAGAAGGACCGGATGTAGACTCATGTGTTCTCTTATTAGAACCTACATCTTTCCTGTCCTTAACCGGAAAGATGTTTTCAAAATACCGCATTCCTTGATTCTATAGTAGTTCCTACGTGTATATCTGGAATGTCCGATTTATGCACTATAAACCGATAGGCACTACTATTATTGGCATATCCAATAAAAACACAGTCAATGGTCTTTGGGCCAATCTTGACTTGTTTAGGCTTAGGTACTTCAACCTTGGCCAAACACCCCCACACTTTAAGGTATTTAAAACATGGCCTACGATTGTGCCACAATTCATAGGGCGTTTTATCAATACCTTTCTTGGGTATTTTATTAAGAACATAATTAGAAGTGAGTATTGCTTCCCCCCACAAGTTGTCGGGTAAGCACAGAGCCCGATCAAAAGCGCGTTCATCATTTCTTTGAGAGTACGGTTTTTGCGTTCAGCAACTCCATTAGATTGAGGGGTATATGGAGCCGTTGTTTGATGAATTATGCCGGATTCCCAACATAATCCTTCAAACGGTGCTTCATATTCTCCACCTCTATCGCTTCTAATTCTCTTAATTTTCAAGTTAAGTTGATTCTCAACTTCTTTCTTATAAGTCTCAAAAGCCCCTAAGGTTCATCCTTACTTCTTAAGAGATAGACATAGCAATACTTAGTGCAATCATCTATAAATGTAATGAAGTACTTTTTACCTCCTCGAGTTTGCACTAGTTTTAAATCACATATGTCGGTGTGAATTAACTCGAGAGGAGTCGTGTCTCTTTGTATGGCATTAAATGGTGACTTAGTCATTTTTGCCTCAACACAAACTTCGCACCTATTAGTCGAGTCGGATTTAGTCATTTGGATTAAATCTTGTCTCGCTAATTTCTTAATGGTGTCGAGGTTTACATGTCCTAATCTATCATGCCATAAATTAGAACTTTCCGACAAGTAAACATAAGGAACACAACTTTTATTCATCGCACCTTGGCGGATTACAGTCATTACATTCATTTTAAAAAGGCCCTCCTCGAGGTAACCTTTTCCAAGAAACAAACCATTCTTGGTTAGTACAAATTTGTCGGATTCGAATACTAGTCTAAAACCGGCCTTACTAAGCAAAGCGCCGGACACCAAATTTTTACGGATGTACGGAACATGCGGCACATCCAACAAGGTTACTTCTTTTCGGAAGTCATCTTCAAAATCACGTTTCCAATGCCTTGAACATCGGAGGTCGCTGAATTTCCCATGTAAAGCTTTCTTCCGGAGATGGGAGTATAGGAGGAGAAACTTTCCTTGTTACCACAAATATGGCGGGTAGCACCGGTATCTATCCACCATGATTTAGGGTTCTCCTCCAAATTTGCAACGTTGGCTTCAAAGACAACCGCTGCAAAGTCTAGGTCCATATGGTCAACATTGTTCGCCTCTTTCTTCGGGAGACGACAATCCCTTGACAAGTGGCCCGGTTTGCCACAATTATAGCAAGACCCCTTGAACCTTTTAGAGGCCTTCTTCTTCCCTTTCTTAGCATTCCCGGCATTTTCAGAATGCTTTCTCTTTGTGCCACTCGTGCTAGCCTCAGCGAGATTGACCTTTGCCTCCATCTTGCCTTTAGCAACTTTGGCCTCATTCATTCTATTGTTCTCTTCTATTTGAAGACGAACAACAATGTCTTCCAAGGACATCTCCTTGCGTTTATGCTTGAGATAGTTCTTGAAGTCCTTCCACGAAGGAGGCAACTTTTCAATGATGGAAGCCACCTTAAATGGATCATTCATGATCATCCCCTCGGCATCAAGCCCATGTAGAATGATTTGGAATTCATCTACTTGAGTTGTTACCGATTTGGAATCGACCATCATAAAGTCAAGATACTTACCGACGAAAAATTTCTTTGACCCGGCATCCTCGATCTTGTACTTTCTTTCCAAGGTGTCCCACAATGCCTTGGCTAACTCGACTGTACTATACACATTGTATAGTGCATCGTCAAGTCCATTCAAGATATAGTTTTTACATAGAAAATTACCGTGAGCCCAAGCCTCCTTTGCCATTTGCCTTTGAGGGTCCGGATCACCTTTTTCTACTGCCGGAGGATCTTCCTTTAAGAAGCGGTGCAAGCTTAGGGTGGTCAAGTAGAAGAGCATCTTGTTTGCCATCTCTTGAAATCCACAGGTGAATTTCGCGGGTTTCTCACCATGGCCCGATGTGATGAGTTGTAGGAGCGGGAGCAACATTGTTGAATGTAGTATCACCTTGTGATGGAGGCGTTACATTCCCTTGACTAGATGAAGTGGTGTCTTTCTCGTTTGCCATCTCTTGAAGAAGCGTGAAATAACTCTTACGATTGTTGGACAATTGCTATGGCTTCTTTAAGACTTAACGGAAAAACTGACAGCAAAAATAACGGAGATTGAAAAAACAAAAGAATTAAAGTCGAGTCTTGTATTTAATACAATCTCCGTAAGAGTTATTTGTCCCGCACTGGTGCTTACGGTTGTATGACAAAACTCTAGTAAGATAAAACGACTTACTATTAGTTATAAGGAGCACTCCAATATAACTAATCTAACGAACAACAAAGGTTTTAGAACTTTGGACTTGAAAGATTGAATGCAACAATATGCAATGATTTGGGTTATGTTATTCTATCTCTCTAGAGGGTAAAATGCTCAAAATGACTGTATGTAGTAATTGAAATTCGGAGGGAAACTATTTAAAAGGAGTTAAAGGGTTCATGGTACATTCCTCCAAGAGGTGCCAAACCTGTTCGAATACGCCCACGAGCGCGGCCGCTCTTGCCTTGAGCGCGACCGCGCTGGCATGCCGAGACTAAGCCATGATTTACTTAAAATCAGCGCGGCCGCTCTAGGCTGGAGCGCGACCGCGCTGAAGCCCAGAACTGAAAGGTCACGAAACCTTTTGAGAACAGTTGTGACCCAAAACTAATTTGGATCAGTCCAAGTCAACCCAAGTTAACTTTAACCCTTTATTTAACTTCCGTTAAGTTACAAAATCACTTGTCATTAATTCTCATTCACCCTAAATGGTTTTGAGACATTAAGTAAGTTTAATAATCTACAACAAATGTAGAATACATTTTGTAACTAGTTCCGTTAACACATAACGAACTTCCGTTAGAAATCTAGGTCAACGTTAAGTCAAACTTAACTTTTCGTTACCCATTTCCAACAAAAATACATTCACAAAAAATTTTTACAAGTCAATTGCGTTAATTGTTATGGATGGATGAATACCTTTGAGTGGAACATATCCTCTATCCAGCTACAAGCTTGCCGTAATGAAGATAACCCATGAATCCAGAAGCACTAGTGGTAAATAACACAACTTTTGGGATTCGCAATTCCGCTACGGCCTCTAAGGTGATGCTCATAACTCCATCGAAAACGATGCAAGTCATGTTTAGTTTAGCGAATCCAATTACTGGTTGAGATCTCTAATGAGGTCTAGGAAAGGAATGAAACAATTCTTTGAACAAAATCATATAGAGAAGGTATATCTTGGGTTACATCCGGATCGGAAAATGATGGGAGGTTGAATGATTTAGTAGTTAAAGACAGTTGGACAAAGAATACAGAGTAACAATGTCAATTTTGATGTGATTACACCCAAGAAATGCATAAAATAGAATTTGCAGTGCAAATTAAAACTTAAAACAATAAAAAAAAATTTACTACTTATCTACAACAACTTGATGTAGATAACAATAACTTCTTTTTATTAAAACCGTTATAATTGATTATGAAATAAAAAATCAAAAAGAGAGATCAAAGATGAAAACACTAGACACTCAAACACAAGTTCAATAAGAACTTGTTCAACAAAAGAACTTTCTCAATAAAAAGCACTCAGCAAATGACTAAATCTCTCTATTGAAGTCACTGGAATGCATGAATAACGAGGAAGACGGCCTTTTTATTTATAAGAAGTGAAGTATCCTAAACCGTGTAGAGATCCTCTTTCCAAGGCCGTGTACATCTTGTAGTATTTTTCAAGCAAATTCACTTCATATTTTTCTAGAATAAAGCTTTCTAAGACAAGTGTAGATATCTATAAATTATCAAAAATATATGCACCAAAACTAATAAAACTAAGAGTTGGTCTTACAAAAAATACGTTTTTTTCTAAGCTTAGGAAAAACGTGTTTTACACTGACACTTAATAACACTAACACTGGCACTTTTTTACACTGGCACTTAGTTACACATGCACTGACACTTTTATACACTGACACTTAATATACATGCACTGGCACTTTTATACACTGACACTTAATATACATGCACTGGCACTTTTTTACACTGGCACTGTGTTACACTAACACTGACACTTTTTACACCGGCACTTAATATACATGCACTGACACTTTTTTGCACTGACACTTTTTTACACTAACACTGGCACTTTGTTAAACTGGCTGACACTTTTTACACTGGCACTTTGTTACACATTCACTGACACTTTGTTTACACTGACACTTTGTTAAACTGGTACTGACACTTTTTTACACTGGCACTTTGTTACACATGCACTGGCACTTTGTCACACTGGCACTGGCACAAACGGAAAAAAACAAAACACGTTTTTCCTAAGTGCCAGGAAAAATGCGTTTTTCCTAAGATTTTGGCTAAAACTAATTAATATGTTGGTAAATAGTTGGTTTTATAAAAAACCTATCTTTTTTTTAAGCTTATGAAAAAACTATCTTTGCGTCACTGGCACTTTAACACACATGAACTAGCTGCCCTCGCTCGTTGCCTTCCCTATACTAACACTGACATTTTTTTTACATTAACAATGATAATCTTTTACACTTACACTTAATAATACATGAAATGACACTCAACACAGACATGCACTAACACTCTTTAACACTAGCACTCTTTAAAACCAACACTACACTGACACTATTTTTCACTAACATTGTCACTATTTTACGCTTGCACTAGCACTCAAACATACATGCATTGGCACTCTTTTACATTGCACTTACAATCTTTTACACTTATACTAGCACTCAATAACACATTCACCGGCTGAAATTGTCTATGGCTTAGAAAAGTGAGACGAAACTCACAAAGTGAGACGAAATTCACAAGTGTTGTCCTTAGTGTTGGCAACACTAACAACAACACACACCAATTCAAAAACAACAAATAAATAGAAATAAATTTAATTTGCAGCGAAAGTAAATAACAATACACAAAAAATATATTTTTATCAAGTTATATGAATATATAACTTGATGGGTGCCAGGAGGGCAAGACCTTTCTATATATAATATGAATTCAATACAAGGTCAAAGAAGTTCCCTTAATGATAAATAATCATTAACTCAAGGAACAATAAATAAAGAACTCTCTCTGAATACTAACACTCAAAACCTCACGAAAATACAAAAATATAAGTGAAACTCTCGAGTGTTGGATCAAGTGTTGCCAACACTGAATGACGACACTTGAAGAACATAATTCTTTCTTTGCAGATTTGTGTCTTCTGAATTGGATGATCTCAAATGTAGATCGACTGCACTATTTATAGGCCTCCAAAACTTGGAGCCTACTCAAAATGATCAGCTAACAACCTTGAATTTGTTTCCACCATTTTAGCTCTTTTCGCCTCATTTGTAGAAGACTTGGTCTTCATGGCTTCTCTTAACCTAATCTCCCCCTTAATAGCTAAATAATATCTCTTTTACTTGGTCATTAATTAATCATATAAACAACATGTTTATATGTTAATTTCTTCATCTCCTCGTAATTCACGCCTGGGCACTTTCTGTTGACCTATTCAATCTCATAAATAGCAGACTAACAACTGATATTTAAACGTTAATTTACACATTATTATTTGTGAAAAATATAGTAACTATTCTGGTGTTGCCAAATCCAAATGGCAACACCTGTGGCAACATCAGTGGCAACACTGGTTTGTAACACTAGGGACAACATACATGGCAACACATGATCTAACATAAACAATCTAGTTACTGATTTCTTCATAAAATACCAACATGATGTTCTTTACAAAACAGTTAGTCATACTTAACAAAATAAAAATAAAAAATGCCACATCTTCATTAGTGACAACATAAACCTTCAGGCAATGTTATAATATTTTTCATCCAAAGTATCACACTCACAAGAGTGGCAACATCAACCTCCAAGCAAATATAGTCACATAATTTCTAATATATCTCCCCCTTAATCAAGACATTAATAACTAACCAAAATAATTATTAATATCTTCAAACAACCACCCAAACATTTAGCAAAATCACCCAACAAAGTTTGAAGAAAATTCCAGCCGAAACAAAGAAAAAAAAAACAGAAATAAAATTGTTTAAACATCACAAACCAAATTAAAACAAATAAAATTGTTTGTTCAACCAACCACCAAATCAAACAACCTTTCAACCTTCTGCATTTCCAGCATTACTAGCTCCTTCTTCACCTCCCTCAGCTGCACTCGTGCCACTTGGTCCAACTCCATCACGATCATCCCTTGG
Source organism: Adenophora triphylla var. japonica (assembly GCA_022495995.1). NCBI lineage: Eukaryota > Viridiplantae > Streptophyta > Magnoliopsida > Asterales > Campanulaceae > Adenophora > Adenophora triphylla. The sequence continues at coordinate 295,671 of JAFEMH010001723.1, read as the reverse complement.
CCTTTATTGACTCCCCTATTTTGGAAGAAATCAATTCCACCATATTCATCATGTCTGAATGCATATCCAACCACCCCTACATAACTGAGTCGATATGCTTCACCTGCCTATTGAAAAAATTCAGAACCATAGCAGCATCTATCATAATAGGTGCAGTGTTGCCTGGAGTGTTACCAATTTTCACTTGGGGCGACACTAGTAGCAGAGGCAGCCGTTGGAGGAGAAGTTGTAACCAAAACCCAGGGCAAATCTCTGTGCCTATCTCCTTCAGTAAAATGTTTACTAATCTTATAAAAAACAGGCTTCTCAGAGATATTGTCCGCATTCCATGTTTTGAGATTTTGGAACAAAAGAACATTAAAAATGACGAAAAAAATGAAAGGGGAGGTTTTCTTCTTTTTGGCCCATGCAGAAAGGTGAGAAAACATCAATCTTCCGAAGTTGACTCTCTGTTTCTTACCCAATTTGTACAACAAAGTGGCTTACTAAAATGTAACCGTGTTTTCATTGGCCGTAGGGAGCCAATTTATAATACAAATCTTGTGAAGCACACTAAACAAAGAAGAAAGATGGGTTGCTTTAAAATGGTCACTCCACACAGAAATTCTTCCACCAGTCAGAAAGCTAGCTAGAGAATTAGGCTCAACATCCAAACACTTATCTTCAATACTAGGGAGGCTGAAGGATTTATTGATGATAGAGGGATTAAAATCATAAATTTTACCCCTAACAAAGATCTTTCCATAATGAGGAGTGTTTCTACCATCTATGTCCTCCCTAAGATGAGCAAAAAAGTTCCTAACCACACTTTCGACATAAACGAAAACCTTAGTAACCGTAGGCAGAAAATTTCTATCCTCAAGAAATTGGTACACCCCTAGACTATTAAACTGATTCACATTAATGTTCCTTTCATTCAGAATTCTTTTATCCGAGTCTTCAACCAACTTATCCAAATTTGATTCACAATAATATTCGTCCGAGAGAAATGGACGTTCATAGTAACCAAATGACTCATAATCTAATTTGGTTTCGTGAGAATGAGTAGGATTAGTTGCCTCAGGCCAGGAGATGGGAGAATAAGATGGAGAGCTTGATTGTGGCTTGGACTTGGCTGCAGGTGTTGTCTCAGGTGTTGCCATTGGATTGGCAACACTTGAGGTAACACTGGTCTGAACTTTCTGCCTCTTTGCAATTCTGAACTGAGCTTGAGCCAGGGTTTCTTCATCCTCAAGCCATGCTTCCTCATCATCATCTGAAGTAGATGAGGGCTCTTTTGTTTCTTTGAAAATTGGGTCCGAGCCTTCTTCGGACGAGACATTGAGGGAGGAGCTTGAGCTATCTTCCACTTCTACAGGATCATCAGCAGTTTTTGATGGGATTTTAGACCTGAACAATGTCTTAATCCTTTTGGATTGACGACGAACTCCACCTCGAAATGATGAAGAAGCATCAAGGGCTTTTCGTTTTTTGGTTTTCTTTTGGGGAGCAAAGGTGAGTTCAATGGAAGGGGTAGCTTCAGGAAGACTTATAGGAATGGGAATTTGAAGAGGGTTGTAGACAATAATGTCCAAGCTGGGAGAGGTTGAGGGTGTTGCTGAGAATGTCGCCGGTGATGTCTCCATAGGAATGACGACATTCGAAGCGACACTAGAAGGGGCAAGAGGAGAAATTTTCATGGGGAATGAAAATTGGGGTGATTTGCTTGGGCTCGCTATGAATTTTTATTGGTGTTAGTACCCGGCCCGAAAAAAGGCATTTAAATGCTTGGCCCGGTTAATTAATAAGAAACCCTGACAAAACCCTAAAAATTCATTAATTCGTCCGTACCTGCGCCGTCACTTTTAGCTTGGAAAGTACGCCAGTTAGAAGTGCCGATCGGCCCTTTACCCGTGGTATGGCCGATCGACCCTTTTATATAGAGCCGATCGACCCTTCAGCCCTAGTGCCGATCGACCCTTCAGTGGCCCAGCCCAAGTTCCGAGGTATTATAAATAGGGGTGCCCGGCTCCCCATATTCACACACAATTTCATACGGGAGAAGCGAGACTACACTTGCTTTACCCTCAGTTCTTCTTTTTCCTCTCGAATCGCCAAGATTCGACCCCAAAGTCTTGCTACAATTGGTAAGACTCTCTTTTAATATTGTTCTTTATTATTATTGTCTTTATTATTATTGTTTGCATGCTTAGTATATTTTAATTACTTTATTTCTTGCTTATGCCATATATGCTAGATTTAGGGTTGTTTTAATATATTTAAATATGCATAGCCGAGGATGATCTAAGGTTTCGCCCTAAGAAACCCAATGGATCTAGGAACTATTTCTTTCCTTCCACCTTAGTTATAATTATCCCATGATCAACAATCCCCCAAGGATGAACGTTGATTAGTGCACCTTCCGAGGGCCTAACTCAAAGGTTCTAGGGTGTGATCATCAATAAATTCTTTCTCTCCCCTCCTCCTTATGCATGATCCCGTTTCTTCTATCTATTCCTGTAAACACCGCACAGAACCAACACCCCATATGCTAGAAAGACCGATCCGTCGGGCAATAGGAGTGATAGCGTTTCTTCTTCTGTTGTAACTTGACCCCCGAACCCAATTAACTGTTTAGCCTTTTTTCAAAGCTTTGGGCTATATCAAAGTGGCGTGGCGACTCTCAAAATTAAACTAATATTTTAATATGGTTTAAAGCGAGTGTCACTAAATGAATATCCCATTTCGATCCGACATTTTATGATTAATTATTTTAAACCTCCGAATGCGCGTTGCATCGGGATGGGGTATTCACAGTGGCGACTCCGCTGGGGACTGTTTTGAAATCTTTTCAAACTAAGTGGGTCAGACTTTCGTTTTTTTTAGTGGTGTTGTATTTTGCTTTCTTTTTATTTTATTTACTCTTAACTGTTGCATTGCATGCATGCATTTCATGTAAATAAAAAAAATCTTTCTCTTTTTTCTCTAAAAAGAATTAGACTTCTCTACCTCACACTACCACTAGAGTCCGTGTCTGCTTGCACTGAGACACCCTTTTACCCTTCGGAGAAGCCAAAGTGCGGGAAGTGTGGTGATCATGTCGCCTCCCTTCCGAGTCTCACTTGGTCATCCACTCATCAGTGCGCTTCGGCTGCACGGTGGGAGCCTAAAACCTAACCCTTGCATCACCCACTTTTCTAGGAATACACTCCATATGACCGGTTGGTTTGACTAGCTTTTTTATGTAGACAATTAATAAGGTCTTTATGTTAAGTCACCACGAACCAATGATAAGTCAAGATCTATCGAGAGATTAAGAGCACTAAAAAATTGATTTCCTTTCAAAGGACGTGCTATGTGAGGTCGAATAATATATTGTTAAAGAATCTTGGCCTATCATTGGTTTGCGGTACTTTTCATAAAAATCATATTAAATGTCTATACGAGAAGGTTAGTCGTTAGGATTCACCACTTTAGGATATTTAGTTAGTTGCGAAAAAGGGGTATCCCTTCCAACCTTTGTAGGACTAAAATATACAAAGCTTTTGTAAATAAAAAATTTCAAGCTAGTACACTGCATTGAGTCAACCCCTCTCCTAAAACCGAGTCTTTTCTGATACTTCCGCAGAGCTAAGGTCGGGCCGCGTTCTTCATTCAACAATGACAACCTTGCCTCCATCAACTACTCCAAGCGCACCCGCTTTGCCCTGCAACCGGCTCTACACCGGTCACTTCAATGGAAGGTCACCGCCAACCCCAACTTCAATGACATTCCGCTTTGCTCTGCACGCCTACTTTGCCGGTTTAACCATGAGGGTTGAGAAACTTGAAGAGCGAGAATCGCACTTTGAAGAACCACAATCAAGAGGCTGAAGGATCATTTTGTTGAGGAACTCAGTAAAAGGGGACACAAGGTTATCTTAATGGGGAATGAAGTGATCGATGTTGAAGATGAAACTGTCAATGCTCCTAATCCCGCCAATCCCAATGCACCTACCTTCCCTCTACCCAACTACGTTCCAAACAGCTACAATAATGTTCCACCACCTGTCATGTATGGGAGCTCGAGCAAATCCAAAAGACCTTATCAACCTCCTGCCAACACACCCAAGGACCACTTTGCTAATCTACCCCCTCCCACTTTACCCTTCAATTATTCCGGCCATCATATCCCTACCTACTCCACCTCCCCTACCATCCCTCAACCCCCGACCATACAGAACTCCAACATTGCTACGGACAGGCGTGTTAGCGTTGATTGAACAAGTGAAAGCATTGACCGAGCAAATGGGAAAGCAAGGTGTGTCCCCCATCAAGATGCTTAATCCGAGCAAAGTCGCACCCCTACCTCAAGATTTCAAGATGCCCAAGATGGCCATGTTTGGAGGAGTTACTTGCCCAAAGACACATTTAGACAGCTATACGTTGGCAATGAGGGCCAAAGACTGTACACCCGAGCAGATGGCGAGAATGTTCCATAGCACATTGGAAGGGGCTGCTCTCCGTTGGTTTCTGAAGTTGAACGAGGAGGAAAGGGACACATGGGACAAGGTTAGTAGGGTGTTCTCCGAAAAGTATCAAGCAAACATGGATTGGCAAGTGAATCGAGCTGATTTGGAGCACACGCTTCAAAAGAATGGAGAGTCGATTTATGACTTCTACAAGCGTTGGAATGATAAGTTGAGCGAAATTCAGTATCCGCCCAAGGAGAATGAACAGAAACAGATTTTTTACAAGTGCTTGTTGCCCGGACACAAGTTGGCAGTTGGTAATGGTTATTTTCCCAATCTTAGGGAAATGGTGGATTCGGGCGTACGTTATGAGAGTGGCATCACCGGAATTGCTCCACCAAAGGACACTGGGGCTGCTAATAATTCATTCCGCTATAGAGCTCCCGCAAATACCGCAGCAAAGAAAGAGCCCGTGGGGCAAGTAAATTATGTGCAAGGGGAAGGCTTGCTTTGGATGTTCAAGCCGTAATGAGGGGGAATAACAGTATTCACCGCGAGAGAGAAGTGTTTGATGATTTTGGAATGCCAATGGGCAAGGTTTTCGAAGTGCTAGTAAAGAAGGGCTTGGTCAAGCCGCTTGAGAATTATGAACCGTTAAACCCGAAGGAAGGCTTAGATGCTTCTAAGTATTGCCACTACCACAAGTACAAGGGTCACACTACTGATTACTGCCTTCAGTTCAAACGTTTAGTACAAGACTTGATTCGGCAAGGTAAGGTAGAGAAGCCGAAGTCTCCAAATGTTGTGGGGAATCCTCTCCCTAACAATAAGATCCACATGGTGGAAGGTAATTTTATCAGCTTGGTAGAGATGGAAGATGCTTTTGAGAAACTGGGGCTGTCGACAGAAGATGTATTCTCAGCTATTGTCAGAAAGGGATTGTTCGTGCCGAAACTCTCCGAGTATCTTTGGTTTTGCTTTGAAAAGGGCTGTGCAGAAGCTCATCATTGAAGGGAAGGTAGAGAATCCTAGTAAGATAGTTGGTAGTAATGTTGCTATGGTAGAGAAAGACCTCACTGATCCAGTCGAGTCTGTTGTGACGGACAGTGAGGCAGTTGTGTCAGTTTGTAATTTGAGTTCAATTTATAAAGAATTTTCTTGTTATATGCTGTCTTTTGAGGAACTGTCTAGAGAAGTTGCCTCGTTAAATGATGATTGTGTAGAAGAGAGTCCTAAACCTCTCTCGTTGGGTAAATGAAATTCACTTTGCTTGAGAAGTATCTGATATGGAAAAGAAGGGGGTTAGTCTACTCACGAGGTCCGGAAGGGTGTATCAACCAGAAGATAAAGGGGCGAAAAAGTCTTTGGTCCGAAAACTGAAGTAGTGAATCCCGATAAAGAAGACCCTATTCTCACTCAACTGAAGCTAACTCAAGCCAATATATCCTTATGGTCCTTGCTAACGTCCTCGTATGCCCACAGGATGATGTTGGAACAGAATCTTGCTGCGACTTTGGTGCCGTCTGATACAAAGCCAGAAGATGTAACGCAGATGATCGGCAACATACACTTTGGGAATATCATTACATTTTCAGAGTTGGACATGCCGGAGTTTGGATCGGATCATAATGAACCACTGCACATCACTATTGAAGTCAACGGAAAAAGGTTGCCACGCATTTTCATTGATAACGGTTCTGCAGTGAACATACTGCCTTCCAGGGATGATGGACGTCCTTGATCTAAGTCCCACAGATTTAAGACCTTCAGTTCATTCCGTGCGAGGATACGATTCTACTAGCCGGTCAGTGTTGGGAATAATCAGTTTGCCTCTTACTTGCGGGACTACTACTATGATTGCTGAGTTTCAAGTCATAGACATACCTTCCACCTTCACCATGCTGCTGGGTAGGCCATGGTTGCATCAGATGAATGGAGTCCCTTCCTCATTGCATCAATGTGTGAAATTTCAGTCGGGCGATCAAGTGACAGTCATTTACAGCGATCTGGTAACATCTCAGGGATCAAGCACTGGGGGAAAGCCGGTCCTACAGATTCAGCACGAAGAGGGTAGTTCAATGTTCAGCGGTTTTCAGCTAATAGCACAAGCACAAGTTTGCGCGGTGGACCTCACGAAAACATCGGACAGAGTACGGCCAGCTATAAGAATGATGAGAAACATGGGATTTGTACCAGGACTGGGTCTTGGGTGCATCTCCAAGGACCCACGAAAATAGTGGAGGCTATTGATCACCGCAGCCACCAAGGTCTAGGCTACGTCCTTACTCCCGAAGATAAAGCCGAGATGGAAAGAATTGAATACATCAAAAGGGTGAAGCTGCCCTACCAACAGCGAGAGATGAGGCCATACCGCCTTTCCCTCAATAGTTACTTTGTCAAGGAGGGTGAAGAATTCTCTTGCATGGAGTTTAGCGAGCCTTGGTTTGATCACACGAGGCGGCTGCAGAAAGGTTTCGAAATCTTCGGGGATACGAGAGGTTGATAGGTCGAAGGCGAAGACGGTTCTCATGGATCCACGTCAAAAGAGAGGCAAGGTTGTCACTGATCAGAGCCGGTACATCATCAAGGCGAAGATGGGTTGGCCGATCGGCTAGGGAGTGTATCCTTGGAGGAGCCGTTGGTTGAGAACATTGCGGTTTCAGAGGATGCAGAAGAATGGGATGGTCGGGAGCACATTTGCGGCATTTGGGGAATCCGAATATAGAAGACGATATGGTTGCGATCATTGGGGCGGGCGGGCGGACGATACGGATCCAAGGTCGTTGGTGACACCCATGGTTGGAAAGTCAAGAATTGGTGCGTATTTGGCGGACCCGTAGCCACGAAGGAATACATGGTTGAAGAGCCGGGATCGATGCCTCCTCCCGCGAGTCTCCCCGATTCCCCAAGTCCTCTGCTTCTTCAGAGTCATCTGTTTTGTTTGAGTCTGATGTGTTTTCTTTTGAGTTTGAGTCGTCTTCCAAGTTCGATGACCTCACGTCAGAAGACTATGAATTAGTTGCAAATGTTGTTTTCCCTTTCGCTATGAATGAAAAACTAGACCTTTCTGAGTATCCCCTCATAGCCAATCTTCTTAATGATAAATTAACTAAAAATAATGCTCAACTTAATCAAATTAACTTAGTTAATAATGACTCATTAGAAGAAGCGGACACACTAAACAATGAATATATTAAAGAAATTTCTAAGCAAGTTATCAATCAAAAGGAAGGTCGAGCCCAAGCTGCCGATGAGGTGTTATCATGTATTAATTTGGGAACGGAAGAAGAGCCGAGAGAGACACAGATTGGAAGCTTCTTCGAAGGGACTGAAAGGGAAGCGTTGATTGAGCTGCTTAAGGAGTATTCAGATGTGTTCGCATGGTCATACAAGGATATGCCGGGGCTGGATAACTCGATAGTGGAGCACAGAATACCATTAACACCAGACGCCAAGCCTGTCAAACAGAAATTGCGCCGCATTAAGCCAGTAATGGTCTCTGCAAGTTAAAGAAGAGATAGAGAAACTCCTCCGGGTGGGCTTTATCAGAGTTATTGAGTATCCGACGTGGTTATCTAATATTGTGACGGTCAGTAAATCGAATGGCAAGGTTAGAGTTTGTGTTGACTTCCGAGATCTCAACAAGGCTAGCCCAAAGGACGACTTCCCGTTGCCCAACATCGACATGCTAGTAGATGCCACTGCTAACTACGAGGTCAAGTCTTTTGTAGATGGGTTTGCAGGATATAATCAGATCAAGATGGCGGAGCGCATCAGGAGAAGACGGCTTTCACTACACCATGGGGAACATGAACTTCCGTTACACGTAATGCCATTCGGATTGAAAAATGCGGGGGCTACATACCGAGCACGATCACAGCATTATTCCACATGACATGATCCATAAGGAGATTGAGGTGTATGTCGACGATATGATCATTCATTCCAAGGGGTCGAGCAGTCAAGATTTCATTGATTTGAGAAAGTTCTTCGACAGACTGCGTGAGCACGCAATGCGTCTGAATCCTGCCAAGTGTACATTTGGGGTTATTCGAGGAAAGGTCCTGGGCTACATGGTCACCGAACGAGGAATTGAGGCAGATCCAAGAAAGATTCAAGCTATCATGGAGATGAGGCCACCACGTACAGAAAAGGAAGTCAAGGGATTCATGGGACGGTTACAGTACATCAGCCGCTTCATTAATCAATTAACTACCATGTGTGAGCCGATTTTTAGATTGATGAAGAAGACCGCAAGTATAGATTGGGACTGGAAGTGTCAAGAAGCCTTTGAGGAAATCAAGAGATACTTGGTCAATCCCCCTATCCTTCGCCCCCCACATTCGGAGAAACCATTGCTATTGTACCTAACAAGAATCGATACACCTGGCCGTTGGGGCTATGCTGGCACAAGAAGCCAAGGACTCTCGGGTGGAGAACGCCGTTTATTTTGTTAGTCGAAAGTTGCAAGGGAGTGAGCTAAACTACTCAGCATTGGAAAAGACCTGTACCGGGCTAGTTTGGGTGGTTAATAAGCTCAAGCATTACTTGTCAGCGCATCCAATCCTGCTAGTGTCAAAGATGGATCCCATTAAATATTTTTTTGACAAACCCTCTCTGTCCATGAGATTAGCCAAGTGGTCGGTATTTCTGGGGGAATTCGATATCACCTATGTGCCGAGAAAAGCAGTTAAAGGGAGAGCCATGGCGGATCATTTAGCAGAGTTTCCAAGTACAGAAGAACAGGGGCTTGAACCGGAATTTCCAGACGAGGGGATTTTTAGCATTGATACGGAAGAGAGATGGCAACTATTCTTTGATGGAGCCGCAAACAAGAGGGGCAATGGAGTGGGAATCCTTTTGGTTGATCCCAAAGATGAGCACACCCCCATCGCCATCAAGCTGAATTTTACAACCACCAATAACGCGGCTGAATACGAGGCTTGCATAGCTGGGTTAGAAGCAGCCTTGGAGCGTAATGTGAAAGAATTGGAAGTATACGGAGATTCGGCTTTAATTATCAATCAGACGTCTAAGAAGTGGAAGACTGTTGACCCCTACTTACAACAGTATCAGACTCATATGGAAGAGCTTGTCAAGAAATTCAAGGAAGTGACATTCCATTATCTACCCAGAGACAGAAATAGATTTGCCGACGCTTTAGCCACACTGGCTTCTTTAGTCGAGATCCCTCACGGAATGTCTGTAAAACCGTTCAGAGTTGGTCGGAGAGAGAACCCCGCTTACTGCTACGAAGCCTACTGCTGCGAGATTCAAGCTGACATCGAGGAGAATAAGGAACCGTGGTACGCACAAATCTATGAGTATCTCAAGAAGGGTGATGTGTCTTTTCTAGGAGACGTGAAAGCCAAAAGCTTGCAGGCATTGAAACGATTGGCCGGACAGTTTGTTCTACTAGATGATATGTTGTACAAAAGACACTACGATGGTCTCCTGTTACTCTGTGTAGACGCGAAACGAGCAGAAGTGATCATGGAAGAAGTACACGATGGCTTATGCGGTCCGCACATGAACGCCAGAATGTTGAGGCAAAAAATCACACGGTTGGGTTATTATTGGGTCACTATAGAAGCCGACTGCATCCAGTTTGTGCGGAAATGTCCCAAATGCCAAATGTGTTCCAATCTGAACCATATACCCCCTCACGAGTTGTATAGCATGGTAACCCCTTGGCCATTTGCGACATGGGGGATTGATGTGATTGGCAAGATTACACCGCCGGGAAGCAATGGGCACTGTTTTGTATTAGTAGCTGTGGATTATTTCACCAAGTGGATCGAGGCAAAATCTTACAAGGTGTTGACTTCCAAAAAGGTGGCACAGTTCATTAAGGAGGACATCATGTGCAGATATGGAGTACCAAATGAAATTATCTCGGACAACGGGTCCCACTTCGGCGGAGATTGTGACAAGTTACTGGCAGAGTTCAAGATTACCCGGCACAAGTCTTCCCCTTATAGGCCTCAGACCAATGGAGCAACAAATGACTAACAAAACGATTGAGCGTATAATCGAAAGACAGCAATTCGAGGTAGGGACTGGCCCGAGAAACTACCATTGGCACTTTGGGGATATAGAACTTCCGTTCGTACAGCTACAGGCGAAACTCCTTTTGCTCTGACATATGGGATGGAGGCAGTACTCCCGGTTGAGTTAGAAGTCCCGTCTTTGAGGATCTTATTAGAAAATCAAGTAGCAGAAGTTGAATGGCTCCGCAGCCGATATGATCAGTTGGCCACACTTGACGAGCGCAGACTCAAAGCCATGGAACACATCCGAGCCTATCAAAGACGGACAACAAGGGCTTTCAACAAAAAGGTGCAGCCCTTAGACATTAAGGAAGGAGATTTGGTTTTGAAGCAAAGAACTTCCCAATAAGTTCAATCCTCTTGGGAAGTGGGCCCCTACATGGACCGGCCCGTATGTGATCAAGAAGATATTTTCGGGTGGAGCAGTTAAAATGGCAGATTTGGATGGTAACGAATTCAAGGAGCCCACCAACCTCGCAAGCTCGTACGCTACTATGATTAAACTCTTCCTCCCCTCTAAATAAAAAAAAAAAAAAAAAAAAAAACGCAAAAAGAAGCCCGCTAGATTGAAAACCCGCAAAGGGCGGTCTAGCAATAAAAGAAAGGGTGCGTTCAAAAGCTCGCTAGATTGAAAACCCGTAAAAAAGGGCGGTCTAGGCAAAAGTTAGAGCAAATAAAATAAAAAAAATTGTCCCGCTTCTATCTTCCCTTTCTAAAAATAGTAGCTTGATGAAAATGAACTACGACGACCCGAGCCCCTTGGTTCTCATTGTAAAAGGGGAACGTAGGCAGCCTTTAATCGGCGCGGTCCAAAAATAAATAAAAATCCAACTGCTTTTTACTAAAGCAATAAACTTTTTCATTCCCACAATCAATGCATGATTACACTTATTTGATGAGTCTAAGCTCGACTATACTAATGACTAAATAACTTGCAAAAGAAACTAAAAAATTAAAAGACAAAATAAATAACTAATGTGTCCGCGCATATGACTCAAAGTGGTGGATACTCTGACATATAAGGTCTACTCCTTGGCACTAGGCCCTCATCTCCGTCCTTCTTCTTCTTGGTAGCTCGTCGAGTCGGTTTCTTCTTATTCTCTCTCTTAAAATAAAGCGAATATTTCTTCTTCAATGGGGAACCTCCTCGATCGCCTTACCTTTCAACTTCCGCTCCATCTTCTTGGGAGGATTCTCCTCCACCGTGTCTAGAGAAATCCCCAAAGCCTCCCCGTCTCGAGAAACGGCTCGAAGATATGTTAGGGATCAATCTCCGTCTCAAGTCATACAAAGTCTCCTCATCGGTCCCAAGTTTTCTTCATACCATGTCAAATAAGCATGCGACAAATGAGTGCTAAGGGTCCGCCGTGCAAGATAGACTCGTGGCATCCCATGAGAATTCCATAAGCTTACCATCAAAACCGAAACACCAACGTCCATCGGGAGAACTTTGGCGTAATCATCAAACTCGAAGTGCCCCAAGTTTGAGGATCGGACTCCGCTCCATGCCATATTGCCGAAGTACCCGCTTCCGCATAGTAAAAGGTGGTGGTCTCAAAAGCCGGTACACGAATCGTGCATTGCCCAAGCCGAAGGCTCCGAATGAAGGAGAGGCCCCAATGCTTTGTACTCGCTAATGAATCCTATCGCATCCACCTCCGCCAAATACATCTTCCACTCCCGTTCGACAAGCCGAAAGCAGATCAATCTTCCTCCTACAACCATGAAACCAAGGCCTAACACTCGAAGGAGGAATCTCTAAAACAAAAAGTCGATCCTCGAGCCACGTGGTCGCAATTTGGCACCGCCCTAGTCATAAGCGAGCACCCCTAGCTATCTCGAGATATACCATGAAGTGTCTCGCCCAAGAGAACCGGAACAATGCTCCTCCCCGAACGGGCCTGATCAACCATATCCAAGCATCCACTGGTAGCTACACCCACATAAGGAGAAAACAGAACCTTGGAAAATAAGCAGAGGGCCAGGCAATCCAAGGCAAAATCCGAGTCAAAGTCATCACCATGAGCAAATCTCCCCGGCAAATCACAGATATCTATGTCTACACCTTCAACCAAACCTCTAGCCACAGCTGTAGGGATGCGCAGAAATTTGGCCACCCTTGTCACCAACGGAACTCGATCCTGTGGAACCGCTATCAAACTGACATCATCCCCTCCGCACAGAGCAAGAAAATCCTCGTAGGTGGGTGTAATCTCGTTGTAAGAAAAGTTGAAAACGCGATTGGATTCGTCCCAAAAAGCAGCTGCAGCATGTAAAAGATTCCAATTGGGATGCATGGGCAAAAGGGACCAAATACACTTCACCCCAAAACGTTTGTCAAAGGCATGGCGGACGGAACGAGGTACCTTGGATACCCAAACAGCCAAATCACTCTCAAAATTACTTTGCTTCTCCATCAAAACAGAAGGATGAGAATTTATGGTACTGCTGTCCACGGCAAGAAGGGGGGGCAATAGCAGAAAGAAACAAAGAAAAGAGAAAAGTGTGCGTATGACCATCGGCTGACAAGGGAATTATATATAGGTTTTGGGTATGGGAATCCGTACAGGAAAAGGACAAGAAAGAAATCCGTGCAGAAAAGGAGGGTCAGATCGGCCCATTACTCGCAGCTACAACCGCCGCCTTTTCAAAGATAGGGCCGATCGGACCTTTAATTTTGGGCCGATCGGACCTTTTATTTGGGGCCGATCGACTCTTTGGTCTCTCCTTAAACGGCTCAACTTCAAGAAATTTCAATGCATCCAAAGGCCCCACCTTTTTGTTCTTTTATTTTATTTTTTATCTTTATTCTTTATTTTTTATTATTATTTTCTATTTTCAATTCTTACTTTATTTTATTTTATTTTGTCCAATGCAGTGTACAAAAATAGATAACGTCCAAAAATAGAAATGTACATAAATAGAAAAGACTAACTTTTATATATATTAAATCCATAAACCATTACATAAAGCATTCATCGCTGAGTCAAGATAAAATCTAGAGTCTCGCATGCTCCTACGTTTTCCTAACAGGTACTACATAAAAATGAAAAATCCTAATGACTCCCTACGGGAAGTCGAGGCACGACCGCGAGAAAACCCGGATGTCGAACTACCCTCACCCCGGGAGCGCCGTCTCCACCGTGGCCGGGATCCACATCTACCGATCTCCGGATTGGCAAGAAAGTGCCGACACCGCACTCCTCGCCAGACGGGTCAAGACATTGCTATGCCTCACTGACCGCACATAAGACTCCCGAGTAACCCGCAAAAATCAAGGGCGAGAGTTACATCACAAAGCCTAAAGCATAAGTACCCGACATAAAGAGGAAAGGTAAAAGGCATACTCCGCCAAAGACCACCGGGAGGAAGCTGGGCACCCTCCACCTCATCGGCTTCTGTAGGAGCCAAGTCTACCCGCACCTCCCCGTCGGCCATATGCACATAGAAGTGATCAGAAAGGGAGGCATATCCACTATCTCGGGAGGTGCAAAGCACCCATCGGCTCGAGGATAACCCGGATCCTGCTTCCCATACCAAAGAAATCGGCATCCGCAGCACTCGTGGCCGCACCACCTGCGGTGATCTCAGAAAAAGAGCTACAAAATCTATATAAGGCATGTCAAGGCGGAAGTGATAAGCAGGGACCCCATACAGATACTCCATCCTCCTCGGCAATCGGTCCGGGTACCACATATTCTTGGGAGGGTGCTGAGGCGCATAAAGAGGAGCCCACGCATGGTGCTGTCTCGACACCCGCTCGCCCAGATACATCGCATCAGCAAGCAATCCAACTAGCGATCGGGAAGCAAGAATATCCCGAACAGCACCAACAGCCTCAGAAGCCTCAGGGGTCCAAGGAAAGAGTAAAAACTCAGGTCTACTGGGACCATCAAACACAGCCCTCAAATCAGATTCACGAACTGTCTTCGGATATTGATAAGTGACTATTATATAGTCATTTATCCTTATTTTTATATACTTTTTATGGCATAAAACATCATTTTTCATTTCATTTCTTATACTTTTTAGTTTCTTTTCCTTATTTTCTAGATTTTACGCTTTTGGTATATTTCTTGCCTTTTTAGACAGGTTTTAGGTTCATTTTTATCAAAAGGATACTTGGACACTTCAAGGCAAAAGACATGGGAGAGCACCAACCAAATCAAGCACACAAAGTTAAAATTCAGACAGAGCGGCCGTGCAGCAGAGATGGAGCGGCCGTGCACTTGGCATTTTTCAGGCCATTTTTGGCCCTAAAATATGGAGTGGCCGTGTCTTGAAGAAGGAGCGCCCGTGTCATCAGGCGGAGCGGCCGTGCAGCTTATTTAGGAGCGGCCGTGCAAGGTGTCAAGACTTAAATTCAAAACCGGGCGCCAAGGGTCACACGGCCGTGCAACTTCCTTGACACGGCCGTGCAAAACGTGATCGCCGACGTAAAGGCACCTTTTGGTTGCACCCGATTGAAGAGTTCCCTCCTTTTATAAATAGGACCCTAGAGATCAGTCTTAAACACGAATCATTAGAGAGAATACCGATATTTGATAGATAGAAAACACAAAATACTTGTGATAACAATTTCCAAGGAGATTTGAAGATCAAGTCATTACTTTGTTCTTGAAGTTACTTTGGAAGAAGATCAATAAAAGTGAAGCATTATTTCCAGCATTTGTCCATCATAAGTCTCTCTTACTCAATCTCTTATTTTAATTGCTTTTATATTATAAATGGCTTGTGAGTAATCCCCCATATTCTTGGGGTTGGAAACTCAAAAACATGCTTATTCATCATCTAAAAAATGATTAGTCTTGTCTTCTTTCTTCATCTAAAACAATTTCTTTATATTATTCTCTAAATGCCTTACTTATTGGCGATATCCAAATTGTATGATTCAAACAATTGAGAGAAGTACCTAGCGGAGAATCTCAATTGACGGAACCATATAAAGAAACTAGGTTCATTGATCACGAGAGTAGTTCAATGGCCTAGGGATGTTCTTTTAATGGAAAGTATGTTGAACTTCCGTCCTTAATGGATTCTTACTAATTATGGTCAGCTAGAGATAAGCCGGAATGCCCGTTTGTGATGTGGCGGGGTCAAACATAAACGGATTTCTCAAACAGCTTAGAACATAATTAGTGAAGAATACAAACGCTATTGTCCTAGCCCGAAATAGCGTAGGCCTAACATACCATCCTTGCTTTTTATGAAAACCTTTTATTTCTAAGACAATGACAATTTGATGAATAAGATTATGTGTATGATTTCCAATCCCGAGAATGCTTCGTTTTATAAGAATTCAATTAAAGTATTTTCCGTCTATGCTCTCTCTATTATTCTAAAAACAAATTTTATCTACCCCCCAATCCTTTTTATATTTTCTAAAGACAAAAATATCCCTTAAGTAAACCCCGTCTCGTGGGATCGACTCGTACTTGCACCCGCTATATTACAATAGCCCGTGCGCTGCGGATATAAAATAAACCGTTAGGTTTCGACCGAACAAGTTTTTGGCGCCGTGCCGGGACAACGGTTTACTTTTTATTTTTGTCTTTACTACAAATTTTTAGTTTTTGTTTTTACTATTTTGCTTTCCTATCCTATAATCCGTTGCGTTTAATTTCCCTTCAAGTGTTTTTCTTGTAGTTTATGAAACGGTCTCGGACATTTGTTGACAACTTTGATCCGGAACCCGAAAGAAGCTTTCACGAAAGATTAAGAAGATTTAGAGAAACTCTACAAAAACACATGGACGGAGAACCGCAAACACTGCTAGGACCCTACGGGACTTTGTTAACCCAAGTACCCCGGAACTAGATCCCCTATTGTTGTGCCGAATGCCGGAGCGGCAAACTTCGAAATAAAGCCGCAATTATTGTACATGGTTATGAATAACCAATACAAGCATCGCCTTCGAAGACCCCCATCTACACATCCAAACATTTCTTGAATATTGTGATACTACACGTATTCAAGGTGTTACGGTGGAAGCAATCCGGATGCGCCTTTTTCCATTTTCTCTCAAGGATAAGGCGAAACAATGGTTGAATCTCGGTCCCCGTAATTCATTGACAACATGGGACCAAATTCAAGAAGCATTCCTTGGTCGATTTTTCCCGCCAAGCAAGATCGCCAGATACGAACAAAGATCACTAACTTCGTCCAAAACAGATAGTGAAACTTTGTATGATGCATGGGAACGGTACAAGGAACTTCTCAGAATGTGCCCCCACCACGGGCTTGAAAAGTGGTTGATTGTTCACACCTTCTACAACGGTCTCATTTTTAAAACAAGAGAGACCATTGATGCCGCTGCAGGAGGAGCTTTGATGAACAAAGGAGTAGATGAGGCGTACGACCTCATCGAAAATATTGCATTGAACCATTACCAATGGTCAAGCGAGAGGGAGCAGCAACAAGGTACGCCCGGTAAATATAATGTTGATGCAGTTACTCTCCTCTCCTCTAAAGTTGACATGCTTTTGAAGAAGTTTGAAAATCTTAATGTCAATCCCATTGCTAGTGTAAATGTGTTGTGCGAACTATGTGGATCTAACTCACATAGTACGAATAACTGCGAGTTACTTGACGTTACTTCTAACAATCAAGTGAACTTCGTTAATTCTTTTGGGCAAAAAGGAGGAATGTATTCTAACACATACAATCCCAATTTTTCCTATAAGAATAACAACGTTCTTAACCCGCAATCATTTACACAACATCAAGGTCTTACATTTGGAAATTTCAAAAATACTTCAAACATTTTTTCTCCCCCTAAATCAAAATTAGATCTTTTAATGGATTTCATAGTTAAAAGTAAGAATGAGCAAGAAAAAACTAATGCTGAATTTAGGGAATGCTTTAAGTTATTTAATGATAAATTTGATGAATTAGCCAACCACAATAAAATATTAAATGAGCATGCTAAAGCAGTGGTTACTAGAAGTAGGAGAGAGCTTATTGATTGTCCACCTAAGGAGAGTAGCCCCATTAAAGAAAGTATTAGTCAAAATCCACCCGTGGTCGAGACTAATGATGAAGATGATAAGGGGACGGAATCCCCTAAAATAACTAGAAATTTTGATCCACCTATACCTTACCCTCAAAGGTTGGTAAAGGCAAAACTCGATAAACAATTTGCAAAATTTTTAGAAGTTTTAAAATCTATCTACATTAATATACCTTTCACGGATGCTTTGCAACAAATGCCTTCTTATGCTAAATTTCTCAAAGATATTCTTTCTAACAAAAGGAAGCTGGAAGAAAATGAAACTGTTGCTTTAACAGAGGAAGTGAGTGCTGTTTTACAAAAAAGGTTACCCCCAAAACTAAAAGATCCCGGTACTTTCTCTATCCCTTGTAATATTGGTAAATTTAATGTTGATAATGCTATGCTAGATCTAGGAGCTAGTGTGAGCCTCATCCCGCTTTCTGTAAGCAAGAAGATTGGTGTGGGAGAATTGAAACCTACAACCATATCCCTGCAATTGGCAGATCGTTCCATTAAATATCCCGTGGGTATTATGGAAGATGTCCCTTGCCAAATCGGGAAGTTAATCATCCCGGTAGATTTTGTTGTTCTCGAGATGGAAGAAGATAGTCATATTCCGGTAATTCTAGGTAGACCTTTCCTTGCCACAGCCGGGGCGGTTATAGACGTTAAACATGGTAACCTAACTTTGAATGTAGGAGATGATAAAATAGAGTTTAACTTGTCTAAATTCATGAGAAATCCTGATCTTGAGAACCCTTGCTTGAACATTAACATGTTAGAATCAGTTAGCAAGGAATTAAAAAGTCCCCAATCTAAGGATCCGCTTGAAAAAAGTCTTATTGATTGGAAAAGAACTTTGCATGATGATGACGATGAAGAAGTTGCACATTATACCATGCTTTTAGACACAGCAAAGCCTATTGAGGACAATAATTTCGAAAAGTTGGAGGCTACAGCAGAACCATCCAACAAAAAGGAAAAAGAGGTAATTAAGGCACCTCAAGTCGAGTTAAAACCTCTTCCTGCAAATCTAAGGTATGAATTTCTGGGACCTGACTCCACTTATCCTGTGATTGTAAATGCTAACCTAGGTCCTCTAGAAACAGAAAAATTGTTAAATGAGCTTAGGTTGCATCAAAAAGCCATAGGATATACGATAGATGACTTAAAAGGAATTCATCCAAAAATTTGCATGCATAGGATTGATTTAGAGGAAGATCATAAACCTTCCATTGAACATCAAAGAAGACTCAATCCTAACATGAAGGAAGTAGTCAAAAAGGAAGTCCTTAAATTACTTGACTCAGGCATCATCTACCCAATTTCAGATAGCAAATGGGTGAGCCCAGTTCAAGTTGTCCCTAAGAAGGGAGGAATGACAGTCATTCGAAATGATAAGGATGAATTAATCCCAACAAAGACTGTCACGGGTTGGCGCATGTGTATAGATTACAGAAAATTAAATAAAGCCACCCGAAAAGATCACTTTCCCCTTCCCTTTATAGACCAAATGCTAGAAAGATTGGCCAAACATTCCCATTTCTGTTATTTGGACGGATATTCGTGGATTTTTCCAAATCCCTATCCATCCATACGATCAAGAAAAAACTACTTTTACTTGTCCTTATGGTACCTTCGCTTATAGAAGAATGCCTTTTGGACTTTGTAATGCTCCCGCCACTTTTCAGCGTTGTATGATGTCCATTTTTTCCGAATACATAGAAAATATTATGGAAGTTTTTATGGATGATTTCTCTGTTTACGGATATTCTTTTGACGAATGTTTGAAGAATTTGTCTAAGGTCCTACAACGTTGTGAGGAGGTCAATCTTGTTCTAAATTGGGAAAATGCCATTTTATGGTAAATGAAGGAATAGTGTTAGGACACATGGTGTCCGAAAAGGAATAGAAGTAGATAAGGCAAAAATCGAAATTATTGAAAAATTACCTCCGCCTACTAATGTTAAAGGTATAAGAAGTTTTCTTGGTCACGCCGGATTTTACCGACGTTTTATAAAAGATTTCTCAAAAATTTCTAAACCTTTAACTAATCTACTAATGAAAGATGCTCCATTTCAGGTTTGATAGCCCTTGTCTTGAAGCTTTCAATAGGTTAAAGGAAGCTTTGATCTCCGCTCCTATCGTGCAACCACCCGATTGGGATCTCCCTTTCGAAATAATGTGCGATGCAAGTGATTTCGCGGTCGGAGCCGTCCTAGGTCAGCGAAAAGACAAGAAAACGCACGCAATATATTATGCCAGCCGAACGCTAGATGAAGCACAAATGAATTATGCCACCACGTAAAAGAGCTTTTGGCCGTAATATTTGCTATGGAAAAATTTCGGTCATATTTGGTGGGATCAAAGGTAATCATATACACGGATCACGCGGCAATTAGATACTTGTTGACAAAGAAGGACGCAAAGCCAAGGTTAATAAGATGGATCCTTCTCCTCCAAGAATTCGATTTGGAAATCCGTGATAAAAAGGGGACGGAAAATTTGGTCGCAGATCATTTATCCCGCCTTCCTAAAGAGTTAGAAATTTCCGATAATTATGACCTTCCCATTGATGATTCGTTTCCGGATGATCATCTTCTTGCCATAAGCAATGTCGAAATTCCTTGGTTTGCAGACATTGTTAACTATCTAGCATGCAAGATTCTTCCTCCGTAAATGAGTCATCAACAAAAGAAGAGATTTTTATCGAAATAAAAAAATACTTTTGGGAAGATCCGCTCCTCTTTAGACATTGAGCAGACGGAATCATTAGGCGGTGTGTACCTAATGAAGAGATAAGGGACATTCTGTATCATTGTCATTCATCTCCTTATGGCGGTCATGCAAGCAGCCAAAACCGCCGCCAAGGTTCTTCAATCAAAGTTTTTCCGGCCCACGCTCTTCAAAGATGCTCGAAATTTTGTCATCTCTTGTGACCGCTGCCAACGAACCGGCAACATTTCAAGGAGGAATGAAATGCCTCTCAATAATATTCGGAAGTTGAGATTTTCGATGTTTGGGGTATTGATTTCATGGGACCTTTCCCCACATCTTTCAACAATAATTACATTTTGGTAGCAGTAGACTACGTCTCAAAATGGGTGGAAGCTATAGCATCTCCAACAAACGACTCAAAAGTCGTCATGAAGCTTTTCAAGGATACAATTTTTCCAAGATTTGGGGTTCCTAAAGTCGTCATAAGCGATGGAGGATCACACTTTTCGCACCGCCGCTTGATGCTTTACTAAAAAGTACGGAGTCTATCATAAAACAAATGCACCGCGTATCATCCTCAAACAAGTGGGCAAGTGGAAATTTCAAATCGAGAAATAAAGTGGATCTTGGAGAAAACGGTAATAAGTTCAAGAAAGGATTGGTCAATTAAATTGAACGATGCTTTGTGGGCTTATCGCACCGCTTTTAAAACACCTATCGGAACCACTCCTTTTCGATTAGTTTATGGGAAGCCATGTCATTTACCAAAGAGAACTCGAGCATAAGGCTTATTGGGCAATCAAAGCCCTAAACTATGATTTGAAAGAAGCCGGTGAAAAGAGGAGACTACAGTTACAAGAGCTTGAAGAACTCCGATTTGAAGCATACGAAAGTGCCAGATTATACAAGGAGAAAACGAAAAAATGGCATGATGCTCATATAATGAGAAGGGATTTTAAAGAAGGAGACATGGTATTACTTTTTAATTCTCGTTTAAAGCTTTTTCCAGGAAAATTAAAATCAAGATGGACAGGCCCATATCAAGTACGTAAGGTATATCCATACGGAGCCATCGAAATTTGGAACAAAACACACGGAGAATTCAAAGTAAACGGGCAAAGACTGAAACACTACATGACCGGAGATCCGATTGGAGTAGTTTCATGTATTACTTTGGGCGAACCTACCCATGATCCATTTTAGTAAGTTTTTCCTTTACCCTCCCGGGATTTGGCATTTTTCCTTGAAACATTGAGGACAATGTTCATTTCAAGTGTGGGGGGGTAAATCTATCTTTTTACTTTTCGCTTTATTTTTCGCTTTCTAGTTTTTAAAAAAAAAAAAAATTTTTTTTGCTTTCTAGGATAAATTTAATCGTTTTCTAGTATAAATTTTTCTTTTTAACTTAGTTACATTTTTCTCTTTTATGCTTGTATAATAGTATATAAAAAAAAAAAAAAAAAAAAAAAAAAAAAAAAAAAATCCCTATGATGATCAAAAATATTATCATTATGCTTGCCAATTGCCCTAGTATAAATGCCTTTATCTTTCCTCTCATATTTTCTATACACTTAGAAATTTATAAAAAAGGAAAAGTATAAGGGATCTTTTAGGAAATAATTGAAAGCCTCATAAGTTGGTATAGCACAATATAGAATCTCATCAAGGAAAATGCATTTGATTAGAAAGGAATCCTTTTATGCTTGGTTATATATGCAAATTTTTGAATATATTCCTTTAAGATTGTACATTTTTTATCTTTATTAGATATTTATTCCCTCTTTAAGAAGCTAATCCCTTTTGTTTGCATCCCTTGAATCACACCCTTTCATAAATTCCATCCTTCCATTTTCAAATCAAGTCAAAGAAAAACACTTTTTATCTTATTAATAAAAGAGTGACAATGGTCACCAAAAGCAAAAAGAAAATTATCTCCTAAGTAACTCAGGCACGGCCGCGACGATGCTTCCTTGCCAAAACGGAATAATATCCAAAAGTATTCTTGATCTAAGTATTAGGAACATGGGGCTCGCGACCACAATGTCTCCTACTTGAAAGGATCAAGAATAACTTAGGTCTTTTGCAAAAATATAACACGTACAAAAATAAAGATAAATTTGTTTGACTTTGACGAGATTTTTCCACTACCATCACCCATTCTTCACCCTTGTGATCCAAGAATGTAATGCAATTCTTCGAACTTCTAAATTGTGAATAAATGTCTATACCTTTTCTTGTACATCTTAAAGAAATAAAATTCATCTTTCTAAAAAATCACTCTAAAAAGTGATGGCTTTTTCTACCAAGAAAATTCTTCCTTCTAGCATGCTTTACTTGATCAAAATTCTATATATGCTATACTAGGTTATTGTCTTGCATTTTATCTCTTTAAAATATCCCTAAAATACTTCTTCCCAAAATAAAATTTTTAAAGATATTCAAAATATGATTGGATAGATAAAAGGCATTATCTACAAGGCATTCAAGGGCTTGCTACTTTATTTGAGGGATCAATCATAATTTTTCTCCCTCCCCATATTTCATTATAAGTTTGCTTGGGGACAAGCAAAGGTTTAAGTGTGGGGGAGTTTGATAAGTGACTATTATATAGTCATTTATCCTTATTTTTATATACTTTTATGGCATAAAACATCATTTTTCATTTCATTTCTTATACTTTTTAGTTTCTTTTCCTTATTTTCTAGATTTTACGCTTTTGGTATATTTCTTGCCTTTTTAGACAGGTTTTAGGTTCATTTTTATCAAAAGGATACTTGGACACTTCAAGGCAAAAGACATGGGAGAGCACCAACCAAATCAAGCACACAAAGTTAAAATTCAGACAGAGCGGCCGTGCGAGCCAGAGATGGAGCGGCCGTGCACTTGGCATTTTTCGTGCCATTTTGGCCCTAAAATATGGAGTGGCCGTGTCTTGAAGAAGGGAGCGCCCGTGTCATCAGGCGGAGCGGCCGTGCAGCTTATTTAGGAGCGGCCGTGCAAGGTGTCAAGACTTAAATTCAAAACTGGCGCCAAGGGTCACACGGCCGTGCAACTTCCTTGACACGGCCGTGCAAAACGTGACTGCTGACGTAAAGGCACATTTTGGTTGCACCCGATTGAAGAGTTCCCTCCTTTTATAAATAGGACCCTAGAGATCAGATCTTAAACACGAACTCATTAGAGAGAAATACCGATATTTGATAGATAGAAAACACAAAATACTTGTGATAACAATTTCCAAGGAGATTTGAAGATCAAGTCATTACTTTGTTCTTGAAGTTACTTTGGAAGAAGATCAATAAAAGTGAAGCATTATTTCCAGCATTTGTCCATCATAAGTCTCTCTTACTCAATCTCTTATTTTAATTGCTTTTATATTATAAATGGCTTGTGAGTAATCCCCCATATTCTTGGGGTTGGAAACTCAAAAAACATGCTTATTCATCATCTAAAAAATGATTAGTCTTGTCTTCTTTCTTCATCTAAAACAATTTCTTTATATTATTCTCTAAATGCCTTACTTATTGGCGATATCCAATTTGTATGATTCAGCCAATTGAGAGAAGTACCTAGCGGAGAATCTCAATTGACGGAACCATATAAAGAAACTAGGTTCATTGATCACGAGAGTAGTTCAATGGCCTAGGGATGTTCTTTTAATGGAAAGTATGTTGAACTTCCGTCCTTAATGGATTCTTACTAATTATGGTCACTAGAGATAAAGCCGGAATGCCCGTTTGTGACGGGCGGGGTCAAACATAAACGGATTTCTCAAACAGTTAGAACATAATTAGTGAAGAATACAAACGCTATTGTCCTAGCCCGAAATAGCGTAGGCCTAACATACCATCCTTGCTTTTTATGAAAACCTTTTATTTCTAAGACAATGACAATTTAATGAATAAGATTATGTGTATGATTTCCAATCCCGAGAATGCTTCGTTTTTATAAGAATTCAATTAAAGTATTTTCTCGTCTATGCTCTCTCTATTATTCTAAAAACAAATTTTATCTACCCCCAATCCTTTTTATATTTTCTAAAGACAAAAATATCCCTTAAGTAAACCCCTGTCTCCGTGGATCGACTGCACTTGCACCCGCTATATTACAATAGCCCGTGCGCTTGCGGATATAAAATAAACCGTTAGGTTTCGACCGAACAGATATCCCTCAATCCGATTCTCCTTCCTCCAGTACCGCAAGACGGGTACATCCCGAGTCTGGTCCCGTAAAGTGAAAGGCGCAACGCCAAAGATCTCATAAACCCGTGCCTACAAAAGACATAGTGCGTATATTTACAAAAGACAAAAAAAAACAAGTGACAAGTAAGGGGTAATGAGAATGACAAGAGTTAGCATACCTCCAGTGACAAAGTGGAAAGCATCAAAAGAAGAGGTGTTGGACCTCGAGACAGCTGTCAAGGGCCCGGGCGCTGCCAAGCCGCCTCCCCAAGAAATATACCGCACTAAGTCCAAATCGACAAAGCACCCAATAAAGAGAATCGGCACACCGGGCCCGAGTCAAAGAGGGCCACCGATAAGCCGTACCAAAGGAATCCCCGGACAAGCGCGTCCATCCCATATTGACCGACTTCTGTACCGATCAATAGCAGCCTCAACAAGCTTGTACAAATTTTCCCGTCAACAACACCGAAATTTTGCTCGGGCCAACGCTAGCGCCAAACAAACTGGATCTCGACGAGCCTTATCGAGTGTAGTGGTCTCATCAAAAGGCAACACTACATCTGTAAATCTCAACCCGCGAGGACGGCGAAGTCCGTAGGAGTGATCGTAGTCTCACCCCAACTCGAGATGGAAAGTATGTGTCGTGTCCCACCAAAACTCACGACACACCTTCACCACGCCGTTACACTCCTCCGGGTCCGACCCATCGCTGAAACCATATCAAAGAAGGGGCCCAACCCCAAGTTCCACACCATCTCGCGAGGACCACCCTCACCGGCCGGCAAAAAAGCGCCCACAAACTCACCAACCGCCTTTAAGGGAACTACGTCCCTTCATCTTCTTCATCTCAGGAGTAAACACAAACATGGTATGTGTCATTACTCGCATTTTAAAATAATAAAATACTTTACACATGTATCAATTATTATGTTGTTAAATAAAATTGTACCTTCATCCCGACGCGGAGCGAAGACCAAGTGGATCCATGAAAATTCAAGCCCGCGTAAAAATCCGACCGGTTGTGTAACAAAAAGAACACTTCGAAGGCCGATAATTACGCGAAGCTCGCCGCCTCCTAGCCTCGGCATTCCCGCCGAGCCACTCCGCCACTCTCCCTGCATCAATATCAACCTCCTCTTCATCATCATCACCACCATCATTTCCACCATTCCCGCCATGGCCGCCATCGTTGCCGCCATACCCACCGCCATCACCGCCATGGCACCGCCACCGGCCACCACCACCATAACCGCCACCTCGCCGCCATGGCTACCACCTCCATAACCTCCATAACCACCATCAAAACCACCACCCATATCACCAAAACCGCCCTAAAATCAAGCCGAACCGCGGCTACCCCTAGCGCCGTGTCCACTAGCTCCAACTCCTCCTCCATAACCATGAAAACCACCCGCACCTCCGGTGTATGAGCCCAAGGGTGAATAATCCGCTGATCGAGCAATCGTTCCAAAGCCGCGACGTCGGGATCCATGGCAAAGCAAAATCTCGCACAAATCAAGGGAACTCCGGCGAAAAAAAATTTCGTGAGAAGAAGGAGAAGAGGAATCGGAGAAGAGGAATCGGAGAAGAAGAAGAAGGTGTGTTGGAGAAGGAGAGTAATGAATTTTAAGGCCGATCGGCCGCCTTTTTTTAGCCAATGGGAGTCAAGGGCCGATCGGCCCTCCCATTTTTGTGTTTCTTTCGCTCGATCGAACGGCCGTGATTCCTCCCGGCGACCCCGATCCCCGTCCAAGGTCCTCGCCCAATCGTAGCATAGGGCCGATCGGCCCTTCGCCTCTCTCCGCTCGACGCGTGTCTCCTCGGCCGAGAGAGTCGACCGGTTAATAACCATTCCCCCTTCCCGAGGAACTCCTCTTTTTCAAAAATAAATTCCCCATTTTCAAAAAAAAAAAAAAAAAAAAAAACCTTCCCATTTTCAAAATATGACCGTTTTCAAAAAAAACCCTTTTTAAAATAATTCCTCTTTTTTTTATTTATTTCATAAGTCCAAACTTTTTTGTTTAAATTAATATTTTTTCGGGGTGACTCCCGCAAAAGTCAAATGCTTGGCTTTTGATTCCCACACAGTTTTTTTTCCACATTGCCCCACACATTTTCTCTCAGTACACGAACCAAGACTAAACTTGGTTTATTTTCACAAACACACGGATTCTCAACGGAGAAATCAAGACTACACTTGATTTGTTCCATCACACACGATTTTCAAGGGAAAAATCAAGACTATACTTGAGTTTCCTTTCCACACACAACATATTTTCCCACGGAGAAGGCAAGACTATACTTGATTCTCCTTTCCGTACATCTCTCAATATTATTCGAATCGCCCTTAGATTCGATCCTCAAAGCCTCGCCACAAATCGCATCTTTGGCTTTGAGACGTTGCACGTTCGCCACTCTCGGGTACTAAACGCCCACGTTTCGAACTACGACTTGGCTTGATTCCTCTTGGGATACGTAGGTAGCCCGACGTGGGTCCAAATGCACTTGACCTACCCGGTCATCCTTTTGCGACTCACTCAAGTCCAAAAACCTCACATCCACAAAGTCACTTTCCTTACCTCCTGAAATCCCTTTTTTCCAGGACGGATCCTATTCTTTTATCGTCGACCCCACTTGTCTTACAAGAAGCGTCGCGAGGGGCTACTATAGTACCCGGCCCGAAAAGGCATTTAAATGCTTGGCCCTAAGTTAATTAATAAGAAACCCCGACAAAACCCTAAAAATTCATTAATTCGTCCGTACACTGCGCCGTCACTTTTAGCTTGGAAAGTACGCCGCTAGAAGTGCCGATCAGCCCTTTACCCCCAGTAATTGGCCGATCGACCCTTTTATATAGAGCCGATCGACCCTTCACCCTAGTGCCGATCGACCCTTCAAAGGGGGCTCCAGCCCAAGTTCCGAGGTATTATAAATAGGGTGCCCGCTCCCATATTCACACACAATTTCATATACGGGAGAAGCGAGACTACACTTGCTTTACCCTCAGCTTCTTCTTTTTCCTCTCTGAATCGCCAAGATTCGACTCCCAAAGTCTTGCTAAGCAATTGGGTAAGACTCTCTTTTAATATTGTTCTTTATTATTATTAGTCTTTATTATTATTGTTTGCATGCTTAGTATATTTTGAATGTACTTTTATTTCTTGCTTATGCCATATATGCTAGATTTAGGGTTGTTTTTAATATATTTAAAATATGCATAGCCGAGGATGATTCTAAGCGTTTCTGCCTCAAGAAAACCCAAATGGATCTAGGAACTATTTCTTTCCTTCCACCTTAGTTATAATTATCCCATGATCAACAATCCCCCCTCAAGGATGAACGTTGGATTAAGTGCACCTTCCGAGGGCCTAACTCAAAGGTTCTAGGGTGTGATCATCAATAAATTCTTTCTCTCCCCTCCTCCTTATGCATGATCCCGCTTTCTTCTATCTATTCCCGTAAAACACCGCACACAAATCCAACACCCCATATGCTAGGAAAGCACCGATCCGCTCTGCAATAGGAGTGATAGCGTTTCTTCTTCTCGTTGTAACTTGACCCCCGAACCCAATTAATCTGTTTAGCCTTTTTTCAAAGCTTTGGGGCTATATCAATAAAGTTGGCGTGGCGACTCTCAAAATTAAACTAATATTTTAATATGGTTTAAAGCTTAAGTGTCACTAAATGAACAATATCCCATTTCGATCCGACATTTTATGATTAATTATTTTAAACTCTCCGAATGCGCGTTGCACGGGACGGGGTATTCACAATTGGAAGAAGACGAAGAACAGAGGAGAGAGAGAGAGAGGGTTTAACGAGAGACAGAGAGAGAGGCGCCTAGAGAGAGAAAGAGAGGGTTTAGGAAGAGGGGTAATTAAATGGGTGAATAGTGAGGGATTTTAGTTGATTTGAAAAGTTCAAATCAATTTAAATCCCATTATCCCAACAAACACAACACAAATTATCCGGCCATTTAAAAAAAAAATTGATTTTTTTTTTCATTTTTAATAAATATTAACTAACAATAATTTTAGAAATATCCATAAAATTTTGTTTTTCAAAATTCAAGAGAAAATTAATTTTAAAAAATAGATACTTCAAAATTACATTTAGTTATACAAAACTTAAATATTTTTGCTAAAAACCTTTTAAATTTCACAAACTCTAAATATATCAAAAATAGACTTTTGGAAATTTAAAATTTAATTACCAAAAATAAAAAATAAGAAAATAAAAAGTTAATGTAGCATTTACTAATGTATTACTAGCAATGTTGCGTGACACACAAGGCAACATTTTAAATAAAATCCCCTTGATATTTTTTCAACATATATAACTAATCATTCCCTTTGGCAATTTTAAGCAAACTTTACACTTTCTTTATTTACAAGAAAGCATCGTAGTAGCGAGCTTCGTGCCCCAAGTTTTTTTTATTAAAGTGTAAAGATATAAATAGTAAGTTTTATACATTTCAAGTAGGGTACACTGTATGTCCCTAAAACTCAGTATAAAACAACTACATTATACTCCCGCTTTGGCAAGAAAGCATCGTCGTAGCGAACGCCGTGCCCCGAGTTACTTTGGGGGGTATTTTAACAAGCCTTGCCTTTTTAAATATCAACAACAACATAAGTGACTTTGTCACTTTAATCATAAAGGGATATTTTATCAAAAATGTTAACCTTAAGTATATACACATACTAGAACAAAAAGGTCAGTAAATGCCCCCCATTTGGGATTAAACTAAATAATCTTTTTTAAAATAAAATATACAACAAATACACAATGTTGCTGTCAGTGTTGGCAACACAGACGACAACACTTGAAACAACAGATTTATAGAAAATACAAACCAAGAAATTTTTTCAAACTTGAAAATCTCTCATGGTCCAGAGCTTTGGTCAAAATATCAGCAAGTTGATGTTTAGTATCAATATGCTCTATTTGAATCAAGTCCTTTTCTACTAAATCTTTCAAAAAGTTATGACGGATATCTATATGTTTAGTGCGTGAGTGTTGTACAGGATTTTTGAAAATGTTTATGGAACTCAAATTGTCACAATACATGGTCAAGATATTACTATCAAGACCATAGTCGTCAAGCATATGTTTCAACCATATCAATTGTGAACAACAACTCCCATGCTACATACTGATTCGGCAGTCGAGAGAGAGACACAATTTTGCTTGCGACTGTACCATGACACAAGATTATTACCCAAGAAAAAACAATCCCACTAGTGCTCTTTCTATCATCTATATCCCACCTTGTCGAGTCACTAAAACCAACCAAGTTGGTATTAGTGTCTTTGGTGAACGATTCCTAATTTACTAGTCTCGGACACATACTTAATGATTTTCTTGACGGCAAGATTTAGGTGAGAAATTTTAGGAACAAAGCAAGATCGATATCTAGCACACACACCTACTGGCCGAACATAATATCGGGACCGGCGACGGTAAGATAAAGAAGACTACCTATCATGGATCTATACAGAGTTGGGTTAACATCCTCCCCTGCCTGATCTTTGGTTACCTTAAGAGATGATCCCATAGGTATTTTTGAGCTCTTTGCACTCTCCAATCCAAACTTTTTCACCAGACTCTTAGCATACTTGCTCTAAGAGATAAAGATTCCATCATCTGACTGTTTTACCTGCAATCCTAGGAAATAATTAAGTTCACCTATCATGCTCATCTCGAAAGTTGATGTCATATATTTCATAAAATTTTGTAAACACGTTTTAGATGTGGAGCCATAAACTATGTCATCAACATAGATCTGAGCAATGACAAGCTATTTAGTTTCCCTAAGAATAAATAATGTCCTATCGGCTTCTCCTCTAACAAATCCATATTCAAGAAGGAAACTTGTTAGACGCCCATACCATGCACGAGGAGCTTGTTTCAAGCCATATAAGGATTTATCAAGTCTGTATACATGATCTGGGTGGAATGGGTCTTCAAACCCTTTAGGTTGCCCAATATAGATTTCTTTATCTAAGTACCCATTCAAGAAAGCCGCTTTAACATCCATTTGGTGCAATGTGATTTTAAGGTTGCAGGCTATAACAAGAAGAAGTCTTATTGACTCAATTCTAGCCTCAGGTGCAAAGGTCTCGTCAAAGTCGATTCCTTCCACTTGTGTATAGCCTTGAGCCACAAGACGAGCTTTATTACGAACAATATTACCCAATTCATCAGATTTGTTTTTGTAAATCTATTTAGTTCCAATTATATTTGTATGTAAAGGACGTGGAACTAAACACCAAACCTCATTACTGGTAAATTTTTCAAGCTCTTCTTACATAGCTTGTATCCAGAAATTATCATTTAAAGACTCAATCACATTCTTAGGTTCAAGAGAAGAAACGAAACAGGAGTGTTTTATCATGGAGTATGTGGAGGACATATACATATACACATACCTTACCATATCTCTGTAGTCAACTGGCTCCTTATTTCTTGTTCGAACCCCTTCATTAACATCACCAATTACCTGAGTAATGGGATGATAATTTCTAATTCGTGCTGGGGGATCTCTTCTGCCTTGATGGTACACCAATCCATCTTCTTCTTCTAAGTCACTACCCTCAAAATTTCCAGCCACTGTTCTATTCTCCAATGTTGCCTCATGTGTTGCCGTTTCAGGGGCAACACTCGGGGCAATACATGAATCTGTGACTGTACTGGTCGAACCAGTTTCTGTTTCAGCCCTTTTTTCAACTTCTTCCAGCAAAGTCAGAGGTATATTTTAAATTTGGTTTTCTGTGACACTCAAGTAATCGTTAAATTCAATATTTACCGATTCTTTGAATCACACAACCTTAAATTATAGACACGATACACATGACTGTTTTGAGAGTAGCCATGAAAGATAGATTTGTCACTCTTAGAATCTAGTTTTCCTAAGTATTCCCGATCATTTAAAATGTAGCACAAACACCCAAACATGTGAAAGTAGTGAATCGTAGGTTTCTTTCCATTTAAAATCTCGTAGGGTGTCATAGTTGTACCGGGTCTTAAGAAAACTCTATTCGTAGTGTGACATCTTTGTGTTTAATGCTTCGGCCCAAAAACCTTTTGAAATATTTCTAGCAATAAGCATAACACGAGCGATCTCCAACAAAGTCCTATTTTTCCTTTCAGCAATACCATTTTGCTGTGGTGTTTTGGGTGCTGAAAATTCATGGTGTATACCCTTTTTACTACAAAATGTAGAGAAGGAGATGTTTTCAAACTCTCTACCATGATCTGACCTTATTTGAAAAATAGGAGAACAAAACATGTTTTTGATTTTAGAAACTAAGTGAGTAAATTTATCAAAAATTTCAGATTTTTCCCTTAAGAAATAGACCCATGTAAACCTTGAAAAATCATCAACTATAACATAAACATACTTCTTACCTCCCAAGCTTTCTACCTCAATAGGACCCATCAAGTCCATATGAAAAAGCTGAAAACAATGTGTTATTCCTGAGTGTTGCTCATTGTGTTGTCCAAAGGGGCGTTAGGATCCTTAGGTTGATAATTGTCCAAAGGCCGAATCAAGGTTGGCTTTGTATTTTTCGGTGAAGGCATTGGTGATCTGTTCCCAAGTGGCCCTGGACTCGGGTTTCAACCGGAAGAACCACTTTAGAACCCCCAGCTTTAAGGAGAGACTGAAGTAATCAACCAACTGCTGATTCGTGCACCCTTTGGCTTTCATGGCTAGGGTGTAGGTGTCAAGGTGGGTCTTGGGGCAGGTAGTTCCATCAAACAGTTCCAAGTTAGGCATCACGAACTTGTGAGGTAGAGGCACAATAGAATCGGGATCTGTGGGACGGAGGGCAGACTTCTTTCCTGTCAGTTCGGTGATCTGCGCTTTCATTTCCTTATGCTGTTCCATGAACCAAGCCAGATGAGGGTCCAGTGGCGGAGCCGGAGTGTTCAAGCCAGTGACAGAGCTAGAGAGAGGATTTACCATTAGCGGCACACTGGTGGAAGGGATGGAAGGGCCTGGGGCATAGGTATAAACCTGCCCTTGGCCTAAATTACCCTGGGGAGTATGAGTAGGAGCCTGGGCACAGGGATAGAACCCAGTGGCCTGCTGCTGATTCCCAATGGGCAAGGAGGGTGGAGAAGCGGAACCCGAGAGGTGGCCGGGTAGCTCGGAGTTCTGGGGTAAGACTCATAGGGAAACTTAAATGTGGGTCATGGCCCTTGGTTGTTGAAGCTGCATGCACAGTGAGGGTATAACCAGAGAGGATCTTGTGGTCCGGTGATTATGATGAGACGAGGATATGATCTTCTTTTGGCCTATAGGGCCTTGAGTGAGAACGGGTTTGTGGAAGTGGTGAGGCGCTAGGAGCTCTTTGGACCGGTATCATTACGAGGAGGGACACTGGCTGCTTGCCCCTAAACCAAGTGTAGCGCGACATTCAGGCTGTGGCGGCGGCACTCGAGCTATTCTTTGTGAAGGCCCAAAGCCCGGTTTGTGCCCGGAGGCGAGGAGGGATCCCAACTTTCTGCGGCATTCCAAGGTGCCCCCAACCATGAGAGGACATTCCATACTGACTTTGTCCCCACTGGGGGGATGACAAAGCGACTTGTCCAGCCGGTATGTACGGGGCTCCGGGCTGTGGGCGAGGGGTGGCCCGACCCGATAGGTCGAGGAGCGTGGAGCTCCGGTAGTGGTAGCATAGGAGGCGATGGTGGCATCCTGGTGTAGTCGGGCGGCGAGAGTGGGATTAGGGTCCTCTTCCTCCTCTACGGTGAAAGTGCCATCGGGATTAAGAACGGGTGCCAAGCCGTGACCCCTAATAGCCTCCGGAAGGTTGTTCATCCCGAGCTTCTGTCGCAATCTCATACATTCCGCCAGCCGATTCCACTGCTGTACATGCGAGGAGTCTCGGGAGGCGGAGTGGTATTGTCTCCATTTTTACCAGCTGATGTAGACATTCTGAAAGCCGGAATTGAAGCGAATGATGAAGCTTACGATGCGCTTGGTTCTTCCCAACTGACCAGACGGTGACTCGGTGTTCGTACCCAAGCTTTGTGAGGTGCTGCGGGAGGAAGATATAAGGGAGGTTCAGATTTTGGGAGTTGAAAAGAGGTAGGTGTTTCGGCTCAGGGCTCATGCAACATGCAGTTATTTGTTTGAATTTACTTAAAACGTGTTTTCTTAAACCCTAGGTGGTTGGAAAAGATTGCTCCTTTTTTACTACTCTAAGTCCTGTATCAGTGGGACCCATCACTATGCCTACATACCCTCAACCTATAACCTCGAACAAGGGTTCCATAGGGCAAGCGGGTCCCACCGATCGAAAAAGAAGATGGACCTAAGGTCTAGCAGATCAATGAAGTCTTAGCGCGCACTCGATGCAAATTACGGGCAAAGCCAACATCGAGGGTCAAGATCGAGTCACAGTTGCCTGATGCAAAGTCGGCATGACCTTGACTGATAAGTGTCCACGAAGGAGCTTGACTCGTCATTGGCTAGACGGTAATTAGACATGGACTGGGCGTTAATCCTTGATGACTCGGTGTCACCGGGAGCTGGGGCATAAACCGTGCGGGTCAAATTCAAAGTCCAAGAGCCAGTCAAGATCGAGTCAAAGTTCATGACAGGAAACCGGCATGACCTCGACTTATTTAGGTCCACGGGAGATCCTGACTCGGCATGTTGACTAGGGTTTGACCGACACAAGGCATACATTGACGCGGCCCTGGAGCTGGTGCATAAATCGTGCGGGTCAAATTAAAGTCCAAGCGCCAGTCAAGATTGAGTCAAAGTTCATGACGGAAAACCGGCATGACCACGACTGATTTAGGTCCACGGGGGATCCTGACTCAGCACGTTGACTAGTGTTTGACCGACACAAGGTATACACTGACGCGGCCTGACACGGACCAGATCAAAAACCAACCAAGTCTCGGAAAAAAATGTGTGTCACGGACAAGTGCAGGGTAGACACGAGGGTAAACCAAGGGCTGTTTGGGTCGTCCCGTGCTCGCACCGAGAGGCGTAGTAAGGCCTCCCGGGCTGCTACTGAGATTTCCCGGGTTAAGGACGTAGTGTGTAGTGTACAGTCAACGTGCGCGTAGTGTGCGGTAGTCTAAATTCTTTTTTGAGTAAAAACAAGAATTTTCAAATGTGTCTTAAAGGCATGATGCATGCAAAAGATTTTTTTGAAAATAATTTTTTTTTTTTAAAACATTTTCGAAAATATTTTTTTTTGAAAGCATATAAGCACATAAGCACATAAAATTTGAACAGTTAAAGACATTGGTCCAACAGTCAAACTTTGACTTTTTCTCGGCACGGTCAAACTGATAACAACACTTTGAAAACATTTTCGAAAATATTTTTTTTAAAGCATGTAAGCACATAAAATTTGAACAGTTAAAGGCATTGGTCCAACAGTCAAACTTTGACTTTTTCCCGACATGGTCAAACTGATAACAACACATCATGGCAAAACATATACACAAGAAAACATACACCAAAACACAAAGTTTCAAGTGATGGGACGGAAGCTTGACCCATGAAAGCTTTTTTTTTAAAAGACAAGTTTTATTTATTATTTTCTTTTTGAAAAAAAAGTTTTTTTTTGTCCTTTTGTCTTTTTTTTTTTAAAAAAGCTTAGTCATCAGCGGAGTCGCCACTGTGATGTACCCGATTTTTGGCGCCCGACAAACTTTGCGTTTGAAAAGATTTTTGGAATGGGTAAATCTTTAGCGGACTTTAAAAATGAACGGAGTCGCCACACCATTTTAGTTTAGGGCCAAAACTTTGAAAAAAGCCCGAAAGTAGAGAAACGAGCCCGGAGGTCACGTTACACCCCGAAAAGAACGTTTGGCATTCACCTGAAATGCCTCGTAAAACGAGTCTTCCATACTCGAAACTTTTTTGTGTGTGTGTATGTTTTTGAAAAAGATTTTGAGTTAAAAGGATTTTTCAAAGAAAATAAAAGAAGTGTAAAGGACTAGGCTGGAAACTCCTAATGGATTGAAGACCATATCAACCGGTCTTCCATCTTGTAAATAAGGCATATCTTGTCTAGGCAAAATTTTAAACAGTTTAAAAATAGTGACTAGACTGGAAAACAACAGAAACTGGAAACTGTTTGCAGATGACAATGTCATCCACGTGGATGACTTGTAGTGAAATATCATCCGCGCGGATAAGGGTGCAGTCTCAATATTTTACAGTTTCTTAATTAGTCACTGTAATTTCCAAAAACTTAACTGAGTTTACAGGATTTAACTGAAATCGTAGCAATCGGAAAAAAAACTTGAGAAAACAAAGGAATGCTTGGATTTTTGGCATCCATGCTTGTCCTCTCTTTCCCTAGACTTTGATTAGTGGTCATTAGTGATGAATCCACTTAATCAAGACATCCCGGGGGTATATTAGGACTTTGAAAGCATTTCATTTGCTAGGAAAAGGGGGATTTTGACATAAAAAGTAAATCAACAAGAAAATTAGGTCAAGATGTATCAACTTTAGAGGAAGATCTCTAAGGTGGTCACAAGAAGGACCATCATTGAGATCTATACTCAAATGTATCTCCTACATCTTGTGTGACCTAAATGTATAAGTCTTAAGGATATTCATCCATGTAAATGGTTCCAAGGTGAGCATCTTAGACTAAGGGAGGATATTTTCAAGGAAGTAAAGACTATGGACCATTTGAAGTGATCATCTATGGAGATGAACTCCAAGATGACCACATTTTAGATTAAAAGAGCAAGTAACAACTAGTAATATAAAGAGACATGGGAGGTAAAAATATGGACCACTTGTAGAGAATCATCCATGGAGCTGGACTCCATGGAGATACTCTTGGATCCTTGGGACAAAAGGGGAAGGGAGGTGATCAACAAGTAAACCAACAATTTACATCATTTATATATGAAATGTATGTATGAATAAAGGAGATTAGAGTAAGGGAATGAGGGTTTTACCAATGTTTCTTAGGTTGGTGTTTAGGGTTTGAGTGATTTCAAGGATTAGGATGGATTTGGTGTTGAATTTGGTGTTGGATTTGGTGTTGGGTTTGAATGGTGGGAGTGTTTGAGGTTGTTTGGAGTATAAATTTCGACAGAGTAACAGTAGGAAATGGGATTTCTTGGCCTCTTTAAACTGAGGGAGAAGGACTGTATTTATAGGTTGGCCATGGTACAATCTCATCCGCGTGGATGAGTTTGAGGCTACAATCTCATCCGCGCGGATGGGATCAGTAGCGTGCCTGTTTTTTGCAGAAAGTTGTTTTGGTTGTTTTTCCTTGGTCAATATTCTCTTCTTTCTTGGAAATGATACATTCCAGCGAGGTCCTAGGCTTTTTTCTTATTCCTAAGAGGTCCTTCCTCATTCAAATTGTCTAAATAATATCCGAAATGCCCCTAAATGATTATAAATCATTAAATTGGGCTGACGGAATACTAGCGACCCAAATTGGGGCACTTAGAGTAGCCCCTCGGCGACGGTACTTCCAGGGGAAGTGGGGTCATCGACAAAAGTGAGGATCTCAATCTGGGAAGCTTTTACCGAGATGGGCGAGGAGGTGACCAAGGCGGTCGGATGGCTAGACCCTTTTAATGCACAACTAGAAACAGGGCATTTACCGACGGACTTTTACCGAATGACGCCGTCCGTCGGTAATACCGACGGAAAACAAACGGTTACCGACGGAAATTAATTTTATTTTACCGGGATTTTTTTTTTAAAATTTCGTTTTGTCCGTCGGTAATTGATAAAATTCCGTCGGTAATACCGACGGACGGCGTCCGTCGGTAACAAAGACCTATATATAATGAAAAAATCCCCATTTTTAATCACACCTTCATTTTTATTACGCCTTCATCTCAGTCATTCGCGAAGAACGCGAACCCTAACGCCATCGTTCGCCGTCGCCGTCTTCGGTAAGCCATCTTTCTCTCTCTCACTTTCTCTCTCTCTCATCAGTAATTCGCAAACAAACGCCCTAGTCTCTGAACAACGCCATCGCCGCCGAGCCAGCCGTTCGCCGTCGCCGTCTTCGTTGCCGGTAAGCTCTCTTTCTCTCTCTCAGTCCCTTTCTCTCTCTCACTCGATTTCTCTCTCTCACTCGATTTCTCTCTCTCACTTTCTCTCTCTCTCATTTGTCACAGCCATTCGCCGCCGTTGCCGCCGTTCGCCGATTCCTTCCTAATTTCTGGTAAGGATTTCTCCTTTCTATTTCTCAAAGACCATCACAAGATTTCTCAACCGACAAACTATTAAATTTACCTCAAGTGGACATACCTAATCAGAAAATTTGTTCTTAATTTAATCTAAGGACTTCAGATAGCATATTTAGGCTCATTTTTATGTTTGATTGTAATATAGATAATAGAATATGTGCTTATTGTTATGAGCTATTTGGTTTGTTTGTCTCCTCTGTGCAAACTATAACCATTGTTTGAACATTGTCTTTTTATTCATGAGGCAGAATTGGTGATTTGATCCAAACTATTTTTTGTTAGTTTTTGTGTATAAAGAGTCCTACGCTGCTATTAATGTAATATATTGTAAAGAAACTAGAAGTGGTGCATAAAATGGCTAAATGGATATTCTTTGATGGGAGTTATTGACCGTTGACATGTAAATGTTTTTAATTGACACATCAAAAATGATTTTGTTTATCCGGACAAGGATTTGTGATTGTTTTTATAAATGTTTATATGCTTCATGTCCATCTTTGTTCTTAATTTAATCTATAACTTGGAATGTGTAAGTTGTTTTTTCATGGCTGCCATGTTTATGTATGTGGGTATATGTAGATTTAAGAAGCAGTGTTGGTTTGATTGCCACAGACGGTTTCTTCCTAGTGATCATCCATTTCGTAAACAGAGGAATGCTTTTACCAAAAATAGAGTTGAGCGTCGGGGCCCCCCTCCTCGTCTGAGTGGCGAGGATATTTTTGAGAAGGTGTCTGAGGTGTCTGATGTCGGGTGGGGAAAGATGTTTTCAAAGGATGGACCAGACGGATTTGGTAAAGACCATAACTGGATTAAAAAGAGTATATTTTGGGAGTTACCTTATTGGAAGACGAACTTGATAAGACATAACCTTGATGTCATGCATATTGAAAAAAATGTGTTTGACAATATTTTCAATACAGTGATGGGTTTTAAGGCCTCAATGAAGGACACAGAAAAGGGTCGGCTAGACCTTGAAGTGATTTGCAATCGTAAAGATCTCAACATTGTTAAAGTTAATGGAAAAGATTTCAAACCAGTTGCTCCCTTTGTTCTGTCAAGAGAGGATAAGCAACGTGTTCTGCAGTGGTTGAAAGATTTGAAACTTCCTGATGGGTATGCATCTAATATTGGCAACTGTGTGAATGTGGAAGAAGGGACGGTATATGGGTTAAAAAGTTATGATTGTACGTATTATTGGATAGGTTGCTACCCATTGCATTTAGGGACATTCTCCCTAATGAAATATGGGTTGCCCTAACAGAATTGAGTGAATTCTTCAGAGCATTGACTTCCACCACTCTTCGTGTTGAGGATATGAGAAGACTCGAAGAGAGCATTGTGGTGATAATATGCAAGCTTGAAAAGATATTTTCGCCATTTCTTCGATTCAATGGAGCATTTACCAAATCACCTAGATTATGAAGTTAGAGTTGGAGGACCTGTTCAGTACAGATGGATGTATCCATTTGAACGATTTTTGGGGAGTTTGAAAAAGAAAATGAGCAATAGAGCAAAAGTTGAGGCATCTATG
The DNA here is from genome assembly GCA_022495995.1 of Adenophora triphylla var. japonica. Classification (NCBI taxonomy): domain Eukaryota; kingdom Viridiplantae; phylum Streptophyta; class Magnoliopsida; order Asterales; family Campanulaceae; genus Adenophora; species Adenophora triphylla. Next base: position 256,558 of record JAFEMH010001723.1, on the reverse strand, counting down.
TCTGAATCAGTGATTGTCGATGAAATTGTGTCGTTTGTTTCAACATATTTTCACCCGACATTGAGACAAGGTTCACTAAAGTGGGACGCAATTATGATGGGGGAGTCACTGATCCTGATGGAAAAATTTTAGTTTTTTCTTCTCCTGGTCGATTCCTTGGCAATAGAAAGTGCACGCGCATGCTAAGCAAAAAAGAATTAGAAGCGGCTAAACTCTATATTCTCCTTAACTGTGCTGAGGTCGAGGACTACTTGAAGTAAGCATTCTTCATTTGTTATTAAGTAATGTTAATCCTAATAACTTTAATACGAACTAAGCAACTTTATGTTCTCCTTGAATGCAGTATGTTCGAAGAACAGGCTGGAGACATTGCGCTTGAATTGATTTCAATAAGGACAGACAACGAATTTCCCTCCTGGTTTAATAATTATGTAAATGCCAATTCACTAATTCAATGTTTTTAATAGAATTTGAAGTATGAGTTTTTTACTATCTATGTGTTTTTATTTAGATTTCAAACAACCGTGAAGATGCAAAAGCTGCGAGATTACAAGCATTAGCACACGGTCCGTCCTTAAGAGTGAATGTATATAAGGGATATTTTGTCAATGGCTACGTATTCCACACCGAAGAATATGGCCAAACGAAATCAACTTGGAATAGCGGGGTCAATCTCAAAGGAAATCTCGATTATTATGGCGTATTGAAAGAAGTTATTGAATTGGAGTACTTTTTTGGAAATTCTGTAGTTCTTTTCAATTGTGAGTGGCGGGACGCTGAGCGAGGCATTACAAAACATGGCACTTTTGATCTCGTTGACTTAAAGCATTCTTCTAGGCATAATGGTGATGATGTGTTCATTCTTGCATCTCAAGCACAACATGTGTATATGACCCCCTACCCCCGTGGACGAAGAGAGTCTAGCGGATGGTGGGCCATATGGAAAACCAAAGCAAGAAGCACTTTTTATATACCATTGCGTGCAAAAAGGTCTACTTCAAATATTGATTCATCATTAAATGATTGTTATCAGGAAGAGGAAATGCCTATACCTCCGATTATTTCCTTGAATGATAATGTCGAGGATGAAGCATTAATGGCCGAAAACACCCGTCCACTAGGGGAGGAAGTCACTTTCAATGAAATCGAGTATGAAAATGTGGAGGATGAGGAAGGAGAAGGGTATATATCTGGGTCCGATGATGAAGATGGGGAAGAAGACGACGACGAGGAAACTAGTGAAGAAGAAATTGAATTTTGTAGTGATAGTGATCAAGATTGTAGTGAATGAATCAGCTTAGTTTTAATTCAGATAATGTTTTGTATATAATGTTTACATTTTATATCACTTATCACTGTCCAATTTGTCTGCAATTAATAGAATCATTTTTTTCATCTCTACTATGCTTTTCAATTTTACTTGGTTACTCTTACATGCTATGTAATATTACATCTATCTCATGATTTGGACAATTATCCATAATTTGCTTGAATCTTTGTATGCTAGATCGATCTAGAGGGGAGTTTTATTGTTATTGTTGTACCAGTTTATTCCCTTTTCCCAACTTACAGGTACTAATAGTTGCTTCTGTAATTAATGTTTACATTTTATTATTGTAGTCTAAATGAATGCTTCCTACTATTTAAATTTTGTTCTACTTGATAATATTTTCTGTCTACATATATAATATACTAGTTTAGATATGTCGGGTCGAGGTGGCAATCGTTCAAAGAGAGGGAAGGTTGCGAGTTTTGTCCATCGTCTTGTTTCACCAAGGACGGGAGGGAGGGGCTCTACTTCTGGTTCTGGACGTAGTGATGATGATTTGAGGCGATCCAGTATTGATAGCTCTAGTGTTCCTGTTAGTGAACCATCCGGGCGGGTTAATTTGGACGCAATTATTAATGAGGAAGGAAAAATGAAAATATCTATCTCTCCTAGTGGCCAGTAAGTATTATTTAATTGTAAATGTCATATATATAATATTTACATTTTATTATTGTTTTTTTCTTTGTATATATATTGATATATTGTTTTTCAATTAATATCGTAATAGGTTTATACATGGTGGTTGTCAAGACCCTGCTCGATGGTTTGGGGATTTATTCAGTGGGTATACTTTTGAGGAATTTTATCCCACTCCAAAGTCAATATCAAAAGATGTGTTCGACCTCTGGTATTGCCAGTTTCGGGTAAAATTACTTAATTCTCTTTCCTTTGTAAAGTTTGTAGACTAGTCCCCTGTTCATCTTTATGTTCTAATTTATGCTTAATAATTAATTAGCAACAACTATTTTACTCCCTGTTTATTTAACTACTTTTACTATTTTTGTAGCACACATATTCATGCCCCAGATTCTCCGACGTTCAAATTTTGAAGGCTTTCAAGCAATTAGTTGCTAAGCGGTACGCTGGCAAAGTATATGACATGAAAAAAAAGTGGCTAAGGGATGGTTTGCCTCCAGCTAACTTCTCGAATAGTGCGTGAAAGCAGTGGGAAGCCTATTGGAATAGTGAAAAATTTCAAAAAAATTCAGAAATTGCAAAGAATAATAGGAACTCACAAGAGGGGCGGGGGAGTGTGCATACTGGAGGATCGATTAACTTCAGCGAGACTTGGTCCCGAATGGTAAACTTACTTAATTTATTATCCGTTTGTAAATTAAGAAATACTCTATTTGATTCATATATTTTTATTATTTGATGAAATTTTGAAGTTTTAATTTTTTTATATGTTAAGCGAAAGAAACACGGAGATGATGAGGCTGATGCTGCTGCTGTGTTTATGGCTACACATACGGTGGAGGCTCCTGATGGCTCAGGGCCACAATGGGTTAACCCTTATTACCAGACCCTTTATGTAAGTGTTTCTAGTATTTTCTATTAGTAAATTATAAATTATTTAGTTAAAGAAATATTATTTTCTGCCATAGTGTATAATGTTTTTTTTTTTTTCAGGATGAGTATGATAGGCGGGCTCGTGATGAGGCTATTCAAGAAGGAAGTATGGCGCCTGAGAGCACCGAGCGGCCCGCCTTTCGTGAAAAGCTTTGGGCGGCCATTGTCCTCCGAGACAAGCAACCAAAGGGAGACCGCTTGCCTGGATTCGGAGGACATGGTGCTGGGTATTTTAACATGCCATTCCACAGCCCTACTACGCAATACTTTTCATCTTCTTCCTCCGGCAGTCAGCATGTGGATCAAGAGGCGTTTGATGATCGGGTCCAGAGAGAGGTTCAGAGGCAAGTGGAGCAGATCCAGAGCCAGGTGCAGGCCCAGGTGGAGGCCCAGGTGCAGACCCAGGTGCAGAGCATATTGGAGCAACAACTTGAGCAGCGCATGCAACAATACTTGGCTACCATGAATTTGCAACCACAACAACGTAATAGCGGTAATGCTTCTGATGAGTCAGTCGGTCAATACCTTAGGCGAAGTGGCAGTGGTAGAGGTAGCGGTAACGGCAGTGCTCGTGGTCGTGGTAGCTAAACATTCATTTTATTTGGCATGTAATCAAACAAACATATTTTGTTTCCCTTTCCCTTTCCCTTCCCTTTTCCCCAAGCGAAACAGTTTCCCTTTCCCCTTTTCCCCTTTTCCCCTTTCCCCTTTCCCATTTCGCTTTAGGTTGTTGGATACAGTTTCCCTTTATTTGATGTTCAAACAAAACATTTTCCCTTTCCCCTTTTCCCCTTCCCCTTTCCCCTTCCCATTACCCCTTACCCCTTTCATGTTTCACTTGATTTGGATGGTTGTTTCAAGCGAAACAGGTTGTTTGTGTTTCTTTTATGTTTGAGATTTGTTTAAAACAGGTTTGACAGGTTTACAGGTGGTTTAATAATAAAATAGATTTTTTTTTTTAAATCTGGACAAATTACCGACGGAAATTTCCGTCGGTAAAAATAATAAAAAAATTTAATTAATCTCGTTATCGACGGAAATATCCGTCGGTAAATAATTAAAAATAAAAAAATAAAACTCATTACCAACGGACAATTCCTCCGGTAATGTTTTAGATTTCCGAGGGACATATCCGTCGGTAAAACTTAAGTTTTCCGACGGATTTAACCGTAGGTAATGGGTTTTATTATTTTATTATTTTAATATTTACCGACGGAAATTTCCGTCGGTAACCTCCGGCGATGGCTCCGGCAAACCGGCCGGCGTACCTCCTTGCCGACGGACGGTTTCCGGCAGAATTTTCTGTTTGCCGACGGACTATCCGCCGGTAATACCGACGGAATTGGTCCGTCGGTATTACCAACCAATTATTTCCGATGGAATCAGACGGACGAATTCCGTCGGTAATGTCCATTTACCGACGGAATTGGGAAATTACCGACGAAAATTTCCGTCGATAAAATGCCTGTTTCTAGTAGTGAAGGACCTATGTATCCCAGGTGGGAATCAAGCCGGTCGTAGTTCAGATCTTGCGAGGGAAAGGAGTGACCAAGGTGGTCAGACGAATGGACCTCCCCACCGCATTTTTCGTTGCCGAATATAGACTCGACTAACGAAGGTATTGCCGAAGATATACTCGACTAACGAAGGCGTTGCCGAAGATAGACTCGACTAACGAGGGTGTTGCTGAAGATAGACTCGACTAACGAAGGTGTTGATGAAGATATACTCGACTAATGAAGGTGTTGCCGAAGATAGACTCGACTAACGAGGGCGTTGCCGAAGATAGACTCGACTAACGAGGGCATTGCCGAAGATAGACTCGACTAACGAGGGCGTTGTCGAAGATAGACTCAACTAACGAGGGTGTTGCTGAAGATAAACTCGACTAACGAGGGTGTACTTTATCACCGCAGACTTGCTTTGTTGCTTAGCTGGGGAAAATTTGGGCTTACGATGACGGCCGAGATTTATCTGCTGGGGATGTATATTCTCTGTACGAGCTTACAATGATTGCCGGAGAAAAGAATTCGGGCTTACGATGAAGGTTCGAACTTACGATGACGACTGAGAAGGGATTCGGGCTTACGATGACGGCCGAGAAGGGATTCGGGCTTACGATGACGGCCAAAGTTGAAAATGCGGAAGAGAATGGACTTCCGTTAAGAAAATCGGGCTAACTTTGGAGGCCGAAGTTGAAAATGAGGAAGGGAATGAACTTCCGTTAAGAAAATTGGGCTTACTTTGGAGGCCAAAGTTGAAATGGCGGAAGGGAATGGACTTCCGTTAAGAAATCAGGCTTACTTTGGAGGCTGAAGTTAAAAATACGGAAGGAAATGGACTTCCGTTAAGAAAATCGGGCTTACTTTGGAAGCCAAAATTGAAAATGCGGAAGGAAATGGACTTCCGTTAAGAAAATCGGGCTTACTTTGGAGGCCGAAGTTAAAAATTCAGAAGGAAATGGACTTCCGTTAAGAAAATCGGGCTTACTTTGGAGGCCGAAGTTGAAAATGCGGAAGGGAATGGACTTCCGTTAAGAAAATCAGGCTTACTTTGGAGACCGAAGTTAAAAATGCGGAAGGGAATGGACGTCCGATAAGAAAACCGGGCATACTTTGGAGGCCGAAATTAAAAATACGGAAGGGAATGGACGTCCATTAAGAAAACCGGGCTTACTTTGGAGGCCGAAGTTGAAAATGCGGAAGGGAATGGACTTCCCTTAAGAAATCGGGCTTACTTTGGAGGCCGAAGTTAAAAATGCGGAAGGAAATGGACTTCCGTTAAGAAAATCAGGCTTACTTTGGAGGCGGAAGTTAAAAATGCGGAAGGAAATGGACTTCCGTTAAGAAAATCGGGCTTACTTTGGAGGCCGAAGTTGAAAATGCGGAAGGGAATGGACTTCTGTTAAGAAAATCGGGCTTACTTTGGAGGCCAAAGTTAAAAATACGGAAGGGAATGGACTTCCGTTAAGAAAATCGGGCTTACTTTAGAGGCCGAAGTTGAAAATGCGGAAGGGAATGGAATTCCGTTAAGAAAATCGGGCTTACTTTGGAGGTCGAAGTTAAAAATGCGGAAGGAAATGGACTTCCGTTAAGAAAATCGGGCTTACTTTTGAGGCCGAAGTTGAAAATGCGGATGGCAATGGACTTCCGTTAAGGAAATCGGGCTTATTTTGGAGGCCGAAGTTGAAAATGCGTAAGGAAATGGACTTCCGTTAAGAAAATCGGGCTTACTTTGGAGGCCGAAGTTGAAAGAGCAGAAGGAAATGGACTTCCGTTAGGTTCCATAAGAAGTTAACTCCTGTTAAGTTTCTGTCAGACTGGGGATTTGGATGCAGAGAGCCAGGAATTAAAAGGGTAAAGTAGGGTTTTTACCCTACGATCTTATCCGCGCGGACAAGGTCAGCGTGGTGACGGGTTCCAAGATCAGAACAGACGCTGTTGTCTTCCTCATTGTTTTCAAACATCATTGTCGAGAGCAAGAGAGAGAAAAGAGGGAAAAAACCTCCATTGTTATCTAAATTCTCTGCCGAAACCTTCGAATTCGAGGCCATGGAGCAAGGGGAAGGAGTTAATGTAGGCCGCCGGGGTCGGGTGAGAAGAGCGGCTGCCGAGAGGCGGCTTGAATTGGTGAGGATGAATCGCCATTACACGCTCTCGTAATCGGTAAACGATGAAGTTTACTCTAATATGTGGCAACATTGGTCCACGGATGACGACCTCCGCATGGTATGACACTCAATTTTGTTGATTTCATTGATTTTATTGTCAACATTGGTCCACGGATGACGACCTCAGCACAGTTAAATGTCAAAATTTGGGGCTTTGGTTGATTTTGCCCTGGTAATGTGAAATTGACAATGCATATGTTTAATTGAAAGTATGGGTAGCATGAATATGCAATTTGTTTGTAAAAAACATGAATAATTTGCATAATGTGAAAATATATTGGGTACAAATTTACCGAATTTGGGACGGACTCATGCATGCGAGATTTTTGTGATGGAAATTTGTTCTTGTGAATGCATGTGTGATAACACAATGACTGAATGTGAGAAAGAATACATCATGCTAGATTTATGAAAATAAAGTGCATGGAGAAAAATGTGTCCAAAAATGGGGCGGAGTTTGTTTTCTCTTTTCTGTTTGTATTTGTGCTATGTTTGCAAAGTAGTATGCAATTTGTGCATGTTTATTGACATACTTGTGCTGTGCTTACCTGCAGGGGAGAGCGAATCTCATTTAGAACAAGTTGGACAAGCTGAAGACTCGGGGCTCTGTGGAGGCAGTTGTTAAGCTTTGGGATGCTTTGCCCACAGCTGGTAGGGAGGGTTACAGGAGTCCTCGACAGCTTGTGGTTGCCTCTAACCTGTACGGTTTTGTTGAGTGTTTGAGGAGGTTAGCGGGATTTCATAAGAGCAAGGGGCTCTACCTGGCTTTGATTGAGCATTGGTGGGATGTTACCCACACGTTTCACTTCTTTTGGGGGGAGGCCACTGTGACTCCCACTGACTACGCTGCCATTACCGGCCTGTCCTTCAAGGGGCTCAGGTTAAAGTGGCATGATGGGTATACTGATAGAGAGCTCATGGATCTGTTGGGAATTTTTCCCGCGCCGGGGAAGGGGATGGGCATGGAGTATGCCGTGATTGATGGGAAGCTGACCGAGAGAATAGCTCGGTGTGAGAGACGGGATCAGACCATCTTCGTTGAGCAGATTGCCCGCTGCTGTAAGTACCCAAATCTGGCTCATGCCTTCCGGTTAAGTTTTTCGGCAATTCCCCGAACTATCCTAAAGTTCAGGGGCAATACGGGAACTTTTCCAAACCTTCCAAGAGGTGAAGGACTTGCTAGGAATTAAAATTCCACGTAGTCCCTCGCTGGAAGGGCCTTCTAAAACGCCACCTTGCATGGTTCTAGAAACAGGTTGAGTCACTAAAGGATAAGACCGCACGGCTTCATTTGCCAATGGTTAATGCCGCACGGCTTCATTAGCAAGCACAAAACTGCCTATAAATAGATGCCTCCTCTATTCATTTTAAAAGGAGAATTTGGAGAACTGTTACTCTGCCAAATTAAAACCACGAATTTCCAGCAACCAAAACTCACTCAAAATCACCTCCCTCCTCTCCAAAATCCATCTAAAGTCACTCCTTTCTTAGGAAAACCCCAAGAGAGATAGAGGAACACCACCATTGGTAACCTCTCCTTCCTTTCTCTTTGAAATATATTTATTATCTTGTTATATTGCTTACTTGATATTTATCTTGCCATCTATTGCTATTATATGTGATTTATTGTCATAAAGATCAAGTCTTTACCATGTAGACATCATATCCCCCTTTCCCTTTATCACATAGGATTCATGGAAAATCCATCCCAAGGATGAACAAGGATCCACAAGTGGCTTGTTCTAGGGTGGATTCCTCACATGATGATGTGAAAAATGTCATCTTTATTACATAAAAATGTCACCTTTACATTTAAAATGTCATCTTTACTTTCATAATGTCATCCTCTTCCCATTGACCTTGCTTTCAAGGATTGTCCACCTAAAAGGTTCTTAAAGGACATAGGAAAGCCTCAAAGGTCTTCCCTTTACATTCCTAGTCTTAGTTTTCATGGTGGTCATTATACTCATTTCCATAAAAGGTGTCCCTCCATATCGATCACATATGACCAAAGGTGTCCCTCCATATCGATCACATATGACCAAAGGTCACTTAATGATTATCATAAGTCCAAGGTGAGCACGGGATCAAAATCCCGAATACATAAAATCCAAGGAATCCCGAGCGATAACCAACTCATGGTTCATACGTTCGGAAGACAACTTGGCACATTCCCTCCCTTTTTAAATCACACACACACGAAAGCACAAAACAAGCACGAAAGTCAGATCTAGGAAGACTTGCTATGGTAAGGCTCCTTGGGTGAACGCCAAACGTTCTTCCCAAGGAGTAACTTAACCTCCGGACCTTATTTCTTTTTTTCAAAGTTTTGAGGAAATCAAAATGGCATGGAGACTCCGTTTTTCAATTTAAACCGGATGTCTTCAAACTGATGTGAAGCGGTGATCCCTTCATACGAGAAAGCGGTTCAACACAAAAAACGCCGTGATCTTGGGCACACATTCACAGTTTGGCGACTCCGCTGGGGACGATTAAGTTTTTTTTTAATGATGCTCGGTATATAGGTGAAAACCATTAAATTTCCTCTTCAAAGCCTCCTTGTGGAGTCGGGGATAAATTATGGTAGAACAATGCCACGTACTGGTATCATATCAAAAAGAAAATTTTTTGTGGGTTAGCCTTCCGCCGCGGATCCAATTTTCGTGCTTGCTTTTCTTTCCTTGTTTTTGCATGCATCTTGGTTTTTGGGATTGTGCATATTCTGAATACTGAATAGGAAGCTTTCTGGAGCTGAAAAGGTGCCAAAATGACCGGGGAAACATCCTTCAAATAAAAAAATTTGGAACCTGGAAAACTGCTTGATCCAACTGTACGGTTTGATCTGCCTGGATCGTACCCGGGCGGCTTCTTTGGGCAGTTCCACCAGGACACAATATGAGGTTAATTTGGCAGCTTTGGCAGCTTGGGGCTATTCAGTTCCAAGGCTGACCGGGCTCTAGAAAATTTATGTTCTTACTTGTTGCATTTCCCCCGTCCCGAAAATCATTCCTTTAAAACACATTTCTGAAAATCTCTGTTTTAACTCAAAAAGGAACATTTTTAGGAGGCCGCACACTACGCGCACCATTATATCATGTACACTTTGCACGTACATCCTTTTAACTTGGGGTGGTTGTTCATCTGCAGTCACGGACAGCATTACGATGCTCCCGGGCGCGCACAGAATCATCGCAAACTCCCCATGGCAGCCAGTGTCGACCAATGCACTAGTCCGTGTCACACATTTTAAAACCGTGACTTTTGGTTGGTTTTGATCTAGACTGTGTCATATAGCCTCCTTATATACTCCTATAAAGGTCAAGCCCGAGTCCGTGCCAAAATCAAAAGATCTTTCGCGCAAGCGAAGCTCTGCCGAAATTCTGTCAAGGAAAAATTGGCAAGATCTTGACCCGACATTGACTTTGACTTTGACTCACGCAACGTATGCAACAAAGCTCAATGTGACGCCGTGTCATTCGTCTTTTACCGTCCGACCCATGCCTATTATTTTCTTGGACAATGCCAATGTCAAAACGTCAATCGCGTAAGCGAAACTCTGCCGAAATTCCGTTAAGGCTAAAAGACGAGACTTTTCCGGCATTGCCTTGACTATAATCCGCATTGCTCGTACGTTAAAAGTTCCTATGACCCACTAGACCCTTATGAGCATTCTTTTCTCTCGGTCGGTGGGATCCGCGTGCCCTATAGGACCCTTGCCCGGGGCTGTCCACCCTGGGAGGTCGAAATACAGGTGGAAAACGAGGGGCTTATAAATGTAGTGACGGAACCCACTGATCCAGGATCTAGAGTAGTTGCAAAAAAAGAAGGGCAACCTTTTCCAACCAAATAGGGATAATTAAAAGACACAGTTTTAAGTAAACTTGAACAATTAATGGAATCATAATTGCATGGTCCTATTTCTGGAACCTTTAATCGTGACCTTCCACGGTCAAATCTGCAATTTTTGATCTCGACCTTTCATGGTCAAATATCCAATCGCGACCTCCACGGTCCGATTCCCAAATTTCCAATCTCGACCTTTCACGGTCAAATTTCCAATTGCGACCTCCACGGTCCGATCTCCGATTTTTGATCCTGAACTTTCACGGTCAAATTTCCAATCTCGACCTTTCACGGTCAAATTTCCAATCGCGACCTCCACGGTCCGATCTCCGATTTTTGATCCTGACCTTTCACGGTCAAATTTCCAATCCCGACATTTCACGGTCAAATTTCCAATCACGACCTCCACGGTCCGATCTCCGAATTTCAATCCTAACCTTTCACGGTCAAATTTCCAATTGCGACTTTCACGGTCCGATCTCGGATCTTCGATCCTGACCTTTCACGGTCAAATCTCCAATCGAGATCCTCACGGTTTGATCTCCGATCTTCGATCTCGACCTTTCATGGTCAAATAGGCAATCCCAACCTTCCATGGTCAAATTTTCAATCTCGACCTTTCATGGTCAAATCTCCAATCAAGATCCTCACGGTCCAATTTTCAATCTTGACCTTTCAAGGTCTAATCTTTCCCGACCAGTTAGGATTAGGAAAAAAAAAACGTGTTTTAAGTAAAATTTAAGCAATAAGTGCATGTTACTTGAGCCTTCAGTCTAAACCTCACCTACCTCCGAGTCTAAACCTCACCTACCTCCGAGTCTAAACCTCGCCTACCCCCAAGTCTAAACCTTGCCTGTCTCTTTTCCGCAGTGAGAAAGAAGTGGGTGAGAATACCAGGTCAGCGGTTTTTCAGTGCGGAAACCTCAGGTTCAGACAGTCCAGCAGAATCATCAGTTTAGAATGGCAGATATGACAGAAAACAGTGATGGTACGGGCAATCCGATGATTAGAAAGGAAGAGTTAGTCCTAGATTTGGAAAATGCCCATAAGGTTCATGAAGAGAAACAAGCCATGCTCATAGATGCTCTCCGCCGCCTATGGGGTTCAGGTAACAGTTGAGGCAAATGGTTCTCTGGTCATGGTCGAAGATGAAACACCAGAAACAGTGATTTCAACTCCTCCATCCTACAACCAATACCCTCGAACTTATAACCAATACCCTCCATCCTACAGCCAATACCCTCGTCCTTTGACATATGATTCCCCACCAAGGACCACTGCCCGCCAGTTCCTCCCAGTGTCTCAGGCCATCAGGGCTCCATCGCCCTCAACTCCTCAGAATGGATTGGGCTTCACCATACCTGTTTCTCAGTTTCAGAGATACCAGCCAGTTTATGCTCCAGCTTCACATAATCAGTTTGAGCCATGTGGCTATGTTCTGAGACCCATATACCCACCTGAATACGATCATGAGTGCTAAAAGAAAATTTGGATGCCTCAAGTTTTCCGTTGCCGTCTGCCGAATTTAGTGAATTCACCCGTCAGTTTCACCGGCCTACTACTGTGGTTCCCTCTCTTGATCAAAGTCTTTTTGCGAGTTCCAGTAGCTCGAGTGTTCCCGTTGACCCCCATGTGGCAGTATTGATGGAACAAGTGAAACGAATGCAAGAAAAGCTTGATCTCATGATGAGTACCAGTACTCCCTCAACCCAAGATGTCGAACCAGGCAAAGAAGTGATTCTGCCGTACAAAATCCAAATGCCCGAAATGAGAGAATCTGATAGGACAACTTGCCCCAGAGCTTGCTTGGTAAATGACAGTTCTAAGATCGAGAAAGGCCCGAAGACATAACTAAACTCAAACATAACCCAATACTACCAGTGCCAAGTAGCACCTGCACCCAACTCAGCATCGGTTCCTCACAAAGGAAAGAATGCTACAGCCTCCTTCAGACAGGCCCAACAATGGAACCAACTGAACAATGGAAATCCAAGTCTTGAGAACAACAATGTCTCCAAAAAACTCCGCTCCCTTCATTATGACGATGTAGAGATGCCTTTAAGCAAGATACTGGAAGAACTAGTGAAAGAAAAGTTGATAAAGACACTGGAGAATTGGAAGCCCAAGAAACCCAACATTTGGTTGGACGAGTCTAAGCATTGTCTTTTCCACCAGTACCACCGGCACGACACTGATGATTGCCATTATCTGAGGCATGAGATCCAGAAGTTGATAGAAGATGGGAAGCTTGAGAGCCTCCATGGGCCAAAAATAACAAGCCATGTTCATAGTGGTAAGAGATCGAATCAAGAAGTGCTAGGTCAGAAACGTCATTTTGATGATTTCGGGATGCCCATGAGCAAAGTTTTTGAAGATTTGGTGAGACAAGGTCTTCTCAAACCTCTCTAGAATTATCAGCCGAGGAACCCACGTAACATTGACATGACCAAGTTATGTGAATACCACAATCATCATGGTCACACGACAGACAAGTGTCTGACTCTAAAGAAAGAAATCCAAGGGTTGATCTACGAAGGAAAGCTCAAGTTTCCTGACAGTCCAACCAGCGAGGAGTAGCTAGTCTAGGGGTTACCCATCCTTGAGCAAGATTAAAATAATAAAATTGTCTCTCAGACAACTTTCGTAGGTTCTAGTACTTTCCTCTTTCAATCAAGTCCTCCTCGGACATTGTAATTAATCTTAAATCTTCTATAAAAGAGTCTTTTTTCTTTTCTTGCTAGACTTAAGGCATTATTTGCACACCTACATTACATTTAATGAAATGATTTTATTTTATATGATCACTTGCATTGCTCAATAAATAATCTCGCGAAATAATCAACGTTCTGATTAATCAGTGTGAGAAAGTCAACTAATGCCTTTCCCATACGCTTTCCTTACCTCACAAAATGCCCCCATCAAGCCATACACTTTCCTTATCTCACGAAAACCTTCATCAAACCATATGCCTCCCATATCATGGCCTCACCATGACCTTGACCAAGTCAACGATGGCGGCAACATCAAGGCACAACAAAAGGTCACTCAGCATCAAAAAATCGACCCCATGTTAATAACAGCCTAGGAGTTTGTCTTTGTCCTCAGGTGCTTCAAAAAAAAAAAAAGAAGAGCAAGAGTGCAAAAAGAGTAATACCCAGCTGGCTAAAAACCTTGAAAAAGGACGGTCTAGGCAAGAAACAGGGTTGCACATATAAAAAAAAGAAGAAACGAAAAAAATATATATAGTGCAAAAAGAGTAATGCCCAGCTAGGCTAAAAACCCTGAAAAGGATGGTCTAGGCAAAAAACAGGGTTGCACATATAAAAAAAAGAAAAAAAAGAGAGAAATGTCAAAGCTCAAAGAATGAAACAATGGAGCGGTCAAAGCAAAGACAGAAACATTTCGTAAGCCCTTAGATATATGCAAATTCTTTCTGTCCCAATGAAAGATAAATATCAAGAAGCAATTGAAGCAGCCATCCAAAAATGACTCTGTCAAGGAATCATCCCGAGGCCCATGCCTCATCATCCAACCTTCTCATCCGAACCTCTCTACTAAAGGAACCACAAATCCCATTTCCCAAAGCCAAACACAGTTCAGCTGAAGCCGAACTACGGCGACCTGAGCTCCTCACAATGAGGGAAACGTAGGCAACTAGAAATGGTCCGGTCATAAAAATATCCAAATTCCAGAAGATCCGGTCTCATCAGTGGCCTTTCCCATAAATATATCCGAAATCCAGAAAACCCGGTCTCATCAATGACCTCCCAATACACAGACATTTCTTTCACACCCAGCCAACCTTGATCCGCGATACTGGTTGACTTTCTCCTCATGATTAATCAAAACGTTTGTTCATATGGAGATTAGTGGTTGAATAACCCGAACATTAATAAAGGGTTTTAAGCAATCTTGTGATCATTGTAAATAAAACAAGTTTTCAGATGTCTTAACAAGTCTTCTCTTTCTACATCTTAGGAAAAATAGTGCTAAACACTGATTTTCTGTCAGCAGGGTCTTCCATACACTTTTACCAACATTTCTACGCTTATACTCTCTTATAAGAGTCAAACTCAAAGCGAGTTCTCGTGCCTATGTCGAATAAGGCCATCAAAATAACACAAAATCGGGATCTATTCCCGCCTTTCGAAAAATATGCCCCTGCATGTATAAATTTCTAAAATTCCCTTCTTCCACATCTTCTTGCGGTTGACTGAGTGACTAAAGAAAATAAGAAAGCAAGTACAAAAGGATAGGTTTTCCCTCTTCTGCTACAATTCGCATTAGGGCTGCCTTGAAACTTTTCAAGGTTGGGGCTTCGCCGGGCCATTTCTTTAGACCGGGGCTTCTTTAGTCATTTTTGGGGTCCACAATGGGTTTCTCACTATGTCACAAAATGGATTCAGTCTTGGTTAGATCAACCTCAATATCACTTTCGCAGTACCAATCAGATTGGGACTTTTGCTAGGTCATCAGTTGGAACTCTACCAAGTCACCTCTTCATGCCGAGGCTTTGCAAAAATTTTCCTCAGACAGGGGCTTCGATAAGTCACATCCACCCTTAGAAGAAAGGTTTGGTCACTTTGACATTCGCTTTAGTCTTTGACATCATCTTTAGGTGCCAATCAGAACCCGAGGTTTAAGCCCAATCTCAACCCAAGAGGGAATTCTGGTCCACGTTGACAACATCTCAGCAACAACAACTATTCAGTCCGCACCCAAGGGATACGACCCCACCTGCTCGAAACCTGTCTCAAATAGTTTTCACATACATCCAAACACATTCTTTCATAAAACCCCTCTCACATTGCCTTTCCGCAAAAGAGTCAGCCCGTGGCTCATGTGATATGCACAAAGAAGAATAACCTTAATTGATCACCAAATAAAAATAGAAAATACTTTTGCCCAAAATTTTCCCATTATCTCCAAATGGGATAATGTTTCCTTCGAGAAATCATCCGTTATCGCCAAATGTGATAACGTTTCCTCCGGAAAATCCTCCGTTATCGCCAAATGGGATAACGTTTCCTCTGAAAAATTTCCCGTTATCTCCAAATGGAATAACATTTTTTTCAAAATTATTTTCCGTAGCCCGGAAGGCTTTAAATTACCCGGTCCGGAAGACCGTATAAATTTTCCAAAATCATTATCCGTAGCCCGGAAGGCTTTAAATTACCCGGTCCGGAAGACCGTATAAATTTCCCAAATTATTTTCCGTAGCTCGAAAGGCTTTAAATTACCCGGTCCGGAAGACCGTATAAATTTTTCAAAATCATTATCCGTAGCCCGAAAGGCTTTAAATTACCCGGTCCGAAAGACCGTATTAATTTCCCAAATTATTATCCGTAGCCCGGAAGGCTTTAACTTACCCGATTCGGAAGACCGTATAAATTTTCCAAATTGTCTAACTTTCTCCCATAAATCTCCGTTATCTCTGTTAGAATTAAATCAAATAAGGTGACAGCCTCCGAATTGTCAAATTCAAACTTTAGCTACCTCTATCTCCTAGATAGTGAAGTACGCCTTAGTTTTCCAAACTTTAGCTACCTCTATCTCCTAGATAGTGAAGTACGCTTTAGTTTTTCAAACTTTAGCTACCTCTATATCCTAGATAGTGAAGTACACTTAAGTTTTTTCAACTTTAGCTACCTCTATCTCTGATTCGAAAGAGATAGTGAAGTACGCTTAAGTTTTTCCAACTTCAGCTACCTCTATCTCTGATTCGAAAGAGATAGTGAAGTACGCTTTAGTTTTTTCGAATTTAGCTACCTCTATCTCTGATTCGAAAGAGATAGTGAAGTACGCTTTAGTTTTTCCGAACTTTAGCTACCACTATCTCTAATTCAAAAGAGATAGTGAAGTACGCTTAAATTTTTCCAACTTCAGCTACCTCTATCTCTGATTCGAAAGAAATGGTGAAGTACGCTTTAGTTTTTTGGAATTTAGCTACCTCTATTTCTTATTCGAAAGAGATAGTGAAGTACGCTTTAGTTTTCCAACTTTAGCTACATCTATCTCCTCGATAGTGAAGTACGCTTTAGTTTTTCCGAACTTCAGCTACCTCTATCTCTAATTCGAAAGAGATAGTGAAGTACGCTTAAGTTTTTCCAACTTCAACTACCTCTATCTCTGATTCGAAAGAGATAGTGAAGTACGCTTTAGTTTTTTCGAATTTAGCTACCTCTATCTCTGATTCGAAAGAGATCGTGAAGTACGCTTTAGTTTTCCCAACTTTAGCTACCTCTATCTCCCAGATAGCGAAGTGCGCTTTAGTTTCCCAAACTTTAGCTACCTCTATCTCCTCGATAGCAACATAAGCTTTAGTTTCGTAAGGTGACAACCTCCATTAATTGTCAGTAAGGTGACAACCTCCATTAATTGTCAATCAGGTGACAACCTCCATTAATTGTCAATCAGGTGACAACCTCCATTAATTGTCAATCAGGTGACAACCTCCATTAATTGTCAAATCAGGTGACTCCTCCATTAATCGTCAAAATCTCAAGGATCCTAGACATGTTCCTAACTATCTAGTGAGACTTGAACTACGACCAAGGCTTGATTCCTCCGGGATACATAGGTAGCCTTTCATAAAGGTCCAGCCATCCGATCACATTGGTCACCCTGTTCCTTCATCACTCCTCAGTGGTGAAGTAGCCTTTCATAAAGGTCCAGAAATTCGATCACATTGGTCACCCCTTTCATTCATCACCCCTCAGTGATGCATGAGCCTTTCATAAAGGTCATGCCATTCGACCACATTGGTCACCCCTTTTCATTCATCATTCCTCAGTAGTGCATGAGTCTTTCATAAAGGTCCAGATATTCGACCACATTGGTCACTCCCTTCATCTGGCATATCCCCAGTAGGATCAGCCATTTGACCTCCTAAGTCACTTTCTTTCCACCTTCCTAGTAAGGGACCATTTTCTCTTCACCATTCCCCAGTGGATCTCTTCTGAAATATGATCATGACTTGATTCCTCCGGGATACGTAGGTAGCCTTCCAAAGGTTCAGCCACTCGGCACCTTGATCACCCAATCCGTCTCGGCAGTTCACCAGATTGAATCCTTTTTTATCAATAACCCCACTTGCCCTGCAAGTGATGTTGCCAAGGGGCTTCTGTAAGTACCCAAATCTGGCTCATGCCTTCCGGTTAAGTTTTCCGACAATTCCCCGAACTTTCCTAAAGTTCAGGGGCAATTCGGGAACTTTTCCAAACTTTCTAAGGGGTGAAGGACTTGCTAGGAATTAAAATTCCACGTAGTCCCTCACCGGAAGGGCCTTATAGAACGCCACCTTGAAAGGTTCTAGAAACAGGCCGAGTCACTAAAGGATAAGACCGCACGGCTTCATTTGCCAATGGTTAATGCCGCACGGCTTCATTAGGTACCACAAAACTGCCTATAAATAGAGGCCTCCTCTATTCATTTTAAAAGGAGAATTTGGAGCACTGTTACTCTGCCAAATTAAAACCTCGAATTTCCAGCAACCAAAACTCACACAAAATCACCTCCCTCCTCTCCAAAATCCATCCAAAGTCACTCCTTCCTTAGATGTCATCTTTATTACATAAAAATGTCACTTTTACATTAAAAATGTCATCTTTACTTTCATAATGTCATCCCATTTCCATTGACCTTGCTTCCAAGGATTGTCCACCTAAAAGGTTCTTAAAGGACATAGGAAAGCCTCAAAGGCCTTCCCTTTACATTCCTAGTCTTAGTTTTCATGGTGGTCATTACACTCATTTCCATAAAAATGCAATCTTTACTTTCTAAAGCAATTCCCCATGTCCCTAATGGTTGGATCACTCTCCAAGGATTGTCTAGTGACCTTTCTAAGGCACAAAAAGACATAGGATGAGTATAAAGATCCAATCTTTATACCCCCTCCCCTTAGTCCCTTTGGTACTTGAAGCATCTCTTGGGGCGTAGCGGTGTAAAGGTCTCATCTTTACATCGTTTCCTCCACATAAAGATGTCATAGTTGAAGTCCCTTTAGAGACGGACGAACCTTAGCCCCTACATCTCCGATCATCACTTGAGACGAGCATAAATGTCCCTACTAAAGCTCAAATCGTCTTAAGATGTAGGATTGATGGGTAAAGGCTCTTCCTCTCTAAAGTCTCATTCTTGGACTATAAAAGGTGTCCCTCCATATCGATCACATATGAACAAAGGTCACTTAATGATGATCACAAGTCCAAAATGAGCACGAGATCAAAATCCCGAATACATAAAATCCAAGGAATCCCGAGCGATAACCAACTCATGATTTATACGTTCGAAAGACAACTTGGCACATTCCCTCCCTTTTTAAATCACACACACACGAAAGATCAAAACAAGCACAAAAGTTGGATCTAGGAAGACTTGCTACATCAAGGCTCCTTGGGTGAACGCCAAACGTTCTTCTCAAGGAGTAACTTAACCTCCGTACCCTATTCCTTTTTTTCAAAGTTTTGAGGAAATTAAAATGGCGTGGCGACTCCATTTTTCAATTTAAACCGGATGTCTTCAAACTGATGTGAATAGTGACCCCTTCATACGAGAAAGCGGTTCAACACAAAGAAAAATGCCGTGATCTTGGGCACACATTCACAGCTGCTTCTTGTGGTTTGCCCTCTTCAGCACCTTATTTGGGCATGCTGAGGGCACAACTGTGTTCGCTTTGCTGGGGTCTTTGGCGGACATCGATAGAATCGATGAGTTTTCTTGGGCAGAGGTAGGTCTGGCGGAGTTGTACTTTGCCCTGGATAGGTACATCAGGAAGGCATCCACCTCCCTGACCTGCTTTGAGTTCCCGCTGGAGGTATAGTCTCTTTTTTGTATCTTTTGTACATACTGTGTATGCATCTTTGTATTGACGGGTTTCTCTTGTTGGATGCAGGTCTGGGCTCTTGAGATTTTTGGATGCACCTTGTGGGACCATGTCCCGGGGGAGGTTTTTGCATACCCAGCTATGCTTTGGTGGACAAAGGAGGCTAGGGTGAAAAGGAATAGCAGGACCAAGAAGAAGGTGAGGTACCAGGACATGGTGCCGTTCTTGAGGGCGAAGACCAGAGAGAGGGTTAATTTGTACCCCTGGGATAGGTTTGAGGTTGATCAGTGGCAGGTTTCGGCCCATTGGACGTATCAGAGGTGTATCATGCGGGGCCTTATCTGCGATGTTTATTACTTGGGGGAGAGGGTGACTGGGCAGCACGGTTTAGGGATGGCCCCTTTGGCACCGGTTGAGCCTCCGGAGGACATGTTGTATCCCCGAGAAGGGACGGTGAGCTGGCAATGGTTTAGGGCTGGGCGGCCCGCCATGAAGTATGTCACTAATGAGCCTTACCTAGCATTTGTGAGACACAGGCTGAGGATGCCCCAGGTGCTAGCGAGGGAGGGGATCTCGGTCGTCAGGCTCCCTCGAGCAGATTTCTCATATGCCCAGGAGGGGGTTAGGATGCGAGCGCAGATACCTCTTCCAGAGGTGACAACTCGTGATTTCCGGCCCCGACCTGAGGCCCAGGTATGTGATGGTCAAATTTCGATATTCTATCTTTTGTACGTCTTATGCCATTGCTTCAACTGTTTCTGATGCTTTCATCATTTATTTATTTTTTTTGTGCAGTACTCGGCTCGAGTTGTCGATCGGCTTTTGTGCCAGGTCATCAGGGCCAAGAGGTTCATCCACAACCTTATAACGCGGGGAAATGCTCGGGGTTT
This sequence comes from Adenophora triphylla var. japonica, assembly GCA_022495995.1. Classification (NCBI taxonomy): domain Eukaryota; kingdom Viridiplantae; phylum Streptophyta; class Magnoliopsida; order Asterales; family Campanulaceae; genus Adenophora; species Adenophora triphylla. The sequence goes on along the minus strand of JAFEMH010001723.1, from coordinate 236,432 downwards.
TGAGAGGACTTTGCGGCTAGTTCCCAGTGCCTCTGCGCGAGAGAGGTCCCCTATTCCGGCCAGTGGGCCTATTCCAGGCAGGCGATCTATGGAGACTCCCCGCTCCAAGCCCAGAGAGTCGGTTCCTCTCCGGCAGTCGGTGGACATCCCTCTTTCTCCTTACATGGATAGGAGCGCTGAGATCTCTCGGGATCACGTCATCTTTGGGGTATGGAGGGACAGAGCTATGTACAAGGCAGAGCCGGTGAGGCCTCTTCTTTGCACCAAGGAGGTTATTGTTGGGTTTTAGGGTTACAAATGCAGCGGAAGAACTTAGAATAACATTAAAACCCTAGCCCTTAGATCCGTCTAGCATGAAGAGATTAGAAAAACATGAAATAGAATTACGTACCTTGAATGCGATGAAATCTTTCAAAATAGATCTCAAAATTCAAGCCTTAGAATCTTGATGTCGAATCGGATCTTCTTCTTCCTTGTTCAAAACCTTGGTGATGAAATCAACAATGGAGATCTTCAAGCTTTAGGAGATAAAGCAACCTCCCTCTAATGGTGATCCACACGCGAACGAACCAAGAACACTTCTTGTTGGATTGCTAGATGATCCATTCCGATTATTGAAACGTTTTCAAGAATCAATGGTAAAAACTATGGAATTGATCAAAGCCTAGAATTTCATAAACCTAGAACAATGATGTAGGGTGAGAGAGAGTTTTTTGGCTGCCCAAGGATTTGTATTTATACATGGGTATAAATCCATAACACTTAGGGTTAAGTCCTTGTCAATAACAAAAACCTTACCAGCCTTGGAAAGCAGTACAGACACATTTTTCGCGTTGGGCATGACTCGTGCCTGAGGGCACGAGTCGTGCTTATGCAAAAACACTCGTGATACGAGTCGTGATGCAAATAGTAATCGTGCTGTTCTCGGGAACGAATCGTGTCCAAGAGCACGAGTCGTGCCCAATGCCGGGCAAGGTGTGTTGCACGACTATACGAGCCAATTTCCAATTTTTCCAGGCAATGTATGTCGCACTACAGACCAAGCCAAAATTCCAATTTTCAGCCAGAATCAAATTCGTTCTTTGTGTGTGACCCAAAATGAATTATATTATCTTGGTAGTGAGTCAAAACATGACCTCATAAGATATAAGTGGTTTCTAGCAAACCATTAAAAATCCACCCAATTAATATAACATCAAAGCTTGATTCCTCGATAGAACAAATGTCACAATCACTTTGTCCACGATGTCCAATTGAACATGAGTCATGGTCTATGTCAACTCATTCCGTTCAATGCTTTCTCGATTCCGAATATGTTGATAATCCAAATGCATTTAATCTCTATCAAATCACTTGAGTGTGGCCACACATTTCATCAATACTATTCATTGAGGGGCCCTAGCGAACATCACTCTTCATAAGAGGGACAAATTCCGTCTTGACTTATCATTCTTCCCTACAAAAATCCAATCATGCTAACATAGCCCTTATTGCTATCCGATTAAAGATAGTGTTAGACTATATCAAACACGATCTTCATCACGTGGAAGACGATGATAATCTCAGGTACAAAGGATTCAATAACACGACTATCATGAGATTTAATCATGACAACAGACCATGTCATAAATCTCATAAGTAGGTCAAGTCCAATACTTGTTCTCTAGCAATTATCCATAAGTGTAATGTGCATCTCCATACATATAATCATCTCCATGATTATCCATTACCAACTTATACTAGTTGTTCTCAACAACTGGGGACGCAGTTCAATATAATAAACATGCAAACATATAATGAATAAATAAACATGCTCTATAATAAATGATAAAGATGATATATAACGGTTCAAGTTTAAATATAACTATAGCCTAGGGCACTACACCAACAATCTCCCACTTGCACTAAGCTCCATCAATGTATCGAATACCCATGAACCTCACATGTCCATCATGCTTTGCTTGTGCGAGGGGCTTTGTAAGCGGATCCCCAATGTTATCATCGCTTGATACTTTGCATATCTTAACGTCTCCCCGATCAATGAACTCTTGAATGAGATGGAAATGTCTAAGTATATGTTTGGATCACTGATGTGACCTTTGTTCCTTTGCTTGCGTAATGGCACCATTATTGTCACAATAAAGTTCCACCGGATTAGTGATACTTGGAACAACTTATAAGTCTCTAATGAACTTCTTGATCCAAACTGCCTCCATAGCTGCATCGGATGCCGCTATATATTCGGCCTCAGTAGTAGAATCGGCAATAGTACTCTGCTTGGAACTCTTCCAACATATCGCACCTCCGTTAAGCATAAACACAAATCCCGACTGCGATCGGAAATCATCTTTGTCGATTTGGAAGCTAGAATCTATGTAACCTCTTACAACAAGATCTTCTTCCACCCCTCCAAATACCAAGAACGTCCTTAGTTCTTCTTAAGTACTTAAGGATTGTCTTGACTGCCATCCAATGGTTCTCACCAGGATCAGATTGATATCGACTCGTCATGCTCAAAGCATACAAGACGCCGGGTCTAGTACAAATCATAGCGTATATAATAGATCCAATAGCTGAAACGTATGGAATTTCATTCATCCTCTTTCGCTCATCAGTTGTCTTAGGACACTGCATCTTGCTAAGAGTAACACCATGACCCATTGGCAAGTTGCCTCTTTTGGAATTTTCCATTTTGAATCTTCTAAGAACCTTGTCAATGTAGGTACTTTGACTCAAACCAATTATCCTCTTAGATCTATCTCAATAGATCTTGATACCAAGGATGTAAGCGGCTTCGCCCATATCTTTCATTGAGAAACATTTCCCTAACCAAGACTTGACAATATTCGTTTCCAATGAGTAAGATATCATCGACATACAATAAGAGAAATAATACTACGCTCCCACTGAATTTCATGTATACACAAGGTTCATCTTCGTACTTGAAGAAGTCAAACTCTTTGACCGATTCATCAAAATGAAGGTTCCAACTCCTCGAAGCCTGCTTCAACCCAAAATTGGATCTTTGCAACTTGCATACTTTATTAGAATTCCTTGGATCGGCAAAACTTTGGGTTGTGTACTATACACATCCTTAAGAACCTTTCCTTTTAGGAAAGCCGTTTGACATCCATTTGTCATATCACATAGTCACAATATGTGGTCATGGCAATTGAAATTTTAATAGACTTCGGCATTGTAACTGGCGAAAAGGTTTCAACATAGTCAATACTATGAATTTGCCTAAATTCCTTTGCTACAAACCTTAGCCTTGAAAGTATACACCTTCCATCCATGTCGGTCTTGAAGACCTACTTGCACCCTTTAGTTTTTACACCTTCAGGTAGCTCAATCATGTTCCAAGCTTGATTATCAAACATGGATTGTAATTTGGACTCCATGGTTCCTAACCATTTATCCGAATTAGGATTGGACATCACCTCAAGATAGGAAGTAGGTTCATCATTGTCAATGGCTTCCACTTCATTACTTTATGACACAAGAAACCCATATCTCTCAGGTGCGGATCGTAACCTATCCGATCTACGATGGACTTGTGGATCTTGAACCGGTTCCACAACTTCTTGTGGACTTGGTTCAGTCTCTTCTATCGGTTCCATGTTATTTTCGGGTTCTTGAACTTTTTCAAGATCAATTTTACTCCCACTAGATGCTTTATTGAGAAACTATTTCTCAAGAAAAGTACCATATTGATCAACAAACACTTTGTTCTCAACGCGGTTGTAAAAGTAATTCCCTTTGGTTTCCTTAGGCTAACCAACAAAAATAACCTTGTCAGATTTAGGTGCTAACTTATCAGAGACAAGTCTCTTCACATAAGCTTCGCAACCCCAAATCTTCATGAAAGACAAACTATGTTTTCTTCCATGCCACATCTCATGTGGGGTCTTAGGAGCCGATTTAGTAGGGACTCTGTTCAGTGTGAACGTAGCAGTCTCTAATGTATGTCCCCAAAAGGATATAGGAAGGTCTACTTGACTCATCATCGAACGAACCATATCTAATAGGGTTCTATTCCTCCTCTCGAAAACACCATTCCATTGTGGCGTTCCGGATGGAGTAAACTCTGAAACAATTCCACAGTTTTTGAGATGATTGTCAAACTCTTGGCTCAAATACTCACCACCACGATCGGATCGAAGTGCTTTAATTGTTTTGCCAAGTTGATTTTGTACTTCATTTTGAAATGTTCTAAACAACTCAAACGATTCACTTTCGGAATTCATTAGATAGACATAGCCATATCTAGATAAGTCATCGGTGAATGTAATGAAATACCGAAATCCTCCCCTAGCAATGCTGCTCATTGGTCCGCATACATCAGTATGTATTAAGCCCAATAAGTCACTAGCCCTTTCACTACTCTTAGTGTAGGGTGATTTGGTCATTTTGCCCAATAAACAAGATTTGCAGATCTCATATGATTCATAATCATGTGAGTCTAACATTCCAGCTTTGTGGAATTTAGAAATGCGTTTCTCGTTTATATGACCTGTTGTGGGTATTTTTCAGCATGGTGACATCTTCAGTTGCTCCTGCATGTCAAGATGTTACTCCACTGTAAGTATCGTTTTAATATTTACTTATTTGATATTTCCTAATATATTTATTATTATTTTCCAGTGAATAAGAGAGAAGAATACGGGATATTTCTCTAGCACGTTCAACACATCTTCAACGGCAAGGATGACTTGGTCTCACGGACGTTGAAGAAGATAAGGCTATTTCCGAGATTGTTGGAACAACTTTTACCCATTCAAACTTACTTATATTTAAGGGGAGATGGAGATGAAAATATACAGACTCTCGTACACTCACACACTCTACGCACATCTCTCTTGTAATTCTCTCCATCATCTTCCACAGTTGTAACTCAATTATTATAGTGAAACTTTTAAGGTTGGAGACCTAACTCCCGGGGTTTTTTCCAAAGAGGTTATCACCTCTAAGGTTTTCCTCGTTAACAAATCGTGGTGTCATTCTTTCTTTTTATGTCTTTGTTCCATTTAGTCGAAATCCACAGTCCCCTCCTTGTTGTTTAATCCACACACTTGTCAAAGTTAAGATTCAACACTATTATTTTTTCTACCAAAATAATTTGGCGCCCACCGAGGGGCCTCGTGGTTTATCGGTTATTTGGATCATTTCCTGAGCGAATTCATCATGTCTGCACCTCCCAACGTGTCCGCCGCCGGTAAGGGTACCGCCGTCACTCCAACATCAGGAGGTAGAACCAGCTTGTTGCCGCCACCTCCTCAGACCGGACCTCAGCAAACTCAACCTACAAAGACTCCACAAAAGGAAGCGACTTCTTCCAATGTAGATGCTAACATTCGGACTATCCTAACCAGGTTGAATCAGAGGTTGGATCAACAAGATAGCAACTCCAAGGTGTTGGCCAATTCCATGGTTAAGATGCAGACTGTAAGTGCTCCAATTTGAGTTGTTAGTATTTTCTTTAGAAAATTAACGAAAGTCCTAACATTCCTAACATTTCTAACAATTCCTAACTTTTCTAACAAAGCAAGGGTAGATTAGGAATTGCTATTTAAGGTTAAACCAAGAGAGGAATCTTAAAAAAGAAAAGAAATTGAAAAAACCCGAATTGGCAAGCTGAAAAACAGCAACCAGTTTGAATATTTTGAAAATATTCCTTGTGTCCAAAGCCTGCAGCTGTAATTAATGAACAGTGCACACTGTCAATCAGGTCCGCGCGGATGAGTTTGTCATTTTCAGAGGGCTATAAATTGAGCCCTTCAGTCTCAGAAATAAAGAGAAAAAAAACAACACACAGCAAGCACCTTGGCGAAAATCTTGTAGAAAACAGTGGGAATTCCCTTGAATTGCCACCTTTTTCTCAATCATTTTCCCGAATCTCACTCACTAAATCACTCTCAAAACTCAAAGCTTCAAACACAAAACACAAAAGAAGATAGGTATAACCTCCTTCTCCCTACCCTAAATCTCTCATCCATGCATGCATCTCATACTTTGAAGATGTAACTTGTTCACTTCTTGCCCTAGATCCAAGAGGATCACCATGGAAGTTCATCTCCATGGATGATCCTCTACAAGGATCAACATTTCTTTCAAAGTTGTTTTTACTTCTTACAAACACATTTTCAAAACCCTAAAAATCATTTTCACAACAAAAATCTTTGTTTCAAAGGATAAAACTCCCCTTCCCAAGCAAATGAAATGCTTAAGTCCTAATGTACCCTAAGGATGGTTTGATATAGTAGATCACCACTAAAATGTCTAGTGACTACTAATCAAAGCCTAAGAAAATGGGGACAAGCATGGATGCAAACCCCTTTTAAAATCACATTTTTCTTCTTGAGAAAGTTGCTGTCCAGTAGCCTTTCTCTAAGACCTATGTCCATGGTCTAATTTTTTGGACACAGAAGAACTTGAAATTTGGTGTTGACTACAAAATACTTTTTGTAGCCAACATTCAGAGATTTCTAGAAATATTTTTAATTTATTTTTTTGCTTGAGTAAAACTCCCTTTTTCAAATTATTTTCTAAAGGCCAGTTCATCAGTCTCTGGAAATCCAGATTCCACATCTGAGATTTCCAGTAGGTTTTGGTCTACCAAATCATCTCCAAGTGGAAAATCCTTTTTCATAAAACTTAATTAAGGTGTTTTGAACAACTTTCATTCTCGGACTTTCCCTAGATTTTGAAGTTTTAAAGCTCTTAAATCCATTTTAAAATCAAGTGTCCACTGCGTTTTTCATTCTGGCAGAATTGGTTTTCAACTTCAAAAAATATTTTGAGTACCAAAACTCAACCCAAAAATCATACCAAAAATCATACCAAAAATCATGGGACTTGTTTAATGTCTTATAAAGAGTTCCCAATTTTTAGTTTTCTCAGTTTAAACTTATTTTGGCCAAAGGAACAAACACACACACACACACACAAATGGTTTTTAAGCTTGGAAGACTCGTTTTACGCGCATTCCGGGTGAACACTAACGTTCTTCCCGGCGTGTAACGTGACCTCCGAACCCAAATCTCTAATCTCGGGCATTTTTCAAAGTTTTGGCCCTTAAAACAAAAATGGCGTGGCGACTCCGTGTTTTTTCGATTGATTTTCAAAGAAAAGAAAAATACCAATCTTTCGAAAAATGGCAACATCGTTACAGTGGCGACTCCGCTGGGGAGAAAATAAGTTTTATCTTTTCAAAAAAAAAAAGAGAAAAACTTTTGAGGGTCAAGCTTCCGTCCCGGCATTTGAAACCGTTTGTTGTGTGTGTGTTGATTTTTCACATTTTCGTGTTGTTTTGGCCGCCTCGGAAAAGTCAAAATTTTGACTATCGGACCCGTTGCCTTGAATTATGTGCTTATGTGCTTATGTGTTATTTGCTTTCAAAAAAAAAATTCAAAAAAAAAAATAGGTTTTCAAAAAAAAAAAATCATTTTGTGCATGCATCATACTTTTTAAGACACATGCGAAAATTTCTATTTTACTCAGAAAAAGAAGATAGACTGCTTGCACACTACGCGCACTTGAACTTACACTGCACACTACGTCCCTAACCCGGGGAAATCCCTGTAGCGGCCCGTTTGGTCTTATTACGCCTCTCGGTGCAAGCACGGGACTACCCAAACATCCCATGGAGCCTCGTGTCGACCATGCACTTGTCCGTGACACACTTTGTCCGAGACCCGGTTGGTTTTTAGTCTGGTCTGTGTCATGCCCTGTCTGTGTATAGACCTTTCCTTTCAAGCCTTAGTCGGCATACCAAGTCAATATCTTTCGGGACCCTAATCAGTCGAAGTCCTGCCGGTTTTCCGTCACGGGCTTTGACCAGATATTGATTGGCGCCTTGACTTTGACTCTGACTGGCACAAATTATACGCTGACTCCCAGCATGACACTGAGTCATCAAGAATTAACGATTATTCCATGCCTAATTACGGCCTAATTGACGACAAGTCAAGATCAATTGTGGACGTTTATCAGTCCGAATCATGCCGACTTTTTGTCGAGCCCTCGGACATGATCTTGACTTTGACGTCAGCTTTGTCCGTAATTTACATCGAATGCTCGTTAAGACTCGATTACCCGCCAGACTTTTAGGATAGTTTTTCTTTCGGTCGGTGGGACCCGCTTGCCCTATAGGACCCTCGCCCGGGGCTGTCCGCCCTTGGAAGTCGAAATACAGGTGGAATATGAGGGGCTTATAGACGTAGTGATGGGGCCTACTGATCCAAGATCCAGAGTAGTTTGCGAAAAAGAAGAGCAATCTTTTCCAACCGATTAGGTTAATAAAATACGTTTTAAAGTAAACTAGAACAAATAACTGCATGTTACATGAGCCCAAAGCCCAAGCACCTACCCTCCTTCAATTCCCAAACATCTGAACCCTCGTGTCTTTCCCCCCGCAGCTCCTCACAAAGCTTGGTTTCGGGCACTGGGTCACCGTTTGATCAGTTGGGAAGAGTCAAGCGCATCGTCAGCTTCACCGTTTGTTCCGACTCCGGGTTTCAGAATGTCTGCATCAGCCGGTAACGATGGGGACAACATCACTCCGCCTCCTGGGACTCCCCAGACAGAACAGCAGTGGAATCAGTTAGCAGAACAGATGAGACTGCAACTAGAAGCACACCTTAATGGCCTTGTGGAGGCTATTAAGAGCAATGGTTTGGTCGCCAGCCTCAATCCCAATGGCACTTTTACCGTAAAGAAGGAAGAAAGCCCTCCTCCCACTCTCAACCGTCCTGGATATGTCAAGATGCCACCACAAGATTCCTATGTCTCCACCGCCGGGACTCCTTCCCGTCGACTTACAGGCTAACTAGCCCCCAAACAGCAATTCAAAGGGCCGCCATTCCAACAACAGTCAGAAATGGAGCAGTTCGGCATACCTCAACAGCCATCAGGTGTCCCCTCTCGGAGTGATACCGATCCCGCAGAAATCAGTAAGGGGAACGGAGATTGGGAAACAATGGAGGAAATATGGTTAGCCATCAGGGCTCCCGAGGAACGCCAGAATAAACAACAGGCCTGGATCGAAGAGGCCACACGTCATTTAGGAACATTGTCAATCCCCCAGCTGACTGGGCCTCCCCTGAAGAACAAATATGTGCCTGTTCCCCCGGCTCCTAATACCTCTCATTACCCGGCGGAGTCCAACCATTTGCTTCCCGATGAGCCCAACAGCAGATCTCCCAGACCAGTTCAACTCAAAGTCATTCCAGCACAGCTCAACCCGAGGTCCCAAATCCACCACCAGCTGTAGAGCACATTTGGTGGGATATCTGTGACTGCCTCGACTATCTCGAAAGGGATTATCAAGACTTGATAAATGAAGATCGTCCTCCCAAAAAGAAGAAGTCCTCTTCCCAGCAAAAGCTGAAAGAAAGATTCGAAGCTGGTGATACCAGTGTAGGCACACTCGGTGAGCCATCCGAAAAGTTCGATTACCACGTACTCTACTCCAGCCAATCCTCCCTTCCTCCAGGCCATGCCGCTCTAGAGAAAACAGGGGTGAGAAAGCCGAAAAGCCTGGCGACAACGAATCCAAACCTTGGGACACCAGAGTACCTCAGATTTGGGTAATTCTACCGCCAGTCAGAAACCTAATCCCCTACGGGATCAGCCCAGGTTCAGTTTTCCAGCTCCCAAGCGCATACCGGCAAAGAAAGACAAACGCCAGTTTGGCGCTCGCGCTCAATTAATATGCTGACCAATGGTGGCAACCGCTACAAACAGCCTCGACATAACCCTGAGGCTTCAGCAAACGCTTTACCTCGCAAAAGAAAGACGGGAAACAGACGACCTGATGACTCTCTTTCTCTGGAAAAGGACCAAATCTATGATCCTCGACTGTATGGAAGTATGATCACCTTCTGTGACGAAGACTTGCCAAGAGATGTATCCAGACACAATGAAGCCCTGTACATCACCCTCCGGCTCAACTCCGTATCACTCCCCGGAGTATTGGTGGACAACGGATCAGCCATCAACGTCCTTCCCCTCAGCATGATGCGAGCCCTACGCATCAATGAAAGGCACATGATCCCATCTACCCGGTCAATCAAGGCCTACGACGGCACGTCTCGTCCCATCTTGGGGACGGTGGCTCTGGAACTCTGGTTCGAAACCCAAATGGTGCCAGCAAAATTCCATGTAATGGACATCCCATCCGAATTCACAGCTCTGTTGGGACGCCCTTGGTTACACCACATGAAAGCCATAGCTTCCACTCTCCATCAATGCATCAAGTTCATTAACCGACAGGGGGATCTTGAAGTCATTAGGGGTGACAATTTCCTCATAGGGAACGAAGCCGAGACTGTCGCCAAGCGTGCCCGCAGCCAGACACCAGGGCTACCTCCTTCGAATCGACCAAGGGACTATCGGGGCAAGTCTCATCAGAATCCCCCAGAATCCGGTGATGCCAACTATGTCAACGAACTCAAGCGGGCAGACCCTGAAGCAGTTCGATTCATCAAGTTCAATTGCCATTTCCAACATTTGGAGGCAGAATGGAAAGAAACACTGAATACCGCCATGATACGAGCACACAAACCCCCAGTCTCCAATCATAGATTTGTCAGCATTCTTCAAACCCATTCTCTGGCCTTGCGAAGCGAAGAGATTTTCATGATAAAAGTCGACAAGCACCGGTAGACTCAACTCGAATGTATGAACATCGTATGGGACGTCCTCCTCGAAGAACTACCCGCTAAGCCTTTTCGCTCGAGCATGGGGCATGAGATTTTTCCAGCAGCTCCAGCAGCACACAAGACGCAATACGTCCTTACATCTGGATTGAGCGGTCAGACTGCGATGAGTTAGAATTCTCCAGAATTGAGGATGCGGCAGATCCGCAAGAAGATCCCTACATTCATATGCTCAGTTTTCAGGTGCCGGACCCGATTGATTCTGGTTCAGACAAAGAGATGATAGCAATGATTGAGGAAGAAGAACATAAACAATGCAATTCCCGAGTCATGAGGCCACTGACAACAATGCCATTGAGGAATTGGGAAACTCTCTCGGGCCCGTCCGCGACCAAAGAGGAAATGATCACCAAGCTTGGATTGGTCCCCCGTCCCTTTGTGTCAACCTTTGTAAAGTCCTCCGAGTCTCTCATTGTTGAGATCGAGTCTCTCGAGTCGTCCGATGGCCTCACGCCTGAAGACTACGAAGTTGTAGCCAATGATGTATTTCCTTTCGTTCTCAATGAAATGATGAACCTTTCTGAGTATCACTTGATTGCCACTTTAACTAATGATAAATTAACTAACAATCTAAAAACAGTTAATAATGATTCACTAGATGAAGAAGCAGACACATTAAATGAACAATATATCAAAGAAATCTTTAAGCAGGTTGTCCGGAAAGAGGAAAATCGAGCCCAAGCTGCCGAAGAGGTTTTGACAAGTGTGAATTTGGGAACTGCGGAAGAGCTTAAAGAGACGCAGATTGGTAGTTTCTTCGAGGGAACCGAAAGGGATGCCCTAATTGAGCTGCTAAAAGAATACGTGGATGTGTTTGCATGGTCCTATAAAGATATGCCAGGCCTCGACCCTTCCATAGTTGAACACCGGATACCGCTTGACCCGGAAGTCAAGCCAGTGAAGCAGAAGCTACGAAGAATTAAGCCCGAATGGTCTCTGCAAGTGAAAGAGGAGATAGAAAAAATGCTCAGAGCAGGATTCATCAGGGTCATTGAGTATCCCACATAGCTTTCCAACATAGTAACGGTGACCAAAGCCAACGAAAAAATCCGATGCTGCGTGGACTTCAGAGATTTGAACAAAGCTAGTCCAAAAGACAATTTCCCTCTGCCAAACATCGACATCCTGGTAGACACTACGGCCAACTATGAGGTTAAATCCTTCGTCGACGGCTTTGCTGGCTACAACCAAATCAAGATGGCAGAGGAAGACTAAGCCAAGACAGCTTTCACAACCCCTTGGGGCACATACTGCTACACGGTTATGCCATTCGGACTAAAAAATGTCGGGGCTACTTACCAAAGGGCAGCTACGGCCCTGTTTCATGACATGATCCACAAAGAAATTGAGGTCTATGTAGACGACATGATAATACACTCCAAAGGATCCGATGGCCAGCACTTTGTTGATTTGAGAAAATTCTTCGGCCGCCGCCGAGACCACAGTATGAGACTGAATCCAGCCAAATGTACCTTCGGTGTAAGACGAGGCAAGGTGCTAGGATATATGGTGACAGAGCGGGGAATTGAAGTAGACCCCCAGAAAATCAAGGCCATATTTGAAATGAAGCCACCCCGGACAATGACTGAAGTAAAATCCTTCATGGGAAGACTGCAATACATAAGCCACTTTGTAAATCAGCTGACCTCAATCTGCGAGCCGATCTTCAAGTTGATGAAGAAAAATGCCTACACAGAATGGACTCCAGAATGCCAGCTCGCCTTTGAATAGATCAAGGCGTACCTTGTGAATCCCCCTATTCTTTGCCCACCACATCAGCAAAAGCCACTATTGCTATACCTAACTGTCACGGATACAGCAATTGGGGCTATGTTAGCTCAAGAAAAGAAAAATTCCAAGGTCAAAAATGCCATCTATTTCGTGAGAAGAAAGCTTCAAGGGAGCGAACTCAATTACTCTGCTTGTGAAAAGACTTGCGCAGGCCTGGTCTGGGTAGTGGGAAAGCTGAAACACTACATGCAGTCTCACCCGATACATCTCGTCTCAAAGATAGACCCCATCAAATATCTGTTCGACAAGCCTTCCATCTCCATGAGGTTGGCAAAATGGTCGTTCTTTTTGGCTGAATACGACATCACTTATGCATCAAGGAAATCCGTAAAAGGGCGTATAATGGCAGAACATTTGGCCGATTTCCCAAGTGATGAGTCCCGAGGACCTGAACCTCAATTTCTAGATGATGGAATCTTTGCTCTAGAAGGAGAAAATCGCTGGCAACTCTTCTTCAACGGGGCGTCAAACAAAAGGGGGAATGGAATAGGAATGCTTCTGGTCGATCCTACTGACAAGCACACCCCCATAGTAGTAAGATTGAACTTCGAGGTCACCAACAATGCTGCTGAATACGAGGCTTGCATAGCCGGGTTGGAAGCCACCCTTGAAAGAAATATTAAAGAATTAGAAGTGTACGGTGATTCCGCCCTCATCATCAACCAGGTCTCTAACAAGTGGAAGACCGTGGACCCGGGTCTGCAGAAATATCACACCTATATGGAAGAGCTAGTGACTCAGTTCAAAGAAATTAGCTTTCATTATTTGCCCAGAAATCGCAACAGATTTGCAGATGCCCTGGCAACGCTAGCCTCTCTCGTTGAAATACCTGAAGGAAAGTCTGTCAAACCATTCAGAGTTGGGAGAAGAGAAAACCCCGCTTACTGCTTTGAAATCGAAGCAGAGGCCGAACTAGCCAACGATCCCTGGTATACTGAGATTTATCAGTACTTAAAGAACGGCGAAGCCTCTTTCAAAAATGAAGATGGGGAATATAAAGAGGGAATCAAGGCAAAGGGCCTCTTAGCTCTGAAGCGACTCACCTCCCACTATGTTCTTTTGGGAGATATGCTGTACAAGAAACGTTATCAAGGCCCTCTCCTGTAGTGTATCAGCAAGCAAGAGGCTACTGAACTCATGAAGGAAATACACGGTGGTACCTGTGGCCCCCACATGAATGCTCGGGCCCTGATGCAGATCATATTGAGAATGGGTTACTTTTGGATCTCCATAGAAACTGACTGCATCCAGTTCGTCAAAAGCTGCGACAAATGCCAGCGGTACTCAAACCTCAATCATTTGCCTCCTCACGAGTTATACTGCATGACAACCCCTTGGCCCTTCGTCACTTGGGGAATCGATGTCATAGGCAAAATCACACCATCAGGCAGCAACGGCCACGAATTCGTCCTGGTGGCAGTGGACTATTTCACAAAGTGGGTCGAAGCCAAATCCTACAAGGTCCTCAACTCAAGGAAAGTAGCCCTCTTCATCAAAGAAAACATCATATGCAGATACGGGTTACCGGCCGAAATCATCTCAGATAATGGATCCCACTTCGAAGGGGAATGCGACAGGCTGCTAGCAGAGTTCAGAATAACCCGTCACAAGTCATCTCCCTATAGGCCCCAAGCCAACGGAGCCGTTGAAGCAGCAAACAAGACTTTGGAAAACATCATCCAGAAAATGGCTGTCCGAGGTCGAGATTGGCCCGAGAAGCTACACCTTGCTCTCTGGGGCTACAAAACATCCGTCAGAACGGCAACCGAGGAAACACCATTTGCTCTCACCTACGGAATGGAAGCTGTACTCCCAGTCGAGCTAGAAATCCCCTCACTCCGAGTGCTATTGGAAAGTCAAATCAACGAGGTCGAATGGCTTCAGAGTCGCCATGATGAGCTGGCCCTGTTAGATGAACGCCGATTGAAAGCAATGGAACATATCCGAGCTTACCAAAGGAGAATGGCCAGAGCCTTCGACAAGAAAGTAAAGCATCGGGAGATCAGGGAAGGTGATCTCGTTTTGAAAGAGAAGCCCCCAGTCCATATCAACCCACTTGGCAAATGGGAGCCCGTCTGGGTCGGGCCATATGTCATCCAGAAGATCTTCTCCGGAGGGGCCATGCAACTTGCTGACCTCGAAGGAAATCCCTTCGTACACTCTGTGAATGGTGACAAGCTGCGCAGATACTACGCATAAAACACTGAGTCAAATCCAAACAAAAAAAAAACAAACAAAAAAAAAACAAAAAAAAGAGTGCTAAAAGAGTAATACCCAACTAGGTTGAAAACCCGGAAAGGGCGGCCTAGGTAAAAAACAGGGTTGCACAAAAAAAAAACCACAAAAAAAATAAAAAACAAATTAACTGGGTCGAACTACGAAGACCTGAGCCCTTTAGTCCGAAGGGAACGTAGGCAGCCGGAAACGGTTCGGTCTAAAACACAAATAAAAGACATACTTTGTCAGACCATGAAAGCGTCTCGAAAGACCCTAAAACAATTCACATATTCATTACAGTTAAAACCTCTTTGATGAGTCTAAGCTCGGTTCATTCTTACAACTGGCAACCTGCTAAAAGAAACTAAGATGCATAATCAAACTAATGTGTCTGCTACAACAAGAAAGGGATACTCGGAAACCTCGAGGTCACTCTAAGCCGCTCGTACTGGCATCACCTCTCTTCTTCCCCCTTCGGGTCTTCTTCCTCTGAACTGGAAAAATGTCGGTCTTCCTCCTACCAAGCTCTGGTATAGGAACAGGATCTATCAAACCAGCCTCTGTCAGGGCCTTAGTAGCCCTAGCGTCATCTCTCATCTCTTGTAGCCGAGCTGGTAACATAGGAGTCCTCCTCTCCTGTCTCTTGACATAAGCCTCGTAGTCGGTCACAACATCTCCGCTCCTGTCATAAGGGTTGGCCCTCGCCTCGGCCCTCCTCCTCTCCAAAACTGTCAGGTCCTCCGCACCAGCAATGACCTCACGCCGTCTCAAAATAGCCATCTGAGTCTCCCCCAAATGCCTCTCGTACCAATCCAAGTACCAAGTGGTCAGAAACACAGGTCTCGGACGCCTGAGGATAACCCGAGGAGGGAAGACGTCATACCTCCATACTCGGGAAAGAAATGGGAACACCGAAGGATCATCCATAGAAGCAAGAGCCACCACCCTAGTGGCTATATCATTGAAGTCCTCTAAAGGAGCCTGCTCCAAGCCAAACTGCCTCAGAACCAGAGCCGGAATGTAGAAGCTGGACTGAGAAAGCCCCGGAAGCATAACCACGTGAGATCCATCCTGAAGTACTCTCCGAGTCTCTACCCGCCAATGAGGCACCGACCATCTGATATCTTCAGTCCGGCGACCACCTGGCAAATGTCCAAGGCTTGATCATATCCGAAGTTTCGCGAATAACCCCCAGGCGCTCCATCAGCCACAGAGTCAAGAGAAACGGGCTGCCCCCGTGCATATACCGCCTCCCGGTAGCCAACCTGTCAAGAGCATGAAGGGTCTCTCCCAGAATCAAGGGAACAACGTCCCGGCCCAAACGGCAGTGTACAACCACATCCAGCAAAGCTCGATGGCAGATCCCAAAAGAGTAGACCATGAACAAGGTACCAAACATGCAAAGTGCAAAAGCATTCCAATAGGCATCATCAAGCAAGCCTAAGGCCCTAAATGTATCAGGGAGACCAGAAATGTCAAAATGATCGGGACCACAGATCATACCTTGTGCTTCTTCCGGGGAAAGATGAAGAAGGTTGCACAACCTATCAACAAAAGAAGCCCCTCCGGGCAAAGGAACCGCAATCTCTTCCACCTCCGGGCAACCAAGCAAAGCCCGGAATTCTTCAACGGTCGGGACCACTTCATTGTAAGAAAGGCAAAAGACATGCCTTCTAATATCCCAAAATGAAGAAGAAGCTCTCAAGAGATCATAGTCCGGAACCAATTCTTTGAGAGACCACAAACACTTTATCTTGTACCTTTCTTCAAAGAATGATCTTCTCTCTTGCATAATCTCTCGGGACCAATCCTTGAATTTGTTGAAAAATGACATTTGGGATTCTTGGGACAATTTTGATGGAGTTCTTCTAAGATTTTCCATGGCTTCTTCTCTCGTTCTTCCCGAAAATGGCTGTTTGAATGAGCAGATGGAGTGTTTGTTTGAATTAAAGAAGGAAAACCAGATCTGAAGCAAAAATTAAATGCCAGTGTCAGATCTCGACCCCATCCGCGCGGATGGGATTGTCACCCAGAAAAAATCTGCAGCAGTTTAAACTGCTGCACCACGGAGGAACATTTCATCCCAGTCGCTCGAAACCTGTGCAAAACCCGTCCAAACAGTCCATATACCAAACCTTCACACCCTTGCCAAAAAACCAGGGCTCATGCAACATTGCATTCATAATAGATAAAAAAAAAAGAAAAGTAATTCTAGATCATTACATTCCTAAAAAAAAGAAAACAAAAAAAAGTGTGCATGAAAAATAAATTGTGTCTGTCTAAATAGGTACAATCCCAGAATCAATCAAAAATCAGTCAGAATCCTCAGTGGCTGGCCCTTTCCCCCGGTCCCTCTTGCGGATCGTGCCCGCCTCCTCAGTAGTCATGAATGTCTCAGGCTCAGAATCATCATCCTCGTCTCCAGAGAGAGGCTCGCCTGGATCAACCGGCACGCCACGATAGGGCAATCCGAGATCTGCAAAGAAGTCATATCCAAACGTGAACGCGTCGGACTCCTGGACATGCGAAGAAGACCCACCGTGGTGCCAAACGTGCCCCTGCTCGTGCAAATCCCCAAGGATGACGTGGTCCGGAGGCAGCTCCATGCCGGGATCTATGAGAGGAGAGAGAGGAGTCTCGGTAGAATGCTCCGAAGGAATAGGGGAAGTCTCCCGCTCCACAGGTGCCGGTTGTGCCCGTCTAGCTCTGCCCTGAGCAGCCCCACAGGCAACCATCCTCCTAAGGAACCTCTTGGCCCCAATCACCTGCTTCGTCAGCTTCTCCACCACCACAGCCGGGAACTGCACGGGAACAAAAGTGTCAGAAAGAATTGATGCGAAAAATGATGAAGCGAAAGGAAAGAAGAAGAGACAGTAAAAAGCCGTACATTCATATCCGGATGAGGCTGGAAAGCTCGTGGGACCCGCTCAGGTTGAGGGATCTGCACCCTCAATCTAACCCCATCCTGGACATACGAAAAGTCCGATCGAGGGTATCACACAATCCCCTCCCCCTCTCTCTCAAGAACCTGGGGCATCCTCAGCCTCCTTAAGATAAATCTCGAATACTCCTCAATCGCCACGAACGTCGAGAAGTGCTGGCCACCTCGATAATCACCCCAGGTCTCCGACCTCTCACTCGGATGCATCATGTCGGCAGGAGGCTCCGCCGGTGCCATTAGAGGCGCACCCTCGCCATGCTGGCGCGTCACTCTCTCCCCCAGATAATACACGTCGCAGGTCAAACCTCTCAAAATCCTCCGCTGCACGGTCCATCTCTCGGCACCCTTCAGCTGCTCCACCTCGAAGCGGCCCCAGGGGTAGAAACCATCCCCTCATCCATCTCAGCCCTTGTCAAAGGCAGGCAATCCCTGTACTTGAGGGTCGTGCGCCCCCTGGAACCTATCTTCTCCCGAGCATGCTTGCTCCAGGAGAGCATGGCCGGATATGCCCTGATGTGCTCCGCCGGCTGTCGCCACATCGTGACGTGAAAGAACTCCAGAGCCCATACCTGCGAAAAGAAAAGATCACATCAATCAAGTGCGAAAAGAACAGCGCGTGCTTAAGGAAAAGAAAAAGCAAAGGCTTATACCTCCAGAGGAAACTCAAAGAACGTCAGAGAGCTGACAGCCTTCCGGCTATACCGATCCAGAGCAAAATATAGCTCTGCCAGCCCTGCCTCTCCCCAAGACACCTCCCCAGCCATCTCCACATCCTCCAACGTCCTCAGTAAAGCGAACACCGCCGTCCCCTCGGCGTGTCCAAAAAGTGTGCTCGAAAAAGCAAACCACAAGAAAGCCCTAGCAATCTGCACCGCAGCCACCCTCTCATCCCCAGCCTCATAACTCTCAATGCTCTCCACGATCTTCCCGTGGACCACAGCATACTCCATACCCATCCCCTTTTTGGGAATGGGGGTAAAGCCCAGAAGATTCTGCAGCTCCAGGTCACTGTAGCCATCCCTCCACTCAATGCTCCGTCCTTTAAAGGACAGGCCCGTGATCGCAGCGTAGTTGGAAGGTGTGACTGTGGCCTCACCCCAGAAGAAATGAAATGTGTGGGTCACGTCCCACCAGTGCTGCGCCTAAGCAAAGATCAGGCCCTTACTCTTGGGGAACTTAACCAACCCCCTCAGGCACTCAATGAACTCATACAACCCAGTCCCAATGAAGATCTATCTCGGACTCATCAAAAATCCTCGGCCCAAGACTGGCAGCCGGTCCCACAGGTCAACCACGGCCTCCACTGACCCTCGAGTCTTCAGCTTATTCAGCTGCTCCGTCACAAAACGATCTCCACCCTGCAATTTTTCAAAAAAAAATGTCAAAAAAAAATGTCAAAAAAAAATTGCATTTGCATAAAAAAAAAAGAAAGCATACACATGCATCACAAAGTTCTAAAGAAAATTCGGCAACATAACGGGATACAATGGACTCAGCCCCATTTTTCTCACAAAAGAAAAGATTCTTCAGCAACCATCATTCATCATCCATATATAAAAAAAAAACATGTCAATAACATTGAGTCAACGGAAATAAAAACTCCGTTCCATTTTTCACAAAATAGCATACAGAAACAATTTTCCACAATTCATACATTCAATCAACGGAAGAAAAATCCGTCCCATTTTTCACAAAAAATCATATTTTCACAAAAAGCATGCATATATTCGCATCATTCATAAAAAACATATCTCATTGCAAAAATCCTACATGCAACAAAAAAAAAGAGAATCCGTCCCGAATTCGGGAAAATTTTCATCATCTCATATGGCAAAATGCCCATTCTTTTTTAAACAAAATGCATATTTGGGTTACCCATATACTCATTACAACATGCAAGATCCAAGAACACAAGTTTTCGAATTTTCATTACAATTTTCGGACATAAAAAGAAATATATATGGCAAAATGCCCGTTCTTTTCAAGCAAAATGCATATTTTGATTACCCATGTACTCATTACAACAAAGAAAATGGAGAGATTCGAAGTATACCGTACGGAGACTCGGATCAGAGGCCCAATGTTGCCACGCATCGGGGTATGGCTCCTCCGCAATCGATTGCGAAATAGAGTAATGCCTCCTCATTCGAACGAGCTCTAATCGCCTCTCCGCGACCGGGCCACGTCCTTGGCCTTGAATAGCTACTCCCGTGTGTTCCATTGCTCGAAAAATCGAAGAAATCGGAAGAATTTCGAAGCTTTTTGGACCAAAAATGGTGGATTCCTCAGTTTCTCTCTCTTTCTCTGCGTTCAAAATGCAAAAACTGTGAGGAAGAAGAAGGAGGGGCGGCGCGCCTTTTTAAAACCTGTCTGGCTTTCAACCTGCTCCGCGCGGATAGGTTTGAAGGGTCAAAAAGACCCTTTTGCCCTTTAAAATTTCAGGACTCTGCAGTTTAGTCCTCAACTTAACAGAGTTAACCAAAGTTAACCAAAGTTAACCTCCTCTTCAAAAGAGCTTCCAGGGAGTAAAACATAAGTCCGATTTCTCCGAGAAAGATAACGGAATCCCGTTTCTTTCATCAATTTCATCAACGGCAGTAAAACGTAAGTCCGATTTCTCCGAGAAAGATAACGGAATCCCGTTTCTTTCATCAATTTCACCAACGGCAGTAAAACGTAAGTCCGATTTCTCCGAGAAAGATAACGGAATCCCGTTTCTTTCATCAATATCATCAACGGCAGTAAAACGTAAGTCCGATTTCTCCGAGAAAGATAACGGAATCCCGTTTCTTTTATCAATTTCACCAACGGCAGTAAAACGTAAGTCCAATTTCTCCGAGAAAGATAACGGAATCCCGTTTCTTTCATCAATTTCATCAACGGCAGTAAAACGTAAGTCCGATTTCTCCGAGAAAGATAACGAAATCCCGTTTCTTTCATCAATTTCACCAACGGCAGTAAAACGTAAGTCCAATTTCTCCGAGAAAGATAACGGAATCCCGTTTCTTTCATCAATATCATCAATGGCAGTAAAACGTAAGTCCGATTCCTCCGAGAAAGATAACGGAATCCCGTTTCTTTCATCAATATCATCAACGGCAGTAAAATGTAAGTCCGATTTCTCCGAGAAAGATAACCGAATCCTGTTTCTTTTATCAATTTCACCAACGGCAGTAAAACGTAAGTCCGATTTCTCCAAGAAAGATAACGGAATCCCGTTTCTTTCATCAATATCATCAACGGCAGTAAAACGTAAGTCCGATTTCTCCGAGAAAGATAACGAAATCCCGTTTCTTTCATCAATATCATCAACGACAGTAAAACGTAAGTCCAATTTCTCCGAGAAAAATAACGGAATCCCGTCTCTTTCCTCATTATCACCGACGGCCGTAAAACGTAAGCCCGTTTTCCCCAGCAAAAGCTAACGGAGTCCCTCGATTTCACCCCCAGCAGCTTTTCGAACTACGTAAGGGCTTGATTCCCCAATCGGGATACGTAGGTAGCCTATCACAGGTCCAGCCACTCGACCAGCACGGTCATCCTTTCCCTTGGCATCATCTTCAAGGTTCGAGGCACCTAAAAGGCGATCATCTTCAAGGTCTGAGGCACCTAAAATGCCATCATCTTCAAGGTTCGAGGCACCTAAAATGCCATCATCTTCAAGGTTTGAGGCACCTAAAACGCCATCATCTCCGAGGTTCGAGGCACCTAAAATGCCATCACTGTCAGGTTGACGCCTCAAAACAGTCACTCCAGGGTCAAAGACCCGAACTACGACTGGCTTGATTCCTCTTAAGGATACGTAGGTAGCCTATCTTTAGGTTCAGCCATCAGACCGAAATGGTCATTCCTATCCCCAGCAGAGCGGATATACAACTTCAGCCATCAGACCGAAATGGTCATTCCTATCCCCAGCAGAGCGGATATACAACTTCAGCCATCAGACCAAAATGGTCATCTCTTATCCCCAGCAGAGTTTCTTTCAGCAACCGACTGCAGAACTCGCTCACCAGGTTGACATCCTCAAACAGTCACTCTAGGGTCAACGTTTGAAGATAGTCAGAAGACCCGAACTACGACCGGCTTGATTCCCATTCGGGATACGTAGGTAGCCTATCGCTAGGTTCAGCCACTCGATCACTTGATCGTCCTGTCAAATATGGAGCCTTACTCTTATCGACGTCCCCGCTTCCTTCGAAAGCGCCGTCGCCGAGGGGCTACTGTAAGTGCTCCAATTTGAGTTGTTAGTATTTTCGTTAGAAAATTAACGAAAGCCCTAACATTCCTAACATTTCTAACAATTCCTAACTTTTCTAACAAAGCAAGGGTAGATTAGGGATTGCTATTTAAGGTTAAACCAAGAGAGGAATCTTAAAAAAGAAAAGAAATTGAAAAAACCCGAATTGGCAAGCTGAAAAACAGCAACCAGTTTGAATATTTTGAAAATATTCCTTGTGTTCAAAGCCTGCAGCTGTAATTAATGAACAGTACACGCTGTCAATCAGGTCCGCGCGGATGAGTTTGTCAATTTCAGAGGGCTATAAATTGAGCCCTTCAGTCTCAGAAATAAAGAGAAAAAAAACAACACACAGCAAGCACCATGGCGAAAATCTTGTAGAAAACAGTGGGAATTCCCTTGAATTGCCACCTTTTTCTCAATCATTTTCCCAAATCTCACTCACTAAATCACTCTCAAAACTCAAAGCTTCAAACACAAAATACAAAAGAAGATAGGTATAACCTCCTTCTCCCTACCCTAAATCTCTCATCCATGCATGCATCTCATACTTTGAAGATGTAACTTGTTCACTTCTTGCCCTAGATCCAAGAGGATCACCATGGAAGTTCATCTCCATGGATGATACTCTACAAGGATCAACATTTCTTTCATAGTTGTTTTTACTTCTTACAAACACATTTTCAAAACCCTAAAAATCATTTTCACAACAAAAATCTTTGTTTCAAAGGATAAAACTCCCCTTCCCAAGCAAATGAAATGCTTAAGTCCTAATGTACCCTAAGGATGGTTTGATATAGTAGATCACCACTAAAATGTCTAGTGACTACTAATCAAAGCCTAAGGAAATGGGGACAAGCATGGATGTAAACCCCTTTTAAAATCACATTTTTCTTCTTGAGAAAGTTGCTGTCCAGTAGCCTTTCTCTAAGACCTCTGTCCATGGTCTAATTTTTTGGACACATAAGAACTTGGAATTTGGTGTTGACTACAAAATACTTTTTGTAGAAAACATTCAGAGATTTCCATACATATTTTTACTTTATTATTTTGCATGAGTAAAACTCCCTTTTTCAAATTATTTTCTAAAGGTCAGTTCATCAGTCTCTGGAAATCCAGATTCCACATCTGAGATTTACAGAAGTTTTTGGTCTACCAAATCATCTCCAAGTGGAAAATAATTTTACAGAAACCTTATTTAAGGTGTTTTAAACAACTTTCATTCTCGGACTTTCCCCAGATTTTGAAGTTTTAAAGCTCTTAAATCCATTTTAAAATCAAGTGTCCACTGCCTTTTTCATTCTGGCAGAATTGGTTTTCAACTTCAAAAAATCTTTTGAGTACCAAAACTCAACCCAAAAATCATACCAAAAATCATGGGACTTGTTTAATGTCTTATAAAGAGTTTCCAATTTTTAGTTTTCTCAGTTTAAACTTATTTTGGCCAAAGGAAAACACACACACACACACACAAATGGTTTTTAAGCTTGGAAGACTCGTTTTACGAGGCATTCCGGGTGAACACTAACGTTCTTCCCGGCGTGTAATGTGACCTCCGAACCCAAATCTCTAATCTCGGGCATTTTTCAATGGTTTGGCCCTTAAAACAAAAATGGCGTGGCGACTCCGTGTTTTTTCGATTGATTTTCAAAGAAAAGAAAAATACCAATCTTTCGAAAAATGGCAACATCGTTACACAGAGGGATCAACAGCTCATCGCTTAACGGCTTGAAAACATCTCACCATTGCGTGCAAGGAACCTCAACTTCGACAACACCGAAGGATCTACGCTCCAGAATGAATTTATTCCAATGAATAGTCCACCTCAGACTCCTCAGCTGACATCCTTACCTGGGGACACTCTAATGACGCCACCTTCAGCAGGATTCACCCCGTTCATTCCATTCATTGACAACACCACTGTCACAAATACCACGGATAACTCTGGTTTGCTGAATAATCTTTTAAATAATAATAATTTCAATCGTATTCCTATGGCTGACCCTTTTGCAGGAAACCCACTAGCCAAACAGATGTAGGATCTCAGGGAGCTGATAATGAACGTGCCCGGCATAATTCCTCCAATCCAACCAGTGTCTCAAAACTGCTACAATCAATCTCGGTTTGTCCCAGCAATTACAAATGTCGACATCCCAAAGCGTTTCAACGTTCCATCTATGAAGTTGTATGACGGCACCACAGACCCAGAGGAGCATGTTGCTCACTATCAGGAGAAGATGGACATAATCCATATTTTGCTCCAATTCCGGGAGGCTTGCTTATGCAGAGGATTTGGATCAACCTTGGTTGGACCAGCTCTCAAATGGCTGATTAGGCAGCCCCTAGGTTCAATTGGTTCATACGCCCAGCATATCAACATGTTCTATAACCAATTCTCGTGTAGTCGACAATTTGAGAAGATGACAAGTGATCTCTACAATGTGACCCAACAGCCTAATGAAACTCTGAAAGATTATGTTCACCGGTTCAATAAGGAAGTATCTGAAATTCCCAATCTTGACATGTCAATGGCCACGAAGCATTCAAAATGGGATTGAAGAAAGATTCACAAGATTATCAAGATTTGGTGATGACTCCTTGTAAGCGGTTGGAAGAAGTCAGAGCGGGGCATTGAGATTCATAAGATTGGAGGAAGATGAGCCTGCGAAGATCAAAGTCCTCGTCCAAGTCATCGACATATGACCACCCCGACAGAAAACCGAATCATCCCATCTCAGAACAACCGTTCCAATCCTTACCCAAGAATTGATACTAGCAAAATTAATTCAATAGACGGTGAGGATGAAGATAATGATAATGTGCCTAACATTTCTGATTATTGTTTTTCTATTGACATTTCAGGTATACTCTGTGCAATGGGCAACCTAGGGGACAAAGCCAGATGGCCAAAGAAGACGGATAAGCCTACGGGATGGCGTGACAAATCAAAATGGTGTGCTTACCATGAAGACTTTGGGCATGTTACTGAAGATTGCATCGCACTAAGAAAGGAGATCAGTTACTTGCTCTTGAAGGGACATCTTAAGGAGTTGCTGGGATCCGTAAAGAAGAAGGCCGAAAGTGCGAAGCCCCTCATGAAGTCGAGAGACCAAAGATCTCCCCAAAGATCAACAAAGGTGATCAATTTCATTAATGGAGGCTCGTAAATATGTGGCACTTCCTATTCTCGCCGCAAAACGACATGCTAAGGAGTCAAAAGAGGAGAGGCCAGAAAGACAACCCAGAATGTCGACACTCGCCATGATCCAATCACCTTTGATGAGAGTGATCGAGAGAACTTGCCGGAACCCCATCACGACAGCCTAGTTATTTCCTTGTAGATCGCCAATTGTACAATCCGGCGTATCTGGTTGATGGGGGTAGCTCACAATCTCATTATGTTGAGCACCCTCAAGGAAATGAACACCCTGTAATCGGGGATCATCAAGAAATCCTCGCATTGGTAGGCTTCAAGTGGTGAAGTCAAAGAATCAGGGGGGAAATAAAGCTTCCAATATACTCAAAGGGCCTCAACACCATGGAGCGGTTCTCGTGTCATCGATTGCGCAACATCCTACAATGTCATTCTTGGAAGACCATGGATTCATGGGATGAAGGCCAGTCCCATCCACTTACCATCAGTGTGTGAAGTTCCCAACACCTTGGGGTGTCGCCAAAATATACAGTGATCAGCAGGTGGCCAAGGAATGTTATAAGACTTCAATGAAGGCGTTGACATCTCCAAAACAAGCATAGCAATTACAGAGGAAAGTACGTGAAGTCCTGGAAGCTAGGGAAAACGATGTGAAAGAAGTATTGCTAGACCCTTCCAACCCGGACATCAAGGTACTTATTGGCAGTGACATCCCATCAGATATAGAAGAGAAGCTTGTGGACTTATTAAAAAGCAGATTAAAGAGTTTTGCTTGGAGACATGATGACATGACCGTCATCAGCAAAGATGTCATCACTCACAAACTTAACATCGATCCTAGTTTTAAACCAGTGCACCGTAAACGAAGGAAATTTGCAGAAAAAAGAAACCAGATCATCAAGGAAGAAGTAGAACGCTTACTCAAAGCCAACATGATCAGAGAGGTAGATTATCCAAGATCGTTAGCAAACGTGGTTGTAGTTGAGAAGAAGAATGGGAAATGGCGAGTCTGTGTTGATTTCACCGACCTAAATAAAGCCTGTCCAAAAGATCCTTTCCCTCTGCCTCACATAGATTCGTTAGTTGATGCCACATCCGGACATGAACTCCTCACCTTCATGGATGCATCTTCAGAATTCCAAAGAAATCCGAGATGGAACCATCTCGACTGTGAAGACACCGCCTTCATAACACCAACATGTATTTATTGTTATATTGCTATGCCTTTTGGACTAAAAATGCAAAAAGCCACATATCAAAGGCTCGTCAACAAAATGTTCAAAGATCAGATTGGGGACACAATGGAAGTATATATTGACGACATGGTAGTAAAATCCAAGAAAGCCGAAGATCACATAAGCAACTTATCTCAAGCCTTTGACATCTTGGATTGTTTCAATATGAAACTTAATCCAGCTAAATGCAACTTTGGATTGAAGGCAGGGAAGTTTTTGGGTTACATGGTTACTAAAAGAGGCATTGAAGCCGCCCTGCAATGTATACATGCTATTATTAACCCGTCGTCACCTCAATCCGTCAAGGACGTCCAAAGATTGACAGAAAGATTGCCGCACTCACCAGGTTCATTTCAAAATCCCTGATCGATGCAAACCTTTCTATGACATCCTAAGGAAGAGCAATAAGTTCCAGGTGGGAGAACCAACATGAAGAAGCCTTTCAGAGCTCAAAACTTACTCCGTCGACACCTCCATTATTGGCCAAGCATCGGGAGGAGGAACATCTTTACATCTACCCGGCAAGATCGAAGGCGCCGTTAGTGCAGCCTTGGTGGCGTAATGAGATGGTAGTCAAGCAACCCATCTACTATATAAGTAAGACACTTTTAGATGCAGAGACCAGGTATTCTCATTTACGAAGTTAATTTTAGCTTTAATAATCGCTTTCTATTAAATTAAGGCATTATTTTGAAACACATACTATAATTACGCACTAACTATACAATTAAGAATGTTATGAGAAAACTAGAGATGTCAGTCGGATGGCGAAGTGGTCTCGTACAATTAAGCACATACGACATTAAATATGAGCCTGAACAAAGAATAAAATCTCAAGCTTTGGCTGATTTTGTGGCTGACTTTAGTCCAACCATGCAACAAGAGGTGGAATTGGAGGTTCAGCAACTTCAAGATGACGACATCCTGAAGATATGGACTCTCTACACAGATGGCGCTTCTAACATGAGAGGTACAGGTCTTGGTGTTGTACTAAAATCGCTACAAGGGGACATAATACCACAATCCATCAGCTGCAGTTTCAAGGCCACTAATAATGAAGCAGAATACGAGGCATTAATTGCAGGTCTAACAACGGCCCAGGACCTAGATGTCAAGCATATTCGGGTGTTTATAGATTCTTTGCTAATTGTCAACCATTACAATGGATCCTACATAGCAAAAAATGCAAAGATGACGACATATTTGGAAATTGTAAAAATTCTGGCGGCCAAATTCAAAACATTTACTTTGGAACAGATTCCACGAGAGGAAAATTCTCAAGCAGATGCTCTGGCAAACTTAGGTTCAGCCTTCAAAAGCATTTCACAGACAAGCATCTCAATTGTGCATGTTGACATCCCAGCAATTGATCATCTTGAACTGTTCGTTCTAGATGTCGACGTACCTTCCTCCAAAGAAGAACTTCTTGGACTGCTCCTATTATCAAGTATCTCTTAGATGATACGATCCCAGCCGAGGAGAAAAATGCTAGAGCCTTCAGGGCAAGAGTATCTAAGTATTTACTTATTGATAACCTTTTGTTTAGAAAATCTGCTGCAGGTCACTACTTAAGATGTCTAGAAGCAGACCAAGCCCATCAGGTTCTCAAGGAACTGCATGAAGGAGAGTGTGGCAATCATACCGGGGGCAGAAGTCTGCATACCAAGGCTCTGAGGATGGGCTATTTTTGGCCCACAATGAGAAGAGACACCGTGGACTATGCAAAGAAATGTGACTCCTGTCAACGACATGGGGACATCCTGCACCAGCCAGCAGAGCTATTGCATCCTATCCTGTCGCCATGGCCATTTATGATTTGGGGAATGGACATCGTAGGAAAATTACCCAGGGCACCAGGAGGAAGAGTATTTCTATTAGCTATGACAGATTATTTCTCTAAATGGGTAGAAGCTGAGGCGTATGTACAAGTTCGTGACAGAGAAGTAATCTCTTTCATCAAAAGAAATATATTCAGCCAATTTGGGATACCTTCAGAGATAATTTGTGATAACGGCTCCCAATTCATTAGTAAGAAAACCCAAGATTTCTTGACATCTTGGGGAGTCAAGATGGTGACATCTTCACCTGTTCACCCTCAAGCCAATGGACAGGCATAATCTAGCAACAAAATAATCATAAGCAACTTAAAGAAGAGACTGAACCAGAAGAAAGGACGATGGGCAGAAGAGTTGCCAATGGTTCTATGGGTGACAGACGACATCTAAGAACGCTCTTGGTCAAACTCCCTATTCACTTATATTTGGGACAGAATCAGTTATTCCAGCAGAAGTACTTGTACCTACGGCCAGATACAGTTTGTTGACATCTGAACATAATACAGACATCTTGACATATGACTTGGATACAGTAGATGAACTAAGGGATATGGCCAAAGTTCGGATGGCAGCATATCAACAAAGGGTAGCCAGATCTTACAATAAAAACGTAAGGGTTAGAAGGTTCCAAGTAGGAGATCTAGTCCTACGAAAGGCATTCCAAAATACAAAGGAACTCAATGCAGGCAAGCTCGCCCCAAAGTGGGAAGGACCCTACCTGATAGATGCACAGGCCGGGAAAGGAGCATATCGTCTGTCAACTTTGGATGGCCAAATGATACCACGAAGTTGGAATGCCATTCACCTTAAAAGGTATTACATCTAAACAATGCACCCCTTTAACTCATCTCATCTCAGGTATGGACAATCCTTTATTTATTTGTAACCTTCCATTTTCCTATTTACTATTTTCTTACTTCATTACAAATTAAGAGGTCACTAACACAACTTGTGGAGAGGCGTCAACATAGTTGACGTCCATTTTTAACTTGTCTTTGTCTTATGAGGTGTTGACATACGGAAATGGGGACATATCGAAAGTACGCAAAATCAGAAGAACAATGAATTCTCCTCCGTCAGAGACTGGCCATCTCTTCTCAAGTAAAGGTACATAATCCCTTCTAAGGTTTAAAGAGTTAATTACCTCTTTCTTAAGATGTTAGGTTGCCACACCTTCGCCTGGAGCGCACGTTATCTCTTTAATTGAGGTGTGGGGTGGGCCTATATGGGTAAACTCATATAGCTTACCCATTCCCACTCAGTTAAATGATTGATCTCATGTTTTATTCTTATGGTTATGACATGTACGTGTCATCTTAAGTGTCTACCGCATTGACATACTAACATGTCACCTTACGAGCATAACAAATAACCATCCAAAAGAAAACAAGCATTGACATGCTTGAAAATTACTAAACTACAACTAAGCTAAAGTTAACCTAAAAATATCCTTAAAAAGTTAAAAACAACATCCAAACTACCAAAGTTAAAATGCAAAAGTGTTGGACCAACCCAACACATAAGAGAAATTGTCTTTGGTCCTTATGGACCTATTACATAACCAAACCAAAATTGAAATTTTCTTTAGGGATTCCACCCCAGTAATACCATCAAAAAACCAAAACAGAGTTATTTTACCTTTTTTCAGGTGGCATCCGCCGCAGGTGTTGCTTTGGGAATAACTTCTCCAACCTTTGCACTTCCTTCTTAAGCATCCTACTTTTTGTGTTTTCCTCCTAAAAGTCATTCCATATCGCTGTCATGAGCATCATCAACCTGTTCAAGATCCTTGGAGCCCTCATTCATCTTTTCATCATGGATCCGCTGCAAAGCTGCCTTTTCATCATCCAGGTTCCAGTTCATATGCTCTCCTGCCTGATATTCCTCAATCATTTGGATTCTAGTTTCAAAAACTGCTTTCGCAGTTTCATGCACCAAGTCATCCCGAAGTGCTTCAATCTCCCTTTCATGCCTGATATCAACACTTGCAAGCCTGGACCGCCATTTTAAAATCTCTTCATTTTTGTCCCTGATTTCCAATCCCTTTTCCCTTATTATCCTTGCAGCTTCTTTCAAATCCTTCTCGTATTCGACCCTACTCATATCAAAGGTATCACATTTATCCCTCCATATCCTGATCTCTTTGGACATTAACTTAGCCATCGAGACAATCTGTCATCAACGAACAAAAAGGATATTTTACCAAAATAAAAATCAATTTACCAAAGACCCTAATTAACTCTTACTTGATTCTCCAACACTTCTTCATTCCAAATTTGCTTCTCCACGCCGGAGATCTAGTCCACCCTTTTTCTTTTCGAGGTAAGCTTATTATCCATATCAGGCATGGTCTCTTCCGCTTTCATCTTACCTTTGTATTTGGCCACAATATCATTCGTCGTAAAACCGGATTGAGTCACTGCATATAAGAACATATGTTAGCACGGATTTAATAGAGTCGCCAATGCAATGACACGTTGATTTTGACTCACTTTTTTGGAGAACGTCGTGACTATGTATTTGAGAAAGAAGGATAAAAATTGCACCCTTTAAAGCTACTCTCACCATAATATAGTAAGAGACGTCTGATTTGGATAAGAATTTGAAGAAGATTTGATGATAACGATGGTTATCAAGAATTACGGTTGCTAGTTCCTATCGAGACTCTTTCTCTTTCTTGCCGCCACGTATCCTTAACCGTCCCATCATGCAAACTGGCAGTTGAGCATTTATTGGAGAAAAACATTTGCCTCTTTAGTTGCCAAAATAGCCAAATGTTTTTGGGGACAAATTGTTGTGGGTATTTTTCAGCATGGTGACATCTTCAGTTGCTTCTGCATGTCAAGATGTTACTCCACTGTAAGTATCGTTTTAATATTTACTTATTTGATATTTCCTAATATCTTTATTATTATTTTAAAGTGAATAAGAGAGAAGAATACGGGATATTTCTCTAGCACGTTCAACACATCTTCAACGGCAAGGATGACTTGGTCTCACGGACGTTGAAGAAGATAAGGCTATTTCCGAGATTGTAGGAACAACTTTTACCCATTCAAACTTACTTATATTTAAGGGGAGATGGAGATGAAAATATACAGACTCTCATACACTCACACACTCTACGTACATCTCTCTTGTAATTCTCTCCATCATCTTCCACAGTTGTAACTCAATTATTATAGTGAAACTTTTAAGGTTGGAGACCTAACTCCCGGGGTTTTTTCCAAAGAGGTTATCACCTCTAAGGTTTTCCTCGTTAACAAATCGTGGTGTCATTCTTTCTTTTTATGTCTTTGTTCCATTTAGTCGAAATCCACAGTCCCCTCCTTGTTGTTTAATCCACACACTTGTCAAAGTTAAGATTCAACACTATTGTTTTTTCTACCAAAACATGACCAAGCTGGCAATGCCACATGAATAAGTTGTTCACGTTATTCGGTTTAGACTTCTTGTCCACATGATAAACATATTCAACACTATTTTGTTTCTCATCAACATCAAGAACATAAAGACCATTAAATGAATTTTCAATACCATAGAGCATATCATTTAAATAAATATATAACTTTTTATTCTTAATAAGAAAATTATACCCTTCATTATCCAAACAAGAAACAAAAATAATATTCCTACTCAAATCCGAAACATAGTAAAAATTGTTCAAAACAAGTACTAAGCCACTTGGTAAAGTTACATCATATGTTCCTACGGCTAATGTAGCAACTCTTGCTCCATTCCCCACACGTAGGTCAACTTCACCTTGTTTGAGTAGCTTTCTATTCCTTAGTCCCTGCACATTTAAACAAATGTGAGATCCACATCCGGTATCTAATACCCATGAACTAGAAACAGAAAGGAAAATATCTATCATATTGATACTTGAATCAGAAGCAATCGTATTGCCCTTCTTCGCCTTTAGGCCTTCCTTGTAAGCCTTACAGTTGCGCTTCCAATGATCAACCTCTTGGCAATGGTAGCAAACCGCATCCTTTTTAGACACTTTGGGAGCCTCTGCGGCAACGACAACTTTTGCCTTAGGTTTAGCAATACTTGCTTTACCTTTGCCATCTTTATTGAATCCTTTACCTTTGTTAACCATTAACACAGTATCGGTTCGGGGCTTCTTGATATTCTTCTCTGTGGTTTTAAGCATCGCATGCAATTCTGAGAGATTCTTATCCATGCCAGTCATGTGATAGTTATGAATGTGTGCCCAAAAGATCGCGGCATTTTTATCTTTTTTTGAACCGCTTTCTCGTGTAAGGGGTCACCGCCTCACATCGGTTTGAAGACATCCGGTTTAAATTGAAAAACAGAGTCGCCACACCATTTTGATTTCCTCAAAACTTTGAAAAAAAGGATTAGGGTCCGGAGGTTAAGTTACTCCTTGGGAAGAACGTTTGGCATTCACCCAAGGAGCCTTGCCGAAGCAAGTCTTCCAAGATCCAATTTTCGTGCTTGCTTTTGTGCTTTCGTGTGTGAGATGTGATTTTGATAAAGGGAGGGAATGTGCCAAGTTATCTTCTGGACGTATAAACCATGAGTTGGTTATCGCTCGGGATTCCTTGGATTTTTGATGTGTTCAGGAATTTGATCCCGTGCTCATCTTGGACTTATGACCATCATTAAGTGACCTTTGGTCATATGTGATCAAAATAGGGACACCTCTTTTTATAGTCCAAGAATGAGACTCTTTAGAAAGGAAGGACCTTTGCCCAACAATCCTACATCTTGAGACGATTCGAGCTTGATAGGGACATTTATGCTCGTCTCAAGTGATGATCGAAGATGTAGGGGCTTAAGTTAGTCCATTTCTAAAGGGACTTTGACTATGGCATCTTTATGTGGAGGAAACGATGTAAAGATGAGACCTTTACACCGCTACGTCACAAGAGATGCTTCAAGTACCAAAAGGGACTAAGGGGAGGGGTATAAAGATTGGATCTTTATACTCATCATATGCCTTTTTGTGCCTTAGGAAGGTCACTAGGCAATCCTTGGAGAGTGATCCAACCATGAGGGACATGGGGGAGTTACATTTAAAGGTAAAGATGACATTTTTAGGAAAACAAGTGTAATGAAAACTATGAAAACTAAGACTAGGAATGTAAAGGGAAGACCTTTAAGGCTTTCCTATGTCCTTTAAGAACCTTTTAGGTGGACAATCCTTGGAAGCAAGGTCAATGGGGAGGGGATGACATTTATGAAAGTAAAGATGACATTTTTAATGTAAAGATGACATTTTTATATGACAAAGATGACATTTTTCACATCATCATGTGAGGGATCCACCCTAGAACAAGCCATTTGTGATCTTATTGTTCATCAATGGGATGGATTCTCCATGAATCCCATGTGATAAGGGGAAAGGGGGTATGATGATCTACATGATAAAGACTTGATCTTTATGACAATAAATCACATGTAAATGCAATAAATAGCAAGATAAATGGCAAGTAGGCAATATAAAAAGATAATAAGTCGATTTCAAGGAGAAAGGAAGGAGAGGTTACCAATGGTGGTGTTCCTCTATCGTCCTTGAAGTTTTCCTAAGGAAGGAGTGACTTTGGATGGATTTTGGAGAGGAGGGAGGTGATTTTGAGTGAGGTTTGGTCTCTGGAAGTTCGTGATTTCAGTTGGGCAGTGTAACAGTGCTCAAAATTGTATATCAAAATGAATAGAGGAGGCCTATATTTATAGGCAGTTTTGTATTTCCTAATGAAGCCGTGTGGCATTAACCTTTGGCAAATGAAGCCGTGCGGTCTTATCCTTTAATGACTCAGCCTGTTTCTAGAATCATGCAAGGTGGCATTCTAGAAGGCCTTTCCAGTGAGGGACTACGTTGAATTTTAATTCCTAGCAAGTCCTTTGCCCCTTAGAAGGTTTGGGAAAGTTCCCAAATTGCCCCTGAACTTTAGGAAAGTCCGGGGAATTGTCGGGAAACTTAACCGGAAGGCATGAACCAAATTTGGGTACTTACAGAAGCCCCTCGGAAATGTCACTTGCAGGGTGAGTGGGGTTGTCGATAAAAAAAGGATCCAATCTGGCGAACTGCCGAGACGGATCGGGTGACCAAGGCGGTCGAGTGGCTGAACCTTTGGAAGGCTACCTACGTATCCCGAATAGGAATCAAGCCAGATCATAGTTCGGAAAAATCAGCTGGGGAAAGAGGTGTCATATCTGACGAATTGGCTAAACCTAAAGTAGGCTACCTACGTATCCCGGAGGAATCAAGCCAGGTCGTAGTTCGGGATCCACTCGGGAACGGCGAAGAGAAACTGGTCGCTTCCTAGGGAGATGGAAGGAAAGTGACCTAGGAGGTCAAATGACTGATCCTACTGGGGATATACCATATGAAGGAAGTGACCAATGTGATCGGATAGATAGACCTTTATGAAAGGCTCATGCATCACTGAGGAGTGATGAATGAAAGGGGTGACCAATGTGGTCGCATGGCTGAACCTTTATGAAAGGCTACCTACGTATCCCGAAGGAATCAACCCTTGGTCGTAGTTCAAGTCACACTAGATAGTTAGGAACATGTCTAGGATCCTTGAGATTTTGACGATTAATGGAGGAGTCACCTGATTTGACAATTAATGGTGGTTGTCACCTGATTTGACAATTAATCGAGGTTGTCACCTGATTTAACAATTAATGGAGGTTGTCACCTGAAAAAACTAAAGCTTACGCCGCTATCGAGGAGATAGAGGTAGCTAAAGTTGGAAAACTAAAGCGTACTTCACTATCGAGGAGATAGAGGTAGCTAAAGTTGGGAAAACTGAAGCGTACTTCACTATCGAGGAGATAAAGGAAGCTAAAGTTGGGAAAACTGAAGCGTACTTCACTATATAGGAGATAGAGGTATCTAAATTTGGGAAAACTGAAGCGTACTTCACTATCGAGGAGATAGAGGTAGCTAAATTTGGGAAAACTGAAGCATACTTCACTATCAAGGAGATAGAGGTAGCTAAATTTGGGAAAACTGAAGCGTACTTCACTATCGAGGAGATAGAGGTAGCTAAAGTTGGAAAACTAAAGCGTACTTCACTATCGAGGAGATAGAGGTAGCTAAAGTTGGGAAAACTGAAGCGTACTTCACTATCGAGGAGATAGAGGTAGCTAAAGTTGGAAAACTAAAGCGTACTTCACTATCGAGGAGATAGAGGTAGCTAAAGTTGGGAAAACTGAAGCGTACTTCACTATCTAGGAGATAGAGGTAGCTAAAGTTTGGGGAAACTAAAGCGTACTTCACTATCTAGAAGTTAGAGGCTGCTAAAGTTTAGAGTTTTGACTATTCAAAGAGTGTCACCTGGTGTTATTCCGTTATAACTAAAGTAACGGAGGCGTCTTGAGAGGAAAAATTATTCTACTTAGAGATAATGGATATCCTTGGGGAGCATCGTTACTCTAGTTAGGAGGTAACGGGAATTGTATGCCTGAATGGAAAGTCCAGGGGCAAAAGTGTAAATTCATTTCAGAGCGGATGAAGCCCCCCGGCATGAGGTGGAGGAAAAGAATCCGTCCGGCATTAAACCTATTTTCACCAGATTAATTTAAACAGGATTGAAATGGGCAATGGCGCTATTGCTGCTTGTTTCTGCCGAGGAGAGAAGAGAGAAAAGAGAGAGAATTTTGAAAATATTTACTTCCCTAGCTTCTCTAGCTTAAGATGGATCAAGAGGGAAACCTTGTGCCTAGGCAAGCGTGGAAAACCTTGTCGAAGGCCGCTAGGAGGAGGAGGAGGGAGTTCATTCGAACCGAGCAAAAATATGACTTCAACACACCTCCTTCCGAGCTCTATCCCGGTAAAAGGGAGCACAAATCGATGAAACCTCAATCAATTGGGGTAAGCATTCTTGATTCGCTTGATTTTGTCAATTTTGATTGAATTTTGATTGATTTAGGGCTTGACCCGTTTTTTGGGAATTTTTTGAATTTTTCTTGTGATTTTGTTGATGATTTTGGGAGTTTGATGATTAACCTATGAGGCCATGGACATAAATGAACATGCATGTGCAACTTATTTTGAAAAATATGAGAATGACTCATTTTTTGAAAATAAAGTAAGAAAAATAATGTCTAAAATGTGACGGAGTTCTTGCATGTGCTAGAACTAGGTCAATTTCTGATCATGGATGGGAAATCAAGGTTTTGGACGATGAAAAGGATTCATGCATGCCATCTTGGAAAATTAAAGCTTATGTGCAAAGAATTTTGTGAAAATTGGACTTTTGTACTTAGGAGAGCAATGTGCTCGACATGACGTGTTTCAAATGATGAAAGACACGTTTTCTAGGCAAAGGATGCTAGAAATCTCTTATGAATGCTTTTCTTTGAAAAATATGTGCACTTTTGAATATATGCATGCTTTTGATATGAAATGAAGGACTGACACATTTTTTGTTGTGTTTTCCTACAGGAGAGCAAGTCGAGGGGACCCGCTGAGGTGGCGGTGAAGTTGTGGGATAGGATGCCCAACTTCGAGAAGGATGGGGTGAATCCTAAGCAGTTGGTGATGGCTACCGGGCTCGATGAACTTGTCACCAACGGATGTTCCTGTGTCTCAGTATTTCTAGGTCCCTTCTCTTTTCGGATTTCTTTACTTTCTGCGCTTTTGAGCTTTTCTGAGTTTTTCTTCTCTTTTCTCGCAGGTTCCTGCTCGTACCTATGATGGCTTGGTACGGCAGAACATGGGCTGGAAGGAGGTGGTTCGGTCCCTTCTGAGGAAGCTGGCCTGCGCTTCCAGAGCTGGGGTAAATGTGCAGGAACCCGTGCGCAAGAGAAGGCACGTTGGGAGCACCGCCTCTACCTCATCAGCCTCAGGATATCAGACCTCATCTGCCAGCGCAGTGCCTCGGGGATAGGGACCCAACACGGGCATTCTGGAGCAGCTGGCGGAGTATGAGCACGTGGCCATCAACCTGTCGGATGTGAGTGATGAAGAAGATTTGATGAAGGATCCTGAGTTCTATGAACTAAGTAGTGACGACGATGAGTCGGAGGCTTAGAATTTTCTTAGGTTCGAACTAAGAGAGGGAGAGAGAAAAACAATGAACAATTATGCACAATTTGTTATTTTTTCATTTTATTTGGGCGCCAAGGAGGCGAAAACAATGTAATGATCTTTTATTTGCTTTTCTTATTCATGCTTTATGTTTTTGCATATTACTTGAGCCTCGGGGAAGCTTTTTATGCTCGGAAATGGGGCCGAAATTGAGCCAAAATGGTTTGTGATGATATGTGATTGCATGAATGGTGCTTGGACATGTTTTTATGCAGGTTTCATTGAGAAAGTGGGGTGAGAACTCCCTTGTGCAGCAGCCAAAGCTGCTGCAGATTTTTTTTTCTGCAGAAGCGAAAGAAGCGGTCTGGCCAGGTCCTGAGAAAAAGAAGCCATGCGGCTGGAACCCTTGTCTGAACTGATTTTTTTTCAAATAAAATCAAGGAAAGGCCTTTTCATTTCATTTTCACCCTAGACTTATCCCAACTGATCACAGAGCATATTTTTGACCAAAAATTATCAACTTCGATCACTTGCCATGGAAAAACCAATTAGATTGCAAAAAGGGAAAAGAGACTGTTTTCTATTCGATCTTCAATCTTGGATGAGGCACAACTTTCAATCTAATAAGGGGCTATTTGATACCACCTTCAAGATCAAGTCTTTATGGCATTTGAAGGATCTTCCACCAGATTGGGACCTTTTGAGAGCAGCAGCGAGGTTTTGGGACGTCCGGAGACATGTTTACTGCTTTTCCTACAATGAACTTGTCCCAACCTTTGAAGACTTTCGGGCATTGATTGGGGGTCCAGAAATTGAAGCCGTTTCGATTCCTCTGACCGGAGACGTGTCGGTGACGGTAAAGTAGGCATTTTTTCTACAAATTTCTACGAAAGAAGCCGAGGGGATGATGGTAGCCCCTGACAGGATTGACATTTCTGATATCCCGAGAAGGTTTGGGTCTCCGGATATGGCTGTGACCACAGTGGCTATGGATGCTTTTATCCTCTGCGTGTCCTCATTTCTGTTCACCGCCGAATCCTTAGGGGTCTGCCACAGTGGCCTTTTGGACATGGTCAGGGATTGCAGGGCTGGGAAGGATATTGTTCCTCTAATTCTGGGGGAGACTCTGCATGGCATTGATAGGATGGCTAGGGGAGACCATTTCATGAGGTCTGGGAGTCCCGCTGTGTTGACTCTATGGTTACAGGAGAGACTTGGGGCTTTGCCTGGAGCTTCGCCTACTCAGAGCCCTTGGGTGATTTCCAGGAGGGGTGCGCCTAGGCAACAGGATCAAGGTGGGGGGAGCTGATGATGGCTCGAATGTCTACCTCTGACATTCACTGGTGGGTGCCTCATTGGAGGTTGCAGACTTGGAGGACATTTCAGGAGTCCTACGTAGTGAGGGTTCCGGGGCTTTCTTGGTCATCCTTCTACATCCCCTACTTAGTGTCCAGGCAGTTTGGGACCTTGCAGGAGCCTTTGGACGATTGGGAGGACATCCGTACCATGGAGGTAGCGTCTTTTGACATGAGGGATCCAGCCAACTTCTCATTTTTCTCGAGGGCTTGGACATACGCTGCTTTTCCACCCAGGGCTATTCTCAAGAGCAGGAAGAGTACTATCTTGACCACGGTATACTTGGACTGGTATGAGAAGGAAATGGGGGCGACTCAGGTCATTTTGGGAGAGAGACGTCAGGCTTTATTGGGGGCTGACTGTGACTCGAGCAGGACTTTGAGGGAAGCTGAGGCCAAGGCTAGCTCCCATAACCAATCGGGTGATCTTATTAGGGATATGGAAGCCCGATATGAGAGGCTATCGGAGGTCGCTTCTCTTACTGAGGATCAGAGGGAGGAGGTGCGGACTCGTGCCAAGATAGAGAGGGCACTTATTGACACAGGTTTGGTGGAGGCTCCAGTGAGGATTCCTGAAATTGGGATGAGGGAGACCGACATCATTGAGAAGAAGAGGAAGAACACTCGACGGGGTCGAGGTAAAGGGAAGAGGAACAAGGAAGACTCGATGGATGACCACTGAGAGATCTATTCCTAGGATCCCTTTATTGCCTTTTGCAAACACAATAGTTTATTAGGTATTTTATTGTATATTTTAACCTTTGTAGCAGGTTAGCAGAGTCAAGAGTAGACCGTGCTTGAACTCATCAAGAAGTTTTTTATTTGTAATTAACTAGAGATATTATCTTAGAAATTATATGACACATTTCATGGAAACTTTGAATGTCTTATTTATTGTTTAGACCGAACCATTTCTGGTTGCCTACGTTCCCCTTTTACAAGAAAGACTAAGGGGCTCAGGTCTTCGTAGTTCATTCTGGTGAACTATTGGAATTTTTGTTTGTTGTTGTTTTTTTGTTTTTTTTTATATGTGCAACCCTGTCTTCTGCCTAGACCGCCCTTTTGGGTTTTCAGCCTAGCTGGCTTTTACTCTTTTTGCACTACATTTCTTTTTTTTTTTCTTTTTTCTTTTCTTTTTTTTTATGTGCAACCCTGTCTTTTGCCTAGACCGCCCTTTTTTGGGGTTTTCAGCCTAGCTGGGCATTACTCTTTTTGCACTAATTTTTATTTTTATTTTTTTTATTATTATTTGTTTTATTAGACATAATACCTGCGGAGCTTGTCACCGTTAACTGGGTGAACAAAGGAATTGCCATCCAAGTCCGCAAGCTTCATTGCTTCCCCGAGAGTATCTTCTACACCACATACGGGCCAATCCAAACGGGTTCCCATTTCCCCAGAGGGTTGTCTCTGGTAGGGGGCTTTACTTTCAGCACTAAGTCACCCTCTTTGATGTCTCTGGCCTTGACCTTTTTGTCGAATGCTCTGGCCATTCGCCTCTGGTAGGCTCGGGTGTGTTCCATGGCTTTTAGCCTCCTTTCATCGAGTAGGGCCAATTCATCATGCCGGCTGCGTAACCATTCTACTTCATTGACATTGTTTTTCAGAAGGACCCTTAATGACTGGATTTCTAACTCTACTGGCAGTACTGCTTCCATTCCGTAGGTCAGGGCGAAGGGCGTTTCTCCTGTGGCTGTTCTAACAGATGTTCTGTAGTCCCAGAGTGCCAGATGCAGCTTTTTGGGCCAGTCACGACCACGGGTGGCCATTTTTCGGATAATCCTATCGAGTGTCTTATTGGCAGCTTCTACTGCTCCATTGGTCTGAGGTCTGTATGCGGACGATTTGTGGCGAGTGATTCTGAATTCTGACAGCAATCTATCGCAGTCCCCTTCAAAGTGCGACCCATAATCTGAAATGACCTCATTGGGCACCCCATATCTGCACATGATATTATTTTTGACAAACTGGGCCACCTTCTTGGAAGTGAGGACCTTGTAGGACTTGGCCTCTACCCACTTAGTGAAGTAGTCCACTACCACTAACACAAATTCATGCCCATTGCTTCCTGCCGGGGCTATCTTCCCTATCACGTCAATACCCCAAGTTGCAAACAGCCAAGGAGTCATCATGCAGTACAGGTCATGAGGCGGAAGGTGATTGAGGTTGGCAAACCGTTGGCATTTGTCACACTCTCGGACATGCTGGACACAGTCTGTTTCCATGAAAATCCTGTAGTAGCCCATTCTGAGGATTACTTGCATCAACGCTCTGGCATTTATATGAGGACCGCAGGGACCATTGTGGACTTCGGTCATTAACTCTCTTGCCCTTTCTTGGGTGACACATAAGAGGAGTGGTCCTTGGTACCGTTTCTTGTACAGGTCGCCCCCTAGGATAACATAGTGAGAGGCCAACCATTTCAAAGCTTGCAAGCTCTTGGCTTTGATGCCTTCCCTTGGTCTACCTTCTTCATCTCGAAAAGCTGACTCCCCGTCTTTGAGGAACTGATAAATCTGACTGTACCAGAGTTCCTTGACAGGCTCGAGTCCCAAGTCTATTTCACAGTATAAAGCCGAGGCTTCTCTTCTACCCACTCTGAATGGTTTTATTGCCTTTCCCTCGAGAATCTCTACCAATGAGGCTAGAGAAGCTAAGACATCTGCAAATCTGTTCTTGTCTCTCGACAGGTAATGGAAAGTCACTTCTCTGAACTGCTCAGTCAACTCTTCCATGTAGGCATGATACCTTTGAAGGTTAAGATCCACAGTCTTCCACTTGTTGGAGACCTGGTTGATGATCAGGGCTGAGTCTCCATAGACCTCGAGTTCCTTGACATTCCTTTCTAAGGCAGCTTCTAAACCAGCAATGCAAGCTTCATATTCTACGGCATTGTTCATGGCAGGGAAATTCAACTTGATAGCTATTGGCATATGCTCATCTTTCGGATGGTCTGAAAGCTTGACCCTTGATTGCCTTTCTCGTCACATAGTTGATGTCATACTCATCTAGGAAGAACAACCACTTTGCTAGACGCATTGAAAGGGAAGGCTTGTTAAAGATGTACTTGATGGGGTCCATTTTTGAGACCAAATTCACATAGTGGGCTTGCATGTAATGCTTCAGCTTACCAACTACCCAGACCAGTCCTGCACAAGTCTTTTCAGACGCTGAGTAATTGAGCTCACTTCCTTGAAGCTTCCGACTGACAAAGTAAATGGCATTTTCTACCCGAGAGTCATTCTTTTCCTAAGCAAGCATAGCCCCAACTGCCGTATTAGTGACAGTGAGATAGAGTAGAAGAGTTTTCTGTCCATGTGGGGGGTATAGCACCTTGGGATGCACTAGGTACGCCTTGATTTGGTCAAAGGCATCCTGGCATTCCTTAGTCCATTCTGTGTCTGCATTCTTCTTCATGAGCTTGAAGATGGGCTCGCACATGGTAGTCAGCTGGTTGACAAAACCGCTGATGTACTGTAATTTGCCCATAAAGATTTTGACCTCTGTCTGAGTTCGAGGCGGCCTCATGTCCATAATGGCCTTGATCTTTCGGGGATCGACTTCAATACCTCGTTCTGTGACCATATACCCAAGCACTTTTCCCCTTGTCACTCTAAAGGTGCATTTGGCAGGGTTCAGTCTCATGGAATGCTGTCTCAACCTTTCAAAGAACTTTCGCAGGTCGAAAAAGTGCTATCCATCCACACCTTTGGAATGGATTATCATGTCATCGACATAGACCTCAATTTCCTTGTAGATCATGTCGTGAAAGAGTGCAGTCGCTGCCCTTTGATACGTAGCCCCAGCATTCTTAAGCCCAAAAGGCATCACCGTATAGCACTACGTTCCCCACGGTGTGGTGAAGGCTGTCTTTTCTTGGTCCTCCTCAGCCATCTTGGCCTGGTTGTAGCCAGCAAAGTCATCAACGAAGGATTTGACTTCGTAGTTAGCGGTGGCATCCACCAGAATGTCTATATTTGGCAACGGATAGTCGTACTTGGGACTGGCCTTGTTCAGATCCCAGAAATCTATACAACAGCGCACCTTCCCATTGGCCTTAGTCACAGTCACGATGTTTGATAACCATGTCGGATATTCGATGACCCTGATGAATCCTACCCGCAGTAGCTTCTCAATCTCTTCTTTGACCTGTAGAGACCACTCTGGCTTGATCTTTCTGAGTTTCTGCTTTACTGGCTTGGTATCTGGTGCTAGAGGGATTCTGTGCTCCACAATCGAGCTATCTAGCCCCGGCATATCCTTATATGACCATGCAAACACATCCATGTATTCTCTGAGCAGATTGACCAGTCTGTCCTGTTCAGCCCCTGGAAGAAGTTCCCAATCTGTGTCTCTTTAGGTTCCTCGACAGTACCCAAGTTAACACTTGTCAAAACCTCCTCGGCAGCTTGAGCCCGATTTTCCCTTTGTCTGTAACCTGCTTAAAGATTTCTTTAATGTATTGTTCGTTTAGTATGTTTGCATGTTGTTCAAATGATTCATTATTAACTGTTGTTAAGTTATTAGTTAATTTATCATTTGTTA
The DNA here is from genome assembly GCA_022495995.1 of Adenophora triphylla var. japonica. Classification (NCBI taxonomy): domain Eukaryota; kingdom Viridiplantae; phylum Streptophyta; class Magnoliopsida; order Asterales; family Campanulaceae; genus Adenophora; species Adenophora triphylla. The sequence goes on along the minus strand of JAFEMH010001723.1, from coordinate 193,394 downwards.
AGTTGGCAATAAGGGGATACTCAGAAAGATCTATCATTTCATTTAAAGCGAAAGGAAAGATGACATTGGCTACATATTCATAATCTTCAGGCGTGAGGCCTTCAGATGACTCGGAGGACTTGAATTCGAAGACTCTTGACTCAAGGGTACGGATGACAAGGTGTTTGACATGACTGGACTGAGAGGGACGGGGGACCAATCCAAGCTCCGTGATCATTTGCTGTCGACTGGCTATCGGCCCTATGAATGTCTCCCAATTTTTCAAAGGCATCTCTGTCTTAGTCACCAAAGCGTGGGGATTAAAAGGTTCTTCACCACCATCTCCAATTACTGCAACTATCTCGTCATCTGAGCTGAAGTCGATCAAGTCAGGAAGCTGTGCCTCTTCATCAAATAGCTTCTGCAAACCTGACTCACTGTCCTCACTACTGGCAGCTTCTATCTGGCTGATCTTTGGAAGGGCTAACTCGAAGGCAGAGAAGTCCATTACCCCTGATGGGAAAAGTACTGGCTCTTTGAAGCGATCTGGGTTTCCTTTGAAGACATACTTGTTCTGAATGGTAGTGGTAGCCCCAGGAATGTTCGGCAAGTCAAGGAACATCCTCCGAACAGGATTTTCTAGTTTTCCCCGAACTTTCTCAAGGTTTTCCAGAAGAATTTTCCTCAAGGAGAGCTGACTATCACTTTCATCATATTGGGTCCCACCTCTTATGAAGTACTGGGCCAGAGACAAACTGAAAGGACGGAGACGGATCCCTTCATTTCGCTTTTCCTGAACTGTTCCCTTAGCCTTTCTGTCATCCTGAGAATTCGATTTTTATCCCAAGCCGTGTCGGGTGGTCTGTTCCTTTGCGTCAATGACAACATTGCGACCTTGAAGTCTTTTACCCAGTCCAAGCCCCGGAAGATAACCCATCTTTCTCATCATTCGCATGGCAGGAGATATTTTGTCAGAGGTAGCAGTGAGGTCCGTGCAACACACTTGCGCTTTAGAGGAGGTTACAGAGAATCCGGTCAAGGCAAGCCCTTCGTCATCATGTTTGATCTCTAGTATTGGGATACCTCCCGTGTTTGTTCCTTCCACGGTGACACTGTCTCCGTAGATAGTAGTAATAGTCCCATCACTTGACTGAAACATGACGCATTAGTGCAAAGTAGAGGCTACCCCATTTATTTGGTGAATCCAAGGTCGTCCCAGCAAAGCGGTAAACAAAATGGGGATGTCGATCACTTGGAAGTCCATATCCATGGCCTTTTTTCCAAACCATAATTTGAGAGTAGCATTCCCCAAAACTGACCGAGTAGTGGAATCGTAGGCCTTAATAGTTTGACTGGAAGGTTTCAAATCTATAAGCTTCAAATCCAACAAATCCATCATTTTCGCTGGCAGGACATTCATTGCAGACCCTCCGTCAACTAACACCCTGGGCAATCGGCTTTCTTCCAACTGGACTATGACGTAAAGGGGTTCGTTATGACTGGCTCCATATTTTGGCAGGTCCAGGTCAGTGAAGGTGATGATATTTCCATAGTGGATATTTCCTATCATCTGGACGACCTCATCTGGGGTGACATCTATAGGCACCATGGTCTTGGCCAAAATTTCTTCTAACTTCAGTTTGTGAGGGTATGAGGAGGTTAACAGGGACCACAGGAAAATGTTGGCTTGAGCACACTTCAACTGAGTCAACACCGGGTCCTCCTTCTTGGAGTCTGGCTTTTCTGTTTCTGGCTTGTAAGGCCTTTTGTCAGTCTTCAGTTCGGAGACGATATTTCTTTTGTCACCTTTAGGCTGTTCCACATTCATCTGCCCAGATCGGGTCATCACATAGACATTAGACTTTTTCGAGTCATCAGTCCTACCGGAGGATTCCTTCAGCTCTTTCAGAGTTAAAGGCGGGCTTTTGCTGGCGTATGGCCAACTCTGCTGGTTAATTTGATTAACAGTACCACCAGAGGTATAGGCAGCTTCCCGAATATGATCCCAGGTTACAGGCTTCCTGGCCTTTTCTGAATTCTGACTTCCCCATTGGCTTAGCAACTGGCTGATTTCAATTTCATCTTTCTCACTCAAAGCTTTGACAGTTTCATTCAAGATTTTCAGGGTCAACATGCAATAGGGATTATCGTTCCCAGGGTTTGGAGGTTTGCTAGTGGCTTCCTCATCTTGACATAGCAACTTTTTCAACAAAGCAGGGTCACATTCCTCATCACTGTCAAACATATCCCTTCTCTCCCTCGGGGTCAACCTTCTAACGGCATCTTTGACATTGGCCAAACACTTCCTGAAGTGGGAGATTCCATCATTGATAAGGATTTCTGTGGGGTCAAACTTGTGGCAGGTTCCTGTTCATTACTCACAGGAGGGTTTTCTGGGCTTTTTGGCTTCTGGGCTAACCTCTCTTCTACCGTTCCTTCCGGCATTTCAACTGTGTCTTCCTCGGTCTAACTACAATAACTTCTATTGGAACTTTCGTCTTGACTCTAATGACCAATGATGGCAAAAGAAGGTCAGGATACTTGGCACCATATAAGGGGTATTCTGGACTCTTCCCTTGACTTAGGGATTACCAAGAAGATATCACTGTCATCATAAGATAGGAAGAGGACCGGGGTCGCTTCAAACTTTAAGACCCTTTCTAGGGCTTCCATACATTCTTTCTCAGACAAAGTCTCAGGGGTGACCCTTAACACTGCAATGGAGTCCACTCTTCCTGATGGGGGTTCAACCTCAATGACGCTTACGTGTTCTAAATCAGCGAGTGGAGCCCACCTTCCTTTTTTGTCTAAAGCTTCAATCAAGTTTCTCCATTCACCAACCAAGTCTTTGAAAGGATTGTTGAATTCTAAAATGTGGAATTCCTACCCGCCTCATCTGAGCTTGCATCCATTTTCTCTTTTGAGCCCTTGCAAAGGTGACAGTCACACTTTGAGGTAATACAGTCCTCCTTTTCAGGCCTGTGATTTTCTACCCTATCTGGTCCTCCGAGTTTCACTTCCATTTACTCCATGTTCATTCCTTCTACCGAGCTGTCATCATCACTGTAAATCCATCCATTCCTATTCTCATTTCCGACTGACTCTTCGCTGTCACTGTCTGGGAGATAGGCAAATTCATAAGCGTTGACAAAGTTGGAAAGGTCAGGTTGATACTAGAGTTTTGGGATCAGGGGATTTGGTTTGTACTGAGGAAAGGGAGTGAGTCCCATGGGATAAAGCAGAGGCTGAGTGCCTGGGGTGGCCGTGGCATTTGCTCTCTGTTGGTAGGGAACAAAGCTAGGTCTTATCTGAGGAGGCGAGGGTGTTGGAGCTCTGATGGCCTGGGATGTTAGAAAGGACTGAAAAGGGGTTGTCCTTGGCAAGGGATCATAGGTGGATGGAGGAGGGCATTGGTTATAGGCTGGAGGAGCTGAAATTGTTGTTTCTGGAGTCTCATCTTCTACCATGACCAAGGAACCATTGGTTTCGACCACTATCTGAACCCCATGACGACGGAGCGCATCAATAAGCATGACTTTCTGTTCCTCATGGACCTTACGACTGTTTTCCAAGTCTAAGGCTAGCTCTTCTTCCCTAGTCATCGGGTTACCCAAACCACTGTTGTTTTCTGTCAAATCTGCCATTCTGACTCTCTGGACTGAAAAAACTGAGGATTCTGGCGAGCTATCTGAGAATTCTGCAGTGACAAGCCGCTGACCCGGTATTCTCACCCACTTCTTTCTCGTATGCGGGAAAGGGATAGGTAAGGTTTAGACTCTGGGGTAGGTGTTTAGGCTGAAGGCTCAAGCAATATGCAAATTAAGAATCTTCCAGTTTACTTAAAAAAGTGTCTTTTATTAATTTCTATTTGGTTGGAAAAAGGGTTGCCCTTCTTTTTCGCAACTACTCTAGATCCTGGATCAGTGGGTTTCGTTACTACGTCTATAAGCCCCTCGCTTTCCACCTGTATTTCGATCTCCCAGGGTGGACAGCCCCGGGCGAGGGTCCTATAGGACACGTGGATCCCACCGACTGAGAGAGAAGAACGCTCCTAGGGTCTAGTGGGTCATAAGAACTTTTAACGCACGAGCGATGCGGATTATAGTCAAGGCAATGCCGGGAAAGTCCCATCTTTCAGCCTTAACGGAATTTCGGCAGAGTTTCGCTTGCGCGATTGACGTTTTGACGTTTGGCATTGTCCAAGAAAATAATAGGCATGGGTTGGACAATAAAATCCGAATGACATAGTGTCACATTGAGCTTTGTTGCATACGTTGCGTGAGACAAAGTCAAAGTCAATGCCGGGTCAAGATCTTGCCAATTTTTCCTTGACGGAATTTCGGCAGAGCTTCGCTTGTGCGAAAGATCCTGATTTTTGGTGTAGACTCGGGCTTGACTCTTACTTATCCCGTGCGGGTCAAAGTCAAAGTCCATGTCGGAGCCAAGATTCTGCCAATTTTTCCTTGGCGGAATTTCGACAGAGTTTCGCTTGCGCGAAGGATCTTGACTTTCGACATGGGCTAAGGTTTGACCTTTACAGGGGTATGCAATTAGGCTGTATGACACGGTCTAGACCAAAAACCAACCAAAAGTCACGGTTTTAAAATGTGTGACACGGACTGTGCATTGGTCGACACTGGCTGCCATGGGGAGTTTGGGATGATTTCGTGCACGCCTGGGAGCATCGTAATGCTGTCCGTGACTGCAGCTGAACAACCACCCCGGGTTAAAAAGACGTGCGTGCAAAGTGTACAGGATATAATGGTGCGCCTAGTGTGCGGCCTCCTAAAAATGTTCCTTTTTGAGTTAAAATAGATATTTTCAGAAATGTGTTTTAAAGGAATGATTTTCGGGACGGGGAAATGCAACAATTAAGCACGTAAATTTTCTGGAGTCCAATCAGTCTTGGAACTGAATAGCCCCAAGCTGCCTAAGCTGCCAGATTAACCTCAGAGTGTGTCATGGTGGAATTTCCCAAAGAAGCCGCCCGGCTAGGATCTGAGAAGATCAAGCCGTACGGCTGGATCAAGAAATTTTCCAGGTTCCAAATTTTTTTCATTTGCAGGTTGTTCTCCAAACACTTTGGCACATTTTCAGCTCCAGAAAGCTTCCTGTTCAGTATTCAGATTATGCACAATCCCAAAAACCAAAATGCATGCAAGGCATAAGAAAGAAAGCAAGCACGAAATTTGGATCCGCAGTGGAAGGCTAACCCACAAAAGTTTTTTTTTTCTTTTGAAAGGATACCGGTACGTGGCATTGTTCTACCATAATTTATCCCCGACTCCCCAAGGAGGCGTTGAAGAGGAAATTTAATGGTTTCCACCTATATAACGAGTATCATTTAAAAAAAAACTTATTTTATTCCCCAGTGGAGTCGCCAAACTGTGAATGTGTGAACAAAAGATCGCGGCGTTTTTATCTTTTTCTGAACCGCTTTCTCGTGTAAGGGGCCACCGCCTCACATCGGTTTGAAGACATCCGATTTAAATTGAAAAACGGAGTCTCCACGCCATTTTGATTTCCTCAAAACATTGAAAAAAAGGATTAGGGTCCGGAGGTTAAGTTACTCCTTGGGAAGAACGTTTGGCGTTCACCCAAGGAGCCTTGCCGAAGCAAGTCTTCCAAGATCCAATTTTCGTGCTTGCTTTTGTGCTTTCGTGTGTGAGATGTGATTTTGATAAAGGGAGGGAATGTGCCAAGTTATCTTCCGGACGTATAAACCATGAGTTGGTTATCGCTCGGGATTCCTTGGATTTTTGATGTGTTCGGGACTTTGATCCCGTGCTCATCTTGGACTTACGACCATTATTAAGCGACCTTTGGTCATATGTGATCGAAATAGGGACACCTCTTTTTATAGTCCAATAATGAGATTCTTTAGAAAGGAAGGACTTTTGCCCATCAATCCTATATCTTGAGACGATTCGAGCTTGATAGGGACATTTATGCTCGTTTCAAGTGATGATCGGAGATGTAGGGGCTTAAGTTCGTCCATTTCTAAAGGGACTTCGACTATGGCATCTTTATGTGGAGGAAACGATGTAAAGATGAGACCTTTACACCGCTACGCCCCAAGAGATGCTTCAAGTACCAAAAGGGACTAAGGGGAGGGGTATAAAGATTGGATCTTTATACTCATCCTATGCCTTTTTGTGCCTTAGGAAGGTCACTAGGCAATCCTTGGAGAGTGATCCAACCATGAGGGACATGGGGGAGTTACATTTAAAGGTAAAGATGACATTTTTATGAAAACAAGTGTAATGAACACTATGAAAACTAAGACTAGGAATGTAAAGGGAAGACCTTTAAGGCTTTCCTATGTCCTTTAAGAACCTTTTAGGTGGACAATCCTTGGAAGCAAGGTCAATGGGGAGGGGATGACATTTATGAAAGTAAAGATGACATTTTTAATGTAAAGATGACATTTTTATATGACAAAGATGACATTTTTCACATCATCATGTGAGGGATCCACCCTAGAACAAGCCATCTGTGGTCTTATTGTTCATCCTTGGTATGGATTTTCCATGAATCCCATGCGATAAGGGGAAAGGGGGTATGATGATCTACATGGTAAAGAATTGATCTTTATGACAATAAATCACATGTAAATGCAATAAATAGCAAGATAAATGGCAAGTAGGCAATATAACAAGATAATAAGTAGATTTCAAGGATAAAGGAAGGAGAGGTTACCAATGGTGGTATTCCTCTATCTCCCTTGAAGTTTTTAAAGGAATGAGTGACTTTGGATGGATTTTGGAGAGGAGGGAGGTGATTTTGAGTGAGGTTTGGTCTCTGGAAATTCGTGATTTCAGTTGGGCAGAGTAACAGTGCTCAAAATTGTATATCAAAATGAATAGAGGAGGCCTCTATTTATAGGCAGTTTTGTGTTTCCTAATGAAGCCGTGCGGCATTAACCTTTGGCAAATGAAGCCATGAGGTCTTATCCTTTAATGACTCAGCCTGTTTCTAGAATCATGCAAGGTGGCATTCTAGAAGGCCTTTCCAGCGAGGGACTACTTGGAATTTTAATTCATAGAAAGTCCTTTGCCCCTTAGAAGGTTTGGGAAAGTTCCCAAATTGCCCCTGAACTTTAGGAATGTCCGGAGAATTGCCGGGAAACTTAATCGAAAGGCATGAGCTAGATTTGGGTACATACAATAGTGCATAATGAAATGACCATAACTTTCAGGTAATGAATTCAATATCAAATCCGTGGCGAGTTCCAAACTCACCGAATTGCCAAGCCTTTCGAGACGCTCAATGTGACCCTTCATTTTAAGGACATGAGCTCCCACCGATTGCCCCTCTTGCATCTTGCATGCAGTTAGGGCCTTAACCACATCAAACTGCTCATTTCTTGCTTGCACTTGGAACATTTCCTTTAAGCGCTCAGCAAGATCAAATGCTGTCTCTATGTGCTCAAGGTCCTTCTGGAGAGCCTTAGACATATAGTGGCAAGCATAAGCCATGCAACATCTGTAGAATCATCATTATGTTTCTTATGTGCATCCCTATCTGCCCTAAAAGCATTTGCAGCAGGTTGAGGTGGAATGGGTTCATCGAGAACGTACAGTTTCTTCTCTTACCTTAGAACAATTCTAAGACTTCTGATCCAATCAGAATAGTTTGTATCGCTCTCTTCAAGCTTGTCCTTCTCAAGGACTGATCGCAGTGACAGGGGTTGATTATTGTGATTAGCCATTCTATAATAAAATATGCAAACAATATAAGCATATATCAATATTAACACATTTATCATCTAAGTCAAATAATGTATTTCATAAATACTCCCACTAAATTATACACCTTCAAATACAAACATGTATCATATAATCATAGTAGGCTAAAATCCATATTTCACTTGATTTTGATTTAACTGAGTCAATGCCCGAAATCAAGCTATTTAGGTAGAAAAATCAATCATATCACTATATGACTCTTAGATCTTTTATGAGATTTATTTAGACATCATATGTCAAAAACATGTTTTAAATCTCATCTATGTCTTGGGTCAAATCTCATTTGAAATCACCAATTAAGTCAAAACCTTTTTCATGAGACATGGAACGATGCACCTAACTGAGTCAAAACTACATCAACCATTATCTCATCTTGATCACAAATTAAGATATAAGATGCACCCAACCGAGTCAAAACTACATCAAATACCCTAAAGTATCACAAGTGTTCTAATCAAGGAATGGCATAAGACTTAAATATTTAGAAGGTTTTCATATTGTAACAAACATCGCATGGTTGTAACATAAATTTCATGTGTACATAATTATAAACATAGGGCTTCACAAAATTTCATACAAACAATTTGATTCAATTTTGAGAAATTACAAAATTAATTTAATCATATTAAACAAATCATCAACCTATGTGATAAACTAATCATATTAATCCATCATAAATCATAATCATGGCATATCTCATATACATGTTTTTCATAAAAAAAAAACACATAAAATCTAATCTATTTCATATAGCATGGATAGCAAATAATCAAATTAAATCTAGCATGCCAATTTCAATCCTAATCATGGAAAGACAGGGCTCTGATACCAATGTTGGATTTTGGGGTTACAAACGCAGTGGAAGAACTTAGAATAACATCAAAACCCTAGCCCTTAGATCCGTCTAGCATGAAGAGATTAGAAAAACATGAAATAGAATTACATACCTTGAATGCGATGAAGTTTGTCAAAATAGATCTCAAAATTCAAGCCTTGGAATCTTGATGTCGAATCGGATCTTCTTCTTCCTTGTTCAAAACTTTGGTGATGAAATCAACAATAGAGATCTTCAAGCTTTAGGAGATAAAGCAACCTCCCTCTAATGGTGATCCACACGCGAACGAACCAAGAACTCTTCTTGTTGGATTGCTAGATGATCCTTTCCGATTATTGAAACGTTTTCAATAATCAATGGCAAAAACTATGGAATTGATCAAAGCCTAGAATTTCATAAACCTAGAACAATGATGTAGGGTGAGAGAGAGAGTTTTTTGGCTGCCCAAGGATTTGAATTTATGCATGGGTATAAATCCCTAACACTTAGGGTTAAGTCCTTGTCAATAACAAAAACCTTACCAGCCTTGGAAAGCATTACTGACACGTTTTTCGCGTTGGGCACGACTCGTGCCTGAGGGCACGAGTCGTGCTTATGCAAAAACACTCGTGATACGAGTCGTGATGCAAATAGTACTCGTGCTGTTACTGGGAATGACTCGTGCCCAAGAGCACGAGTCATGCCCAATGCCGGGCAAGGTGTGTCGCACGACTATACGAGCCAATTTCCAATTTTCCAGGCAATGTATGTCGCACTGCAGACCAAGCCAAAATTCCAATTTTCAGCCAGAATCAAATTCGTTCTTTGTGTGTGACCCAAAAGGAATTATATTATGTTGGTAGTGAATCAAAACATGAACTCACAAGATATAAGTGGTTTCTAGCAAACCATTATATCCACCCAAATAATATAACATCAAAGAATGATTCCTCGATAGATCAAATGTCACAATCCCTTTGTCCACGATGTCCAATTGAACATGAGTCATGGTCTATGTCAACTCATTACGTTCAATGCTTTCTCGATTCCGAATATGTTGATAATCCAAATGCATTTTATCTCTATTAAATCACTTGAGTGTGGCCACACATTTCATCAATACTATTCATCGAGGGGCCCAAGCAAACATCACTCTTCATAAGAGGGACAAATCCCATCTTGACTTATCATTCTTTCCAACAAGAATCCAATCATGCTAACATACTCCTTATTGCTATCTGATTAAAGATAGTGTTAGACTATATCAAACACGATATTCATCATGTGGAAGACGATGATAATCTCAAGTACAAAGGATTCAATAACACGACTATCATGAGATTTAATCATGACAACAGTCCATGTAATAAATCTCATAAGTAGGTCAAGTCCAATACTTATTCTCTGGCAAGTATCCATAAGTGTAATGTGTATCTCCATGCATATAATCATCTCCATGATTATCCATTACCAACTTATTGATAAGTGACTATTATATAGTCATTTATCCTAAGTTTTATGTACTTTTACATGGATAAATCATCATTTCTCATTTCATTTTAAGTACTTTTTAGTTACTGTTCTATATTTATTAGATTTTATGCCTTTGGTATGTTTCATGCATTTTTAGACAGGTTTTAGGGCCTTTTTATGCTCAAGAGGATGCTTGGGTACTTTAAGATAAAAGACATGGAGGAGCACCAAACAAAATGAACACACAAAGCCTAATCCAGGTGGAGCGGCCGTGCACTTAAGGCCATGACAGGCCATTTTTGGCCCCAAAACCATGGAGTGGCCGAGCCTTGAACTGGACCTTGCCGTGTCAACGTTGGAGCGGCCGTGCAGCTGATTAAAGAGCGGCCGTGCAAGTCTTCCAAATTCAAATTCAAAACTGGCGCCAAGGGTGCACGGCCGTGCAAAATCCTTGACACGGCCGTGCAAGGTCGTGACTGCAGATTAAAAGGCACCTTTTGGAAGCACCTTCTTGAAGAGTTCCCTCCCCCTTATAAAAAGACCTCTTGTAATCAGTCTTAGATATAGAATTTTACTGATATTCCAGAGATAATCATCGGAGATTAAATACAAATACTTGTTATATTGATTTCCAAAGATATTTTGAAGATCAAAGTTCATGTTTTGTTCTCGAAGTTACTTTGGAGAAAGGCAATAAAAGTGAAGCATTATTTCCAGCCATTTGCCTTCTATTTCATCATAAGTCTTCTTACTCTATCTTCTTTTTTTTTATTTGCTTATATGTTCTAGATGGCTAGTGAGTAAATCCCCCTTGTTCTTGGGGTCGGAAATTCAAAAGCATACATGTTCATCATCTTAAATAAATAAAGTCTTGTCTTCTATCTTCATCTAAACAATTTCTTTATATTAATCTCTAAATGTCTTACATTTTGGAGACGTCCAACTTGTATGATTCAGTCAATTGAGAGATGGACCTAGCGGAGAATCTCGATTGACGGAACCATATAAAGAAACTAGGTTCCATTGATCACGAAAGTAGTTCAACGGCCTAGGGATGTTCCTTTAATGGAAAGTATGTTGACTCTCGTCCTTAATGGATTCTTACTAATTATGATCAGCTAGAGATAAGCCGGAATGCCCGTTTGTGACAGGGCGGGGGTAACATAAACGGAAATCTCAAACAGTTAGGACATAATTAGTGAAGAATACAAACGCTACTGTCTTAACCCGAAGTAGCGTAGGCTTAACATACCATCCTTGATTTTTATGAAAACCTATATTTCTAAGACAATGACAATTTGATGAACAAGATTATGTGTATGATTTCCAATCCCGAGAATGCTTTATTTTATAAGAGTTTTATCAAAGTATTTTCTGTTTATGTTCTTTCTATTTCTAAAATCAACTTTATCTCCCCCCAATCCTTTTTATAACTTTAAAGACAAAAATATTTCTTAAGTAAACCCTGTCTCTGTGGGATCGACCCGTACTTGCACCCGCTATATTACAATAGCCCGTGCGGTTGCGGATATTAAATAAACCGTTAGGTTAAAACCTCAACAAGTTTTTGGTGCCGTTGCCGGGAATAACGGTTTACTTTAAGTTTTTGTCTTTACTACATAATTTTTTGTTTTATTTTGTTTTCATATTATTTTGTTCCGATAAATTGTTACGTTTAATCTCTCTTTAAGTGTTTTTCTCTTAGTGTATGAAACGGGCTCGGACATTCTTTGACAATTTTGATCCGGAACCCGATCGAAGCTTTCACGAGAGACTAAGAAAATTTAAAGAGACTTTAAGAAAACATATGGCGGACGGAGAACCACAAACGCCAGCTAGGACCCTACGGGACTTCGTAAATCCAAGTACCCCGGGGACTAGATCCCCTATTGTTGTGCCAAATGCCGGAGCGGCACACTTTGAGATAAAGCCGCAACTCTTACATATGGTTATGAATAACCAATATAGCGGCACCGCTTTCGAAGATCCTCATCTCCACATCCAAACATTCCTTGAATATTGTGATACCACACGTATTCAAAATATTACCCCGGAAGCGATTCAAATGCGCCTTTTTCCTTTCTCTCTTAAGGATAAGGCGAAACAATGGTTGAATTCGGTCTCCCAAAATTTATTGGCAACATGGGACCAAATTCAAGAAGCATTCCTTGGTCGATTTTTCCCACCAAGCAAAACTGCCCAAATACGCACGAAGATCACTAACTTTTATCAAACGGATAGTGAGACTTTGTATGATGCATGGGAGAGGTTCAAGGAACTTCTCAGAATGTGCCCCCACCACGGGCTCGAAAAGTGGTTGATTGTTCACACCTTCTACAACGATCTCATATTCAAGACAAGAGAGACCATTGATGGCGCTGCAGGAGGAGCATTGATGAACAAGGGAGTCGATGAGGCATATGACCTTATCGAGAATATTGCATTGAACCTTTACCAATGGTCAAATGAGAGGGAGCAACAACAAGGTACGCCGGGTAAATATAATGTTGATGCAGTTACTCTTCTCTCTTCTAAGGTTGGCATGCTTTTGAAAAAAATTGAAAATCTTAATGTTAATCCCGTAGCCAGTGTAAATGTGTTATGTGAACTATGTGGGTCTAACTCACATAGTACGGATAACTACGAGTTACTTGACATTACCTCTAATGATCAACTGAACTTTGTAAATTCTTTTGGACAGAATGGGGGATGTATTCTAATACATACAATCCCGAGTGGAGGAATCACCCCTACTTCTCCTATAAGAATAACAACGTTCTAAACCCACAGCCATCTACACAACCCCCAGGATTTGCACCTAAGAATTTCAATAACAATGGAAGTACCTTTCCCCCTAAATCAAAATTGGATCTTATAATGGATTTCGTAGTGGAAAATAAAAATTCCCAAGAAATGATCAATAATGAATTTAGGGAATGCTTTAAACTTCTAAATGCTAGGTTTGATAACTTAGCAGCGCATAATAAGATGCTAGAGGCTCAACAAGCTCAACAGGCTATCCCAACGAGTAGGCCACAAGGGAGTCTTCCCGGTCAACCTCAAAGGCCAAATGAGCAAGTTAACATGATAAAAACTAGGGATGAGCAAGAAAAGATAAATAAATGCCCTAGAAATATTAATTTTAGTCCAATCCCTCCGATGATTGAGACTAGTTCGGGGATAGAATCCCCTAAGAAAGAAGACAAGAATTATGATGAATTCCTTGAAAACCTAGATGCCATTAATGTCAACATTCCATATTTCAAAAAACATGAAGATATGACTTTAGCCATTAAACCTTCGAAAAAATTAATTTTTGAAAAAGAAAAGCTAGAAGAAAATGAGAATGTTACGTTGGCGGAGGAAGTGAGCGCTGTCTTGTAAAATAAAAATCCTCCAAAATTAAAGGATCCAAGTACATTCACCATTCCTTGTTGTGTTGGCAGAATAAACATTGATAACGCTGTCCTTGACTTAGGAGCTAGCGTAAGTATAATGCCATTATCGGTTAGCGAGAGACTTGGTATAGGGGAACTCAAACCCACAACCATAACTCTCCAATTGGCAGACCACTCCGTTCAATACCCCATTGGTATTATGGAAAACATGCATGTCGGGTAGGGAATTTAATCATTCCTGTCGACTTTGTAATCCTATATATGGCGAAAGACCATCAAATTCCCATCATTCTAGGAAGGCCATTTCTTGCCACTGCGGGGGCAATCATAGATGTTAAGAATGGCACATTTTCCCTAAATGTGGGGAAAGAAAAAGTCGAGTTTAGTATGCATAGATCAGATCTCGAGGATCCCTATTTCGAGACCTACACCCCAAGTGAAGAAAACTACACCCCAAGTGAAAAAAATTGGTCCCCAAGTGAAGAAAATTGGATGGGTGAGGAACCGCAATCAAAGGAAGGAATAGAAAATAATCCCATAAATGTTGAACCTTTTATTTGCAATAATAATGCTATAGATATTTCTGCATGTCCTGAAACTAACAATGCAGTGGAAAAGTCAAAAAGAGCAAAGAAGGAGGTCACTTCGAATTTTCGAAAGTGCAAAGACTATAGGTCACTTGTTCTACCCAAGAAGTCGGGATGGAAGAAATGTCTACCGCAAAAGATACTAATTACTCCGGAAGGGTTGCATTGGCAAGTTGTCAATGACAAAAGGCCAACTAAATATCACGCATCTCCTACTACCGGAAAGGGGTCAAGCTAAGGACCTAAAACAAGCATCATCGGGATGGTAACCGATGGATTATTTTGCTTTATTTTATTTTCTTTATATTTTTCTTTATTTTATTTTTCATTATTAGTATTATTGTGCTAACTTTGTTTTGTAGGTATACAAAAAAATAAGAGAAAAAGAAAAAAAAATTAAAAATGGTGAATATTGGTTAGCACGGCCGTGCATCATATATTGGAGCGACCGTGCAGTTCATATCGAGTCAGGAAGAGTTGACTCAGCAAAGGGGAGCGGCCGTGCAAATCCCTTGGCACGGCTGTGCATATCGCCTGGGGAGTTGCGTCGTTTCAGTCAAAGAGACGTGTCTCTCTCCCTCCTCCCTCATTCACTTCATCTTCCTCAACTCTCCCTCAATACCTCTGCCCCACCTCTTTTAAAAACCCACTTTTCCACCATTTTAAACCACAAATCAATCCTCAATCCTCCTCAAATCCACCAGTCAAACATTTGTCTCCCATCAAAATCATCCCAAAACCCTCCTAAAACCCCAAATTTCGAAAATTAAAGAAACCCCTCACCCATTTCATATATTCGAAGGGATTACTCCAAATTAAGGTGAAAGGAAGAAGCTTTTTGGTGTCTTTTGGCTGTTCAACAAAGATTTCAAGCTTTTCAAACACAGATCTGGGTAATCTACTTTCTTTTTACTCTAGCTGGGTTTTTGAGTATTTTTCTACAAAATTTTCATGGAAGGAAGGAAGGGAAAAGGAAAGGCTACTGATAGGGTTTCGAAAAGATCCCGAAAGGAACCATCTCCTACCCCTAATCTGAACCCAACACTCAATGATTTGGGTATTGAGTTTAGAGAACCTTCCGAAGTGGCTAGGTTTACCGCCCTTCGTCAAAAAAGGATGATGTTCCTGCCCTCAAAGCCTTATATGTCTATTCGAATGTGAGAAGGTTCCACACCGGATTTGGTTGTGGCAATTTTCTCGAATTGCATGCAAAAACCTATGAAAGGATAACTTTGGAGTTTTTGTGCACTATGAGGAATGATTTCACAACAGAAATTTGTGGAGATACAGGGGAGCCATATCAATTGATACACTTGCATTTTAGGCTTGGTGGAGAGGAGTTTCACCTCACTTCCTTTGACATAAACAAAATTTTGGGTAGGCCCGCTTACACCAATTATGAGACCAATTTTTCCATTGAGTTTAGGGAGAATGTGTTTTGGGAGCAAATTACCGGAATCCAATCCTTCAAGTCTAGAACCGCAAAAGCCTCATCTATCATCCATCCCGTTCTTCGGCTTATGCATAGGTTCTACGCATGTACCCTTTTTACAAGGGAGGATAAGGGTACGGTAAATAAGAAGGAATTGTTTTTGTTATGGTCTTTGGTGAGGGCCCATAGGAGGGTGAATTTGAGCCATTTCTTGATCGAGTTGTTCAGTGACATTGTCTCTCCAACTTTCAATGGGGAGATTCATATTGGTGGTATTGTTACTTTGTTTGCTAATCATTTTTGGCGTGTGATGCCAGATAATGAGGTTGCGGTTTCGGGTTCAACGAAGTTGGATATTCCAACCCTGCAAATAATGCAAATGATCTCGGATAGAGGACGTGGGGAATACAATTGGTTGGTAGGGTCGGGTAAAACGCCCTACATTGTTTTGCCAAGTCCCATCCTCCCAGTTGCCTGAACCCACCAAGTTCAAACTTGAATCTTTCCTAATTCTATGAACCAAGGGGAGGGCCAATCAAGCCAAGCAAACCAAGAGGAAGAAGAAGAAGAAGAAGAAGAAGAAAGAGAGCAACACCATCCCAACCCACCCCAATTGCGGCCGGATTTTAATGACAGGTTTGATCGGAATGATATACAAAATCGTGTGAATACGATTCAAAGGCAAGTGAACACCATCTTCAACTATGGGGTCAACAATTGGGACGACTTTCCTTAACCACCACCGTCTTAGTAAGTTTCTCTTACCCTCCCGAATTTGACATTGTTCCTTGAAATATTGAGGACAATGTTCATTTCAAGTGTGGGGGGTATATCTATCTTTATTTTTATTTTTGCTTTTTAGTTTAAATTTACTTGCTTTCTAGACTAGATTTACTTGCTTTCTAGTGTAATTTTTTCTTTTTTTTTTTAACTTAGTTGCATTTTCATTTTATGCATGTATAGTATATAAAAATAATAATAATAATCCCTATGATTATCCATAATCATTATTTCTTATGCTTGCCATTTGCCTAGAGTAATGTCATTATCTTTCCTCTCATATTTTCTATAAACTTAGAAATTTATAAAAAGAAAAATCTAGGGATTTTTTTTAGAAAATAATTAAAAGCCTCATAAGTTAGTATAGCAAAATATAGGGTTTACTCAAGAAAAAAAAAACATTTGATTAGAAGGAATCTTTATAAAAATATTGAAAATATTTCTTTAAAATTGTACATTCTAAATTTTATTCCCTTATTAGAAACACCCTTTGTTTGCATCCCTTGAATCACACCTCTTCATCAAAATTCCATCTTTTCATTTACACTAATCGAATCAAGTTTAGGCATTTTTATCTTATTGCTAAAAGAGTGACTTAGTCACCAAACCTTAAAAGCAAAAAGAAATCTATTGCTTCCCAAGTAACTTGGGGCACGGCGTTCGCTGCGACGATGCTTCCTTGCCAAACGGAAGTAATATCCGAAAGTATTTTTGGTCTAAGTATTAGGAACATGGGGTTCGCAGCCACAATGTCTCCTACTTGAAAGGATCGAAAATAACTAAGGTCTTTTGTAAAAATATTACATGTGCAAAAATAAGATTAAATTGTTCAAACTTTGATGAGATTTTTCCACTATCATCATCCATTTTTTCACCCTTGTGATTCAAGAATGCAATACGATTTTTTGGGAACTTCTAGTTTGTGAATAAATGTTTATACTTCCATTTGTACATTTTAAAGAAATAAATTCATTTCTCTCAAAAATCACTCTAAAGAGTGAAAGCTTCTCTTTTACCAAGAATTGGATCTAAGATTTATCCTTCTAGCATGTTTTACTTGATCAAATTCTATATATGCTATATTAGGTTATTGTCTTACAAATTATCTCTTTAAAAATATCCCCAAAATGCTTCTTTCTAAATAATTTTTAAAGGTATACAAAATATGACTAGAAAGATGAAGGCATTATCCAAAAGGCATTTAAGGCTTGCTACTTTATTTTCTAAGGGATCATTCTTGCTTTTCTTTTCTTTTTCTCCCTCTCCGTGTTTTCATCCTAAAATTTACTTGGGGACAAGCAAAAGCTTAAGTGTGGGGGAGTTTGATAAGTGACTATTATATAGTCATTTATCCTAAGTTTTATGTACTTTTACGCCTTTGGTATGTTTCATGCATTTTTAGACATGTTTTAGGGATTTTTTATGTTCAAGAGGATGCTTGGGTACTTTAAGATAAAAGACATGGAGGAGCACCAAACAAAATGAACACACAAAGCCAAATCCAGGTGGAGCGGCCGTGCAGCCAATGTTGGAGCGGCCGTGCACTTAAGGCCATGACAGGCCATTTTTGGCCCCAAAACCATGGAGTGGCCGAGCCTTGAACTGGACCTGGCCGTGTCAACGTTGGAGCGGCCGTGCAGCTGATTAAAGAGCGGCCGTGCAAGTCTTCCAAATTCAAATTCAAAACTGGCGCCAAGGGTGCACGGCCGTGCAAAACCCTTGACACGGCCGTGCAAGGTCGTGACTGCAGATTAAAAGGCACCTTTTGGAAGCACCTTCTTGAAGAGTTCCCTCCCCCTTATAAAAAGACCCCTTGTAATCAGTCTTAGATATAGAATTTTACTGATATTCCAGAGATAATCATCAGAGATTAAACACAAATACTTGTTATATTGATTTCCAAAGGTATTTTGAAGATCAAAGTCCATGTTTTGTTCTCGAAGTTTCTTTGGAGAAAAGCAATAAAAGTGAAGCATTATTTCCAGCCATTTGCCTTCTATTTCATCATAAGTCTTCTTACTCTATCTTCTATTTTTTTATTTGCTTATATGTTCTAGATGGCTAATGAGTAAATCCCCCTTGTTCTTGGGGTTGGAAATTCAAAAGCATACATGTTCATCATCTTAAATAAATAAAGTCTTGTCTTCTATCTTCATCTAAACAATTTCTTTTTATTAATCTCTAAATGTCTTACATTTTGGAGACGTCCAACTTGTATGATTCAGTCAATTGAGAGATGGACCTAGCGGAGAATCTCGATTGACGGAACCATATAAAGAAACTAGGTTCCATTGATCACGAAAGTAGTTCAACGGCCTAGGGATGTTCCTTTAATGGAAAGTATGTTGACTCTCGTCCTTAATGGATTCTTACTAATTATGATCAGCTAGATATAAGCCGGAATGCCCGTTTGTGACAGGGCGGGGGTAACATAAATGGAAATCTCAAACAGTTAGGACATAATTAGTGAAGAATACAAACGCTACTGTCTTAACCCGAAGTAGCGTAGGCTTAACATACCATCCTTGATTTTTATGAAAACCTATATTTCTAAGACAATGACAATTTGATGAACAAGATTATGTGTATGATTTCCAATCCCGAGAATGCTTTATTTTATAAGAGTTTTATCAAAGTATTTTCTGTTTATGTTCTTTCTATTTCTAAAATCAACTTTATCTCCCCCCAATCCTTTTTATAACTTTAAAGACAAAAATATTTCCTAAGTAAACCTTGTCTCTTTGGGATTGACCCGTACGTGCACCCGCTATATTACAATAGCCCGTGCGCTTGCGGATATTAAATAAACCATTAGGTTAAAACCTCAACACTTATACTAGTTGTTCTCAACAACTAGGGACGCAGTTCAATATAATAAACATGCAAACATATAATGAACAAATAAACATGCTCTATAATAAATGATAAAGATGATACATAACGGTTCAAGTTTAAACATAACTATAGCCTAGGGCACTACACCAACAATTATGGTGCCTTTCAGCCACAGGGGGATTACGGGACTCCCTTGCAGACCTAGGGGACGTATGGCCTGGGCTCTGACGCCTTCTCTTTCGGCTACGACTTCTTCGCTGACATCGGGGTGCCGTATCGCGGTGTGCCTGCTGATCCTGAGGACACCTATTCTGACGCTGAGCAGGATGACGTAGAGCCGAGGGTGGCTTTCCTAGAGGCAGCTGCTGAGGGACCGAGCACGGCTCAGAGGAGAGTTCGGAGGCGTGGCAAGGCGATCGCTAGGGAGGATGATCCCGGTTCTGATTCGGATAGTGACTCTGACAGACGGTGAGTGACTGTGTCTGTTAGGGCAGAAAGAGAGAGAAAACATATATATTTTATGCACAATACTTCTATTTTTGGACTGTAATAACTAGATTACTACATTATTGTTTGTTTGTTGTTTTTTTATATGTTTTGTAAATTATGCACTGAATGCAAGTTGCATGAGCCCGATTTTGTGTTTTATGTGGGTATGTATATGATGCTTGGTTGGGATTTTGAATGAAAAATTGGAATGGGCAAATTTTGTTGCTGTTTGGTTGTTTGTGGAAAGATTATTTCATTGGGGGACAAAATTTTTTACTGCTGTTAGAATTTTATGCCTGGGTGACAATGTCATCCGCCTGGATGAGTTTGAGACTACAATCTCATCCGCGCGAATCAGGTTGGCATCTGACAAGGTTATTTAATTTTTACCTCAGATCTAGTTTACCTCTTCCCCTTCAATTCAAACATCTTCTTCTCTATTTTCAAGCTTCTGAAGTTTCGGGCCAAACCATAAAAATCCATGGAAAACATGAAGAATTCACCCAAGTTGCTAAAGGAGTTGCAAATGATCTTCTTCAATAAGTTCAAGGAGTGGTCCCGGGAAATCATAGGTGGAAACAAGGTGTTTTTTGAAGAAAGGTATAAAATCAAATTCTTGTGGTCTCCTAAGGAGCTTATCCAAGATTATGACCTGATGAGAGCTTCTGCTGCGTTTTGGGACACTCGGAGGCACATCTTTTGCTTCTCTTACAACGAGATGGTTCCCACCCTTGAAGATTTTAGGGCTTTACTCGGAGGGCCCAAGGTGGAAGAGGTTGTAATCCCCTTGCCCGGAGGGATGTCTTTTGTCAACAAATTATCTAGCCTTGTTCAAATCTCCCCGTAAGAGGCCCAAAGTATGATTCGAGGACCCGACTATTTTGACATTTCTGATATCCCGGATAGGTTTAGGAGTTTGGGTATGGTTGGTGATTGTTATTGGGATGCATTTGCTTTTTGTGTGATCGGGTCCTTATTTATGGTTTGTTCCTTCGGGATGTGCCACCTGTCTTTGCTGGACGTTGTTGTGCACTGCCGATCGGGTCGAGATATTGTTCCCTTAATCTTGGGAGAGACCCTTCACGCTATCGACCGGTTAGCTACCGGGAAGCGATACATGTACAGGGGAAGCCCATTTTTGCTGTTGATGTGGCTGATGGAGAGGCTGGGGGTCCTACGGGAGGCTCCACATACATTCAGGCCATGGACTTTTGCCAGGAGGGGGGTTACTGTCGAGATTGAGGATCAGGCCTCATGGGAACGCTAAATGGCTCAATGCCATACCCAGGATATCCGATGGTGGGTTCCACATTGGCATATAGAGACTCGGAGGACACTCCAAGATGGATCTCAGGTAGTCATGCTTTCGAGGCTTTGTCAGTCTACCTTCTATATTTCGGCACTAGCTCTCCGACAGTTCGGTATGGAGCAGATTCCTTTGGAGGGATGTAATGATATTGCCACTACGGTGGTGATTTCCATTTCTATGGATGACTTATCTGCATTCCCCTTCTTTTCCCAGGTATGGAGGTATAATGTTTTCCCTCTTGTAGTCCTTCTCAGGCATCCGGAGCGTATTTTCCTGTCCACTTGGTACTTGGATTGGTACGAGAGACACATGAGAGAGACTCAGGTGGCTATTATGAGGAGGCGTGAAGCCATTGTGGGACCAGAGGAGATCCCTATTTCTGAGTTGAGGAGAGACGAGGCAAGGGCTAGTCCTTACGACAGGAGCGGAGATGACATGTTCGATTATGAGGCGCGAGTGGAACAACAGTGAGACAGGGTTCCTATAGCGCCGCCCAGGAGACAGAAGATCAGGGATGAAGCCCAGGTGACTAGAGCCCTGATAGATGCCGGTTTGATGGACCAGCCCCCCATGTCGGAGCTAGGGAGGAGGAGGACGGACATCATTCCCGTGCCCAAAAAGAACACGAGACACGGTGGGAGAAGACGGAAGAGGAAGGAAGGGGACGCGAGCACTAGTATTAGAGTGGCCTTAGAGTCCCGAGTATCCACTGATCGTCCTTGCAGGCACATTAGTTTTTAGTTATTGATGTTCCTTTCTAAAGCAGCCTCCAATCCGGCTATGCAGGCTTCATACTCAGCGGCATTGTTAGTGACCTCAAAATTTAGCTTTACGGCTATGGGAGTATGTTCGTCAGTGGGATCGACCAGGAGCATTCCTATTCCATTTCCCAGTTTATTCGCTGCCCAATCAAAGAAGAGCTGCCAGCAATTTTTTTTTCTAGAGCGAAGATTCCATCGTCGGGGAATTGAGGTTCAGGTCCTTGGGATTCATCACTTGGGAAGTCGGCCAATTGTTCTGCCATTATCTACCCTTTCACGGATTTTCTTGTCACATAAATGACGTCATATTCAGCCAAAAAGAATGACCATTTTGCCAATCTCATGGAGAGGGAGGGCTTGTCGAACAGGTACTTGATGGGGTCCAGCCTTGAGACCAAGTGCACTGAGTGAGACTGCATATAATGCTTCAACTTTCCCACTACCCAAACTAGACCTGCACAGGTTTTCTCACAAGCTGAGTAATTGAGTTCGCTGCCTTGTAGTTTTCTGCTCACAAAGTAGATGGCGCTTTCAACTTTGGAATCTTTCTTCTCCTGTACCAGCATAGCCCCAATTGTTGTATCTGTGACAGTCATGTATAGCAATAGTGGCTTTTGCCGATATGGTGGGCAATGGATTGGGGGATTCATAAGGTATGCCTTGATCTTCTCAAAAGCAAACTGGCATTTCAGTGTATGCGCTCTTCTTCATCAGCTTAAATATAGGCTCGCAGATGGAGGTTTAGTTGATTCACAAAGAGGCTTATGTACTGGAGCCTTCCCATGAAAGACTTGACTTCTGTCAATGTTCGAAGCGGTTTCATCTCAACTATGGCTTTAATCTTCTGAGGGTCTGCTTCAATTCCCCATTCAGTTACCATATATCCCAAAACCTTGCCTCGCTTTACGCCGAAGGAGCATTTAGATGGGTTCATCCTCATGGAATGTTCTCTGAGACGGTTGATGAATTTTCTCAAATCCGTGAAGTGCTGGTCGTCAGATCCCTTGGAGTAGACTATCATGTCATCCACGTAGACCTCAATTTCTTTATGAATCATGTCGTGGAATAGGGCTGTGGCTGCCCTCTGATAGGTAGCCCTAGCGTTCTTCAGACCGAAAGGCATGACTATATAGCAGTATGTCCCCCATGGAGTAGTGAAAACCGTCTTGGCTTGGTCTTTTTCGGCCATTTTAATTTGGTTGTAGCCCGCAAAACTGTCGACGAAGGACTTGACTTCGTAGTTTATGTGGTGTCTACCAGCATGTCGATATTGGGAAGAGAGAAGTCATCCTTTAGGCTAGATTTATTGAGATCTCTAAAATCAACGCAGCATCGGACTTTTCCGTTAGCCTTGGTGACCGTTACGATGTTGGAGATCCAGGTTGGATACTCGATGACCCGAATAAACCCCTCTTTGAGCATCTTCTCAATCTCTTCCTTTACTTGTCACGACCATTCGGGCTTTATCTTTCTCAGCTTTTGCTTTACTGGCTTGACTTCTGGGTCTAACGGTATCCGGTGTTCCACTATGAGGGGATTGAGGCCAGGCATATCCTTGTAAGACCATGCAAACACGTCCATAAATTCTCTGAGTAGTTCAACCAGGGTTGCTTGTTCGGCACCATTGAAGAAACTGCCAATCTGCATCTCTTTAGGCTCCTCTGTAGCCCCTAGATTCATACGAGTCAAAACCTCCTCGGCAGCTTGGGCTCGGTTTTCCTCTTTCTCGACAACCTGCTTAAAGATTTCTTTAATGTATTGTTCGTTTAGTGTGTCTGCATCTTTATCTAGTGAATCATTATTAACCGTTTTTAAGTTATTAGTAAAGTGGCAATCAGAGGATACTCGGAAAGGTTGATCATTTCATTCAGCGCAAAAGGAAGTACAGCATTGGCTACAATTTCATAGTCTTCTGGCGTAAGGCCATCAGATGACTCTAGGTACTCAAATTTAACAATAAGAGACTCAGAAGACTTAAGATAGGTGGACACAAGGGGACGAGGGACCAATCCAAACTTCATAATCATTTCATATTTGCTTGCGGACGGATCGGAGAGAGTCTCCCAATTCTTCAGGGGCATTGTAGACTGCATGACCATGGCTTGGGGATCTGACGACTTCTGTCCTCCCGCTTCAATCACCGCAATCATTTCTTTTACTGAACCCAGGTCGATCAAATCTGGAATTTGCACTTCTTCCCCAAACATCTGCTGCATGACGGGACCATCCCATTCATCTAGAGAGAATTCTGGAGTCTTGGACTTCGGTACAACCAGTTCAAACTCAGCCATTGTGGCCTCTTCGACAGTCGGGATGACTTCACTGAGTTTCTCAAATTTTAACCAGCCTTCCGTAGGAGTGGGTTCTTTGACTGCGGCATTGACCACCTGCGCAGTTCCCTTTACGAAGTAGTCAGTCATGTCAAGAATGAAAGGGAGATGGTTAGGTCCACCATAAAGGATCATTTTTGCGATAACATCCCTCCTCTTTCGAGCATTTTCCTTTTCTTTCGCAATCTCTTCTGAAGTTGGCTCATACCCCAGGCTGTGGCGAGTTTTCTGTTCCTTAACTTCAATGACCTCGTGAGTCCCTTGTAGGCGTTTCTTGAGACCCAGACCAGGCAGATAGTTTATCTTTCTTATCATCCTCATGGCTGGAGGAATCTTGTCCCGGGTGACAGTCAGATCCACATTGCAAACTTGGGCTTTAGGAGATTCGACTGTGAAGCCAGTTAGCATGAAGCCATCTTCATCATGCTTGATCTCCAGAATGGGTATTCCACCCGTGTCAGTTCCCTCTAGAGTAACTAGGTCTCCGTAAATAGTTGTTAGAGCTCCATCTGAAACGAACTTTACACGCTGATAAAGGCTTGAAGCGACTCCATTAACTTGGTGCAACCAAGGTCTTCCCAAAAGAGCATTAAAGGTGATTGGGATGTCAATGACCTAGAATTCTATAGGTATCAAACCACAGGTTCAAAGTAGCAGCCCCAAGTACTGTACGAGATGTTGAGTCGTAGGCCTTGACAGTAAGGGAGGAAGGCTTCAGGTGTGTGGGCTTGATGCCGAGCAGGCTCATGATCTTTGCTAGGAGGATGTTCATTCCAGACCCGTTATCAACCAGGACCCGAGGGAGGCGTCATTCATCTAACTGGACCGTGAAGAAGAGAGGTTCATTATGATCGGCTCCAAACTCGAGGAGATCGAGGTCTGTGAAGGTGACTATGTTTCCGTAATGGATGTTCCCAATCAGTTGTACCACATCGTCGGGAGTGGCATCAATAGGAACCAATGTGTGGGCCAGACTTTCCTCCAATTTCAACTTGTGGGGATAAGATGAGGTGAGTAAGGACTAAAGAGAGATGTTGGCTTGAGTCTGCTTCAACTAAGTCAGTACAGGATCTTCCTTTTTGGTGTCGGGAGTTTCAGCTGTCTTGGCATAAGGATTACGATTCACCCTGGGTACCTGATTTGCTGACTTCCTTTCTGACTTGGGATTTCCCTGGTGGATTTGCCCGGATTTGGTCAGTAGATTCACTTCTTCCTTTGGTTTATATGTTCCTTCCTTACAGGATTCTTTCAATGCTGCTAGAGTCAACAGAGGAGCTTGCTTGGCAATTGGCCACTGGCTCTGACTGATCTTGTTACAAGTTTCCCGGAGCTTGGCGATAGTGAGGGGCTGAGCTTGGGGATTGTGAGTATTACTGGCTTCTGACTGGCCAGTCTTCCGGATCGCTTCCCAAGTTACAGGCTTCTGAACCAAGGAATGTGCTGTCGTTTCTTGAATGGCCCACAGGGCTAAGGCTTCTTCCGATTCATCCTCATCCTTGTGATCATGGTTTATTTTGTCTAAGGCTTGTTTGAGCTTGCCCATAGTTAACATACAGCATGAACTATTACCTCCAGGGCTTGGTGGCCTCTCCCTTTCTTCTCCGGCTTTATACAGAAGTCCTGGCTGCCTTTTATAATACTCAGCACTAGAGATTACTATGGCGTTCTGTACGGGAGGAGCATCTGGTATAATGCCGGTGTCCAGGACCTCTCTCAGAGCTGTGATACACTCGGGAAAAGTGACTTCTTCCCTGGTAATCTTGATGAGGATTGTTACCTTGCCTCCGAGTGGGATTGACCTGACAATGGTTAATTTTCATTGGAGAGGATAGGGGCCAGTCTTCCTTTCTTTAGCAGATTTTCAACTATCTGCTTAGATCGGATGCTCGAGAATCCTTTCCCCAAAGTATGGTAAGCATTGTTAAACTCCACGACATCTACATATTCAACCCCGGGAAAATCCATGGCTTTCATATCTTCAGTCTCATTGTCATCCCTTTTTTCTGCTGCAATTTCTTCAGTTTTCGGGCTATCAGGTAATTCTTCCTTATCAGCTTCCATCTCAGCATACACTTCTTTCCTTTCACGCTTGCAGGTAGGGCAACCACAAGTGAGGGATTCACAGTGCTTGTTCTTGTGACCCAACATAGCAGCTCGTGACACCTGAGTCCAAATGAGGGGTACTCGGGGTCCGTTTCCGGATATCGGGGCTATCAAGAAGGCGTCATGCTGGTTTGTATGTATGAAGGCAACCGGAGTGGCTTCTAGATCCATAACCCTTTTGAGCGATTCCAGGCACTCATTGTATTCGAGAAGTTCAACAGTGACTCTCAAGACCGTGATGCCATCGGTTAGAGGGGAGGAAGAAAGGGATCCAATGACGTTTACCCACTCAGTGTCTGCCGGAGCCTTGAAGTTTCCTTTTTAGACCAGTGCTTCAATGAAATTTCTCCACTCGCCTACCAGTTCTCCATAAGGGACATTGTGCTCCAGGATTTCAGATTCATATTCTTCTTCAAACGGGTTGGGCTGCTCCTCATCCTCCGATGTATTCAAAGTTGGTCAGTGACCACAATCGCATCTTGAGAGGGGCTCAGCATCGAGATCAGTTTCCATTGATTCATCATTCGTATTTTCTGGCGGACCTTCGTCATCACTGACTGACAACCACCCATTGTTTCTTGCATTTACGCGGTCGTTTTCGGCGTGGTCATTCCAAACTGATTCCGAGTCTTGAGCCTCAGTTGATTCTTTGCTCCCATCACTATCACCGGAGTCATCATCCCATGTTTATGGAGTCCGACTTAGATAGAACGCTGATCGTTGCTGTCAGGGGAAGAGAGGTATATGCAAACACAGAAATCTTCATAGGCTCCCAATGTTGGAAGCGGCAATTGCGACCCGGCCTCTCCTCCTAGGAACTGTGGGGGAAGAGTGGGAGGTGGCGGTACATATTTGACTTCTGGCAAGATATAGAAGCAATTATCCTCATTTGATCCTTCACCTTCGCTGTTATCAGGACAGTATTCGGCTTCTCCCAGAACCATTTTGCAGAAGTGTAGCAGTTCGAGGTGTGCTTCAGCCTCTTTACTGATATGCCCCAACACACGTGTCCATCTGAAGCTCTCTTGCTCAATCTTCTTTGAGTGCTCTAGCCACCTGTAAGTGCTCCAATTTGAGCTTGTTAGAATTTTCGTTAGAAAATTAACGAAAGTTATAACATTCCTAACAATTCCTAACATTCCTAACATTTCTAACAAAGTGAGGGCAAAATGGGCATTGCTATTTAAAGATAAACCTTCAAAGGAATCTCAAAAAGCAAAAGAATTAAGAAAATCCCGAAACAGCAAGTTGAAAAACAGTTTCTGTTTGATTTTTTGAAAAATATTCCTTGTGTCCAAAGCCTGGAGCTGCATTTAATGAACAGTGCACGCCACCAACCCTATCCGCGCGGACATGTCTGCATTTTTCAGAGGGCTATAAATTGAGCCCTCCAGTCACAAAAAAGAGAGAGAACAACAACACAACTCACAGCATTTGGCGAAAATACTTGAGAAAACAGTGAGAATTTCTAGAATTGTCACCTTTTTCTCTTGAATCTTCCCAACTTTCACTCACTCAAATCAAACCTACTCACTCTCAAGTTCAAACACAAACACAAAAACACAAGGAAGATAGGTATAACCTCCCTCTCCTTACCCTAAATTCTCTCATCCATGCATGCATTTTCAAACTACAAAATGTAGTTTGTTCATTTTCTTGCCCTAGATCCAAGAGGATCACCATGGAAGTTCATCTCCATGGATGATCCTCTACAAGGATCAACATTTTCTTCAATGTGTTCTTACTTGTTTGCAAATGCATTTTCAAAACCCTAAAAACCATTTTCAAGCACCAAATCTTGAGTTCAAAGGATAAAATTCCCCTTCCCAAGCAAATGAAGTGTTTATTCCTAATGTACCCCAAGGATGGTTTGGTATAGTTGATTCACCACTAAAATGTCAAGTGATCACTAACCAAAACCTAGGGAAATGGGGACAAGCATGGATGCAAAAACCCCCTTTAAAATCATTTTTCCTTTCTTGAGAAGTTGCTGTCCAGTAGCAATTTTCCAAGACCCCAGTCCATTTTCTTAATTTTTTCACACAGATAAACTTGTAATTTGGTGTTGACTACAAAACACTTTTTGTAGCCAACATCCAGAGATTTCCAGAAATATTTTTACTTTATTTTTTGAGTGAGTAAAACTTCCTTTTTCAAATTTTATTTTAGAGGCCAGTTCATCAGCTTCTGGAAATCCAGATTTCATATCTGAAATTTCCAGAAGGTTTTGACCCCTCAAATCTTCTCCAAAATGGAAAATTCCTTCGTAAAAATCTTATTTAATGTGTCTGGAACAACTTTCATTCTCTGAGTTTATCCAGATTATGAAGTTTTAAGGCCCTTGAATCCATTTCAAAATAAAAGGTCCACTGCCTTTTTCATTCTGGCAGAAGTGACTCTCAACTTCAAAAAGTCTTTTGAGTACCAAATCTCAATCCAAAAATCATCCAAAAAATCATGGGATCAGTTTAAAGTCTTAAAAAGACATCCCAATTTTTACTTTTCTGAGTTTCAACTTATTTTGGCCAAAACACACACACACACACACAAATGATTTTCAGCTTGGAAGACTCGTTTTACGAGGCATTCCGGGTGCACAATAACGTCCTTCCCGGCGTGTAACATGACCTCCGAACCCAAATCTCTAATCTCGGGCATTTTTCAAATTTTTGGCCCTTAAAACAAAAATGGCGTGGCGACTCCGTTTTCCGATTTTATTTGGTTTTCAAAGAAACGA
Organism: Adenophora triphylla var. japonica; assembly: GCA_022495995.1. Classification (NCBI taxonomy): domain Eukaryota; kingdom Viridiplantae; phylum Streptophyta; class Magnoliopsida; order Asterales; family Campanulaceae; genus Adenophora; species Adenophora triphylla. The sequence continues at coordinate 164,619 of JAFEMH010001723.1, read as the reverse complement.
AAAATTGAATTTTCCCGCGAATGGCAACATCATCACAGTGGCGACTCCGCTGGGGACTAGCTTTTTTCTAAAAAAAATGATATTTGGTATATTGGTGGAAACCATTAAACTTCCCGTTATCGCCTCCTAACACGAGTCGGGGATAAATTGTGGTTTAACAATTCCACGTATCGGTATCATCGTTTTCAAAAAAAAAAAAAGCTTTTGAGGGTCAAGCTTCCGTCCCGGCATTTAAAAAATCATTTGTTGTGTGTGTTGATTTTTGCACATTTTTCGTGTCGTTTTGGCCGCCTTGGAAAAAGTCAAAATTTTGACTGTCGGAATCATGTCCCTAACTGTCGGAATTTTCGTGCTTATGTGCTTATGTGCTCATTTCAAAAAAAAAATTCAAAAAAAAAAATTTCAAAAAAAAAAAGAAAATTTTCAAAAAAAAATCATGCATCATATTTTTAAGACACATAAAAAAATCTCTATTTTACTCAGAAAAAGAAAATAGACTCCTTGCACACTACGCGCACGTGACCTTACACTGCACACTACATCCCTAACCCGGGGAAATCCTTGTCGCGGCCCGTTTGGTCTTATTACGCCTCTCGGTGCAAGCACAGGACTACCCAAACATCCCATGGAGCCTCGTGTCGACCATGCACTTGTCCGTGACACACTCTGTCCGAGACCCGGTTGGTTTTTAGTTTGGTCTGTGTCATGCCCTGTCTGTGTATAGACCTTTCCTTTCAAGCCTTTGTCGGCACACCGACTCGATATCTTTCGGGGACCCTAATCAGTCGAAGCTCTGCCGGTTTTCCGCCGCAGACTTTGACCAAGATATTGACCGGCACCTTGACTTCGGCACTGACTCCCAGCATGACACTGAGTCATCAAGGATTAATGATTATTCCATGCCTAATTACGGCTTAACTGACGACAAGTCAAGATCAATTGTGGACATTTATCAGTCCCAATCATGCCGACTTTTTGTCGAGCCCTCGGACATGATCTTGACTTTTGACGTCAGCTTTGTCCATAATTTACATCGAATGCTCATTAGGACTCGATTACCCGCCAGACTTTTAGGATCGTTTTCATTTTCGGTCGGTGGGACCCGCTTGCCCTATAGGACCCTCGCCCGGGGCTGTCCACCCTGGGAAGTCGAAATACAGGTGGAATACGAGGGGCTTATAGACGTAGTGACGGGGCCCACTGATCCAGGATCCAGACTAGTTTGCGAAAAAGAAGAGCAATCTTTTCCAACCGATTAGGTTAATAAAACATGTTTTAAGTAAACATGAACAAATAACTGCATGTTGCATGAGCCCAAAGCCCAAATACCTACCCTCATTCAATCCCTAAATCTCTGAACCCTCGTGCCTTTTCCCCCGCAGCTCCTCACAAAGGTTGGTTCCGGACACCGGGTCACCGTTTGATTAGTTGGGAAGAGTCAAGCGCGTCATCAGCTTCGCCGTTTGTTCCGACTCCGGGTTTCAGAATGTCTGCATCAGCCGGTAATGATGGGGACAACGTCGCTCCGTCCTCCAAAATCCCTCAGACAGACCAGCATTGGATCCAGTTGGTAGAACAGATGAGACTTCGACATGAGGCTCAAATTGACGACCTTTTGGGGGTTGTCGCAAGTCATGGTTTGACTATCAGTCTCAATTCCGATGGCACTTTTACCGCAAAGAAGGAAGAAAGTTCTCCTCCTCTTCTTAATCGTCCCGGATACATCAAGATGCTACCCCAAGATTCCTATGTCTCCACCGCCGGGACTCCTGCCCGTCGACTTACAGGGCAACTGGCCCCCAAACAACAGTCAGGGATGAAAGAGTTCGGCATACCGTCAGTTGTCCCCTCTCAAAGTGATGATCCCGCAGATATCAGCATGGGTAATGAAGATCGGGAAACAGTGGAAGAAATATGGTCAGCCATCAAAGCCTTGGAGGAACGCCAGAACAGACAGCAAGCCTGGATTGAAGAGGCCACATGCCACTTCGGGACATTAACAATCTCCCAGCTGACTGGGGCTACCCTGAAGGACAAACATATACATGTTCCCTTGGGTCTTAATACCTCTCATTATCCGGCGGAGTCCAACCATTCGCTTCCAGATGAGCCCAACAGCAGATCTCCCCGGACCAGTTCCACTCAAAGTCATTCCAGCACCGCTCAACCTGAGGTCCCAAATCCGCCACCAGCCGTAGAACACATTTGGTGGGATATACGTGGCGCCCGACTGCCTTGAAAGGGACTATCAGGACTGGATACACGAGGACCGTCCTCCTAAGAAGAAGAAAATTTCCTCCCAGCAAAAATTGAAGGAGAGATTCGAGGCCGGTGATACCAGCGTGGGTACGCTCGGGGAGCCATCTGGGGGATTTGATTACTATGTACTCTACTCTAGCCAGTCTTCCCCAAAGCAAACAGGAGTAGAAGAGCCGAAAAGCCTTGCCAGCGATAGAGTTGAAACCTTCGGACACCCGAATACTGTAGACCTGGGTAACTCTACTGCCAATCAGAAATCTATCCCCCCGCGGGAACAGCCAAAGTTCAGTTTGTCCAGCTCCCGAGTGTACACCGACAAAGAAAGACCAACGCCATTTTGGCGCTCCCACTCAATCAACATGTTGACCGGAGATGGCAACCGCCACAAACGGCCTCAGTATAACCCAGGGGCTTCAGCAAAGGTTCTACCTCGCAAGAAAAAAGCACGAAGTGACTGGCTTGATGACTCTCTTTCTCCAGACAAGCACCAAATCTATGACCCCCGCCTATATGGTAGCATGATCACCTTCTGCGATGAAGATTTGCCAAGAGATGTTTCCCAGCACAATGAAGCTTTGTACATCACCATTAAGCTCAACACCGTGTCGCTCCCTGGAGTATTGGTGGATAATGGATCGGCCATTAATGTCCTTCCCCTTAGCATGATGCGGGCCCTGCGCATCAATGAAAGGCATATGATCCCATCTACCCGGATTATCAAGGCCTACGACGGCTCGTCTCGTCCCATCCACAGGGGGCCGGTGACTCTGGAACTGCAGTGCGAAACCCAAATGGTGCCAGCGAAGTTCCATGTAATGGACATCCCATCCGAGTTCACAGCCCTATTAGGATGCCCCTGGTTGCATCACATGAAAGCCATAGCTTCCACCCTCCACCAATGCGTCAAATTCATTAACCGACAAGGGGACCTTGAAGTCATAAGGGGTGACAGTTTCCTCATAGGGAACGAAGCAGAGACCGTCACTAAGCATGCTCTTAGCCGGACAGGGCTACCTCCTCCGAATCGACCAAGGGACTATCGGAGCAAGTCTCATCATAATCCCCCAGAATCCGGTGATGCCAATTATGTCAACGCACTCAAGCGAGCAGACTCCGAAGAAGTTCGATTCATCAAATTCAATTGTCATTTCCAACATTAGGAGGCATATTGGAAGGAGACATTGAACACCGCCATGATACAGGCATACAAACCCCCAGTCCCTAATCACAGCTTTGTCACCATTCTTCAAACCCACTCTCTAACCCTGCCAAGCCAAGAAATTTTCATGATAAAGATCGACAAGCATCGTCATACTCAACTCGAATCTATGAACGTCGTGTGGGACGTCCTCCTTACTGAACTGACCGCTAAGCCTTTCCGCTCAAGCATGGGGCATGAGATTTTTCCAGCAGCACACCGAGACGCAATACATCCTTACATCTGGATTGAGCGGTCAGATTGTGACGAGATAGAATCCCCCAGAATTGAGGAAGATCCCTACATCCACATGCTCAGTTTTCAGGCGCCGGACACAATCGATCCTGGTTCAGAGAAAGAGATGATAGCAGTGACTGAGGAAGGAGAACAGAAATGAGACAGCCCCGGAGTCATGAGGCCTCTGGCAGCGATGCCGCTAAAGAATTGGGAAACTCTCTCAGGCCCGTCCGCGACCAAAGAAGAAATGATCACCAAGCTTGGATTGGTCCCCCGTCCCTTTGTGTCAACCTTTGTAAAGTCCTCTGAGTCTCTCATTGTTCAGTTTGAGTCTTAGAGTCGTCCGATGGCCTCACGCTTTGAAGACCACGAAATTATAGCCAATCTTGTATTCCCTTTTATTCTCAATGAAATGACGAACGTTTCTGAGTATCCCTTAATAGCCACTTTAACTAATGATGAATTAACTAATAATCTAAAAACATTTAATAACTATTCACTAGATGAAGAAGCTGTCTCATTAAATGAACAATATATCAAAGAAATCTTTAAGCGTTTGTCAGGAAAGAGGAAAATCGAGCCCAAGTGCCGAAGAGATTTTGACGAGTGTGAATTTGGGAGCTGCGGAAGAGCCTAAAGAGACGCTTGATTGGTAGTTTCTTCGAAGGGATGAAAGGGATTCCCTAATTGAGCCGCTAAAAGAATTCGTGGATGTGTTCGCATGGTCCTATAAAGATATGCCAGGCCTCGATCCTTCCATAGTTGAGCACCGAATACCGCTCGACCCGGAAGTCAAGCCGGTAAGCAGAAGCTAAGAAGAATTAAGCCCGAATGGTCCCTACAAGTGAAAGAGGAGATAGAAAAGATGCTCGGGCGGGGTTCATCGGGGTCATTGAATATCCTACATGGCTTTCCAACATAGTAACGGTGACCAAGGCCAACGGAAAGATCCGGTCTTTGCGTAGACTTCGAGAGACTTGAACAAAGCCGGTCAAAAGACGATTTCCCCTGCCAAACATCGACATTTTGGTAGATTCCCGGCCAACCATGAAGTTAAATCCTTCGTCGACGGTTTTGCCGGTTACAACCAAATCAAAATGGCGAAGAGGATCAAGCCAAAACGGCCTTCACAACCCCTTGGGGCACCTGCGCTACACGGTCATGCCGTTCGGACTAAAGAATCTTGGGGCTACGTACCGAGAGGGCGGCTACAACTCTGTTCCATGATATGATCCATAAAGAAATTGAGGTCTATGTGGACGACATGATAATACACTCAGGAGGATCGGATGGCCAACACTTTGTTGATTTGAGAAAATTCTTCGGCCACCTCAGAGACCACGGCATGAGGCTGAATCCGGCCAAATGCACCTTCGGTGTAAGACGAGGCAAGGTGCTAGGATACATGGTGACGAACGGGGAATCGAAGTAGACCCTCGAGAAAATCAAGGCGATAGTTGAAATGAAGTCGCCAGAACACTAACGAAGTGAAATCCTTCATGGGAAGGCTGCAATACATAAGCCGCTTTGTAAATCGGTGACCTCGATCTGCGAGCCGATCTTCAAGTTGATGAAGAAAAATGCCTACACAGAATGGACTCCAGAATGTCAGCTCGCTTTTGAACAGATCAAGGCATACCTCGTGAATCCCCCGATTCTTTGCCCACCACATCAGCAAAAGCCACTATTGCTATATCTAGCATCACGGATACGACAATTGGGGCTATGCTAGCTCAAGAGAAGAAAGATTCCAAGGTCGAAAATGCCATCTATTTCGTAGCGAGAAAGCTTCAGGAAGCGAACTCAATTACTACGCTTGTGAAAAGACTTGCGCGGGTTTGGTGCAGGTAGTGGGAAAGTTGAAACACTACATGCAGTCTCACCCGATACATCTTGTCTCAAGGATAGACCCCATCAAATATCTGTTTGACAAGCCTTCCATCTCTATGAGGTTGGCAAAATGGTCGTTCTTTTTGGCCGAATATGACATCACTTATGTTTCAAGGAAATCCGTAAAAGGACGCATAATGGCAGAACATTTGGCCGATTTCCCAAGTGATGAATCCCGAGGACCTGAACCTCAATTTCCCGATGATGGAATCTTTGCTCTATAAGGAGAAAATCGCTGGCAACTCTTCTTCGACGGGGCGTCAAACAAAAGGGGGAACGGAATAGGAAGGCTTCTGGTCGATCCTACTGACGAACACACCCCCATAGCAGTAAGATTGAACTCCGAGGTCACCAACAACGCTGCTGAATATGAAGCTTGCATAGCCGGGTTGGAAGCCACCCTTGAAAGAAATATCAAGGAATTGGAGGTGTATGGTGACTCTTCCCTCATCATCAATCAGGTCTCTAACAAATGGAAGACCGTAGACCCGGGTCTGCAGAAATATCACACTTACATGGAAGAGCTAATAACTCAATTCAAGGAGATCAGCTTTCATTACTTGCCCAGAGATCGCAACAGATTTGCAGATGCTCTGGCAACACTAGCCTCCCTCGTTGAAATACCCGAAGGGAAGTCCGTCAAACCATTCAAAGTCGGGAGAAGAGAAAATCCCGCTTATTGCTTTGAAATCGAAGCAGAGGCCGAACCGGCCAGTGATCCCTGGTACACTCAGATCTATCAGTACCTGAAGAACGGAGAAGCCTCCTTCAAAAATGAAGATGGGGAATATAAAAAAGGAATCAAAGCAAAAAGTCTCTCAGCCCTGAAGCGACTCGCCTCCCACTATGTTCTTTTGGGAAACATGTTGTACAAAAAACGTTATCAAGGCCCCCTCCTGCGATGTATCGGCAAACAAGAGGCTACGGAACTCATAAGAGAAGTACATGGTGGTACCTGCGGCCCCCATATGAATGCTCGAGCCCTGATGCAAATTATACTGAGGATGGGGTACTTCTGGATCTCCATGGAAACCGACTGCATCCAGTTCGTCAAAAGCTGCGACAAATGCCAGCGATACTCGAATCTTAATCATTTGCCTCCTCACGAGTTATACTGCATGACAACCCCCTGGCCTTTCGTCACTTGGGGAATTGATGTCATAGGCAAAATCATGCCACCAGGCAGCAACGGCCACGAGTTCGTCCTGGTAGCTGTGGACTATTTCACCAAATGGGTTGAAGCCAAGTCCTATAAAATCCTCAACTCAAGGAAAGTAGCCCTCTTCATCAAAGAGAACATCATATGCCAATACGGGTTGCCAGCCGAAATCATCTCAGATAATGGATCCCACTTCGAAGGGGAATGTGAAAGGCTGGCGCGAGAATTCGAATAACCCGTCACAAATCATCTCCCTACAGGCCCCAAACCAACGGAGCCGTCGAAGCAGCAAACAAGACTCTGGAAAACATTATCCGGAAAATGGCTGTCCGAGGCAAAGATTGGCCCGAAAAGTTACACCTGGCACTCTGGGGCTACAGAACATCTGTCAGAACGGCAACCGGGGAAACACCGTTTGCCCTCACATACGGAATGGAGGCCGTACTCCCAATCGAGCTAGAAATCCCCTCGCTCAGGTGTCTTTGTTGGAAAGCCAGATCAACGAGGTCGAATGGCTCCAAAGTCGCCATGATGAATTGGCCCTGCTAGATGAGCGACGATTGAAAGCAATGGAACATATCCGAGCCTACCAAGGGAGAATGGCCAGAGCCTTTGACAAGAAAGTAAAGCATCGGGAGATCCGAGAAGGTGATCTCGTTTTGAAAGAAAAGCCCCCGGTCCGTGTCAACCCGCTCGGCAAATGGGAGCCTGTGTGGGTCGGGCCATATGTCGTCCAAAAGATCTTCTCCGGAGGAGCCATGCAACTTGCAGACCTCGACGGAAATCCCTTTGTACACCCAGTGAATGGTGACAAGCTGCGCAGATACTACGCGTAAAAACACCGAGTCAAAAAAAAAAGAAGAGTGCTAAAAGAGTAATACCCAACTAGGTTGAAAACCCGAAAAAGGGCGGCCTAGGTAAAAAACAGGGTTGCACCAAAAAAAACACAACAAAAAAAAAACAACAAAAAAAAACAACAAAATCGACCAGGTTGAACTACGAAGACCTGAGCTCCTCAAAATGAGGGGAACGTAGGTAGCCGGAAACGGTTCGGTCTAAAACACAAATAAAAGTCATACTCTGACATCAATACAATTGATCAGACCATGAAAGTGTCTCGAAAAACTCTGAAGCAATTCAAATATTCATTACAAAGTAAAAAAATTTTGATGAGTCTAAGCCCGGTTCATTCCTACAACTGACAACCTGCTAAAAGAAAACTAAGATACATAATCAAACTAATGTGTCTGCTACGACAAGAAAGGGATACTCGGAAACCTCAAGGTCACTCCAAGCCGCTCGTACTGGCATCTCCCCTCTTCTTCCCCCTTCGAGTCTTCTTCTTACGAGCAGGGAAAAATGTCGGTCTTCCTCCTACCAAGCTCTGGTATAGGAACAGGATCTATCAAACCAGCCTCTGTCAGGGCCTTAGTAGCCCTAGCGTTATCTCTCATCTCCTGTAGCCGGGCTGGTAAAGTAGGAGTCCTCCTCTCTTGTCTCTTGACATAAGCTTCATAATCGGTCACCACATCTCCGCTCCTGTCATGAGGGTTGGCCCTCGCCTTGGCCCTCCTCCTCTCGGAAACTGTCAGGTCCTCCGCACCCACAATGGCCTCACGCCGTCTCAAAATAGCCATCTGAGTCTCTCCCAAATGCCTCTCGTACCAATCCAAGTACCAAGTGGTCAGGAGCACAGGTCTCGGACGCCTGAGGATAACCCGAGGAGGAAAGACGTCATACCTCCATGCTCGGGAAAGAAAGGAAAACACCGAAGGATCATCCGTAGAAGCAGGAGCCACCACCCTGGTGGCTATATCATCAAAGTCCTCCAAAGGAACCTGCTCCAAGCCGAACTGTCTCAGAACCAAGGACGGAATATAGAAGCTGGGAGAAAGCCCGGAAGCATGACCACATGAGACCCGTCTGAAGCACTCTGCGAGTCTCCACCCGCCAACAAGGCACCGATCATCGATATCTTACGTACGGCGACCAGCCATCCAACGCTCCCATGAGCCACGATCATCAAAATCTACAGCAACCCCTCTCCTGGCGAATTTCCAAGGCTTGATCATATCGGGAGTTTCCCGCAGAATCCCCAAGCGCTCCATCAGCCACAGAGTCAAGAGGAATGGGCTGCCCCCGTGCATATACAGCCTCCCGGTAGCCAGCCTATCGAGAGCATGAAAAGTCTCTCCCAAGATCAAAGGCGCAACATCTCTGCCCAAGCGACAATGAACGACTACACCCAGCAGAGACCGATGACAGATCCCAAAAGAATAGACCATGAACAAGGTTCCAAACATGCAAAGTGCAAAGGCATCCCAATAGGCATCGTCAAGCAAGCCTAAGCCCCTAAACCTATCAGGGAGACCGGAAATATCAAAATGATCGGGACCACATATCATACCTTGCGCTTCCTCCGGGGAAAGATGAAGGAGGTTGCACAATCTGTCAACGAAAGAAGCCCCTCCAGGCAAAGGAACCGCTATCTCCTCCACCTCCGGGCCACCAAGCAAAGCCCGAAATTCTTCCACGGTCGGAACAACCTCATTGTAAGAAAGGCAAAAGACATGCCTTCTAGTGTCCCAGGACGAGGAAGAAGCTCTCAAAAGCTCATAATCCGGAACCAATTCCTTGAGGGACCATAAACACTTCACCCTGTACCTTTCTTCAAAGAATAACCTCCTTTCATGCATGATCTCCCGAGACCACTCTTTGAACTTGGTGAAGAATTGCATTTGAGAATTTTGGGACAATTTGGGTGGATTTCTCATACTCACAATTCTCTTCATGGTTTTTCTCTCCTTCTCCCCGAAAATGGCTGTTTGGACTGGAGGTTGAAGAGGATATTTGAATTTGAAATAAAGCAAAACCAGATCTGAAGCAAAATTAAAGGACAGTGTCAGAGTCCTGTCCCGTCCGCGCGGACATGTTTGTTCTCCATCAGAAAAATCTGCAACAGTCCAAACTGCTGAACCAAAGAGGAATATTCCGTCCCGATTGCTCGAAACCTGTGCAAAAAACCTCCCCAAGCCTGTCCATGCACCAAACATCTACACCCTTACCAAAAAACCAAGGCTCATGCAACATTGCATTCATACTGCATTGCATTCATAAAATAAAATCCTAAATTATTACATTCCAAAAATAAAGGGAGTGTGCAAAAAAAAAATCAAATAAAAAAAAAAGTAGGTGATAATAATCCTAAATTATTACATCCCAAAAAAAAAAGAGAGAAAAGAAGAAAAGAGCAAAAAAAAATGTGCATAAAAAATAAGTTGTATTTGTACAAATCTCAAATCTCAGAAATCAACTCAATCTCAAGTAATCAATCGGAGTCCCCAGCGGCCGACGTCTGCCCCCGGTCCCTCTTGCGGCTCGGGCCCGCCTCCTCTGTAGCCATGAAAATCTCAGGCTCAGAATCATCGTCCTCGTCCCCGGAAGAAGGCTCGTCAGGACCAACCGGCACGCTCTGATAGGGCAAGCCAAGATCTGCGAAGAAATCATATCCGAAGGTGAAGGCGTCAGACTCCTGGACATGCGAAGAAGATCCACCATGCTGCCAGACGTGTCCCTGCCCGTAAGGATCTCCGAGAATGACGTGGTCCGAAGGTAGTACCGCGCGAGGATCTAGGAGAGGAGAAAGAGGAGTCTCGGAAGAAGTCTCTGAAGAAATAGGGGAAGCCTCCCGCCTGACAGGCGCCGGCCGTGGTCGCCTCGCTCTAGCCTGAGGAGCCCCGCAAGCAACCATCCTCCTGATAAATCTCTTAGCCCCGATTACTTGCTTCGTCAGCTTCTCGACAACCACCTCCAGCGCACGAAAGCAAAGGGAAAGCGTCAAAAAAGGAAGTGATGCTAAAAATGATGAAGCAAAAGGAAGAAAGAAGAGGCAAAAGCATAAAAAGCCATACCTTCATACCCGGACGAGGCCGGAAAGCTCGTGGAAGCCGCTCGGACTGAGGGATCTCCACCCTCAATCTAATCCCATCCTGGACGTACGAGAAGTTTGTCCGAGGGTACCGCATGATCCCTAACCCCTCTCTATCCAGAACCTGGGGCATCCTCAGCCTCCTCAAGACAAATACTGGATATGGCTCAATCGCCACAAATGCCGAGAAGTGCTGGCCGGCTCGGTAATCATCCCAGGTCGCAGATCTATCACTCGGGTGCATCATATCGGCGGGAGGCTCCACCGGTGTCATCAAAGGCGAATTCACGCCATGCTGGCGCGTCACCCTCTCTCCCAGATAATAGACGTCGCAAGTCAGACCTCTCAGAATCCTTCGCTGCACAGTCCAAATCTCAGCGCCCTTCAGCTGTGCCACCTCAAAACGATCCCAGGGGTAGAATATCATCCTCTCATCCGTCTCAGCCTCCGTCAAAGGAAGGCAATCCGCGTATCTGAGAGTCGTACGCCCCCTGGAACTTATCTTCTCCCGGGCATGCTTGGACCAAGAGCGCATGGCCGGATACGCCCCAACGTACGCCGCAGGCTGCCGCCACATCATGACGTGGAAAAACTCCAGAGCCCATACCTGCGAAAGGTAAAGATCAAATCAATCCAGTGCAAAAGAAAAGTGTGTGCTCAAGAAGAAAGGGAAAGCAAAAAGAAAGCTTATACCTCCAGGGCAAACTCAAAGCAGTATAAGGAGCTCACAGCCTTCCGGCTGTATCTATTAAGACCAAAGTAAAGCTCTGCCAGCCCGGCTTCTCCCCAAGAGACATCTCCAGCCATATCCATGTCCTCCAAGGACCTCAGCAGGGCAAAGACTGCCGTCCCCTCAGCATGTCCAAAAAGAGTGCTTGAAAAAGCAAACCACAAGAAGGCCCTAGCAATCTGCTCAGCGTCTATCCTCTCCTCCCCAGCCTCGTAGCTCCCAATGGTCTCCACAATCTTCCCGTAGACCACGGCATACTCTATCCCCATACCCTTTTTGGGAATAGGGGAAAATCCCAGAAGAGCCTGCAGGTCCGTGTCGCTGTAGCCATCCCGCCACTCAATGCTGCGTCCATTAAAGGACAGACCCGTGATCGCAGCATAGTCAGAAGGCGTAACCGTAGCCTCGCCCCAGAAGAAGTGAAATGTGTGGGTCGCGTCCCACCAATGCTGCGCCAAAGCAAACATCAGACCCTTGCTCTTAGGAAACTTGACCAATCCCCTCAAGCACTCAATGAACTCCCAAAGCCCGGTCTCAACAACAATCTGTCTCGGACTCAGCAAAGCTCCTCGACCCGCATTCGGAAGCCGATCCCACAATTCAACTACAGACTCCACCGATCCTCGAGCCTTCATCTTGTTCAGCTGCTCCGTAACGTAGTTGTTTCCACCCTGTAAAAAAAAAAAGAGAGAAAATGTCAAAAAAAAAAAATTGCATTTGCATTTGCACAAAAAAAAAAAAAGAAAGCATATACATGCATCATTTATCACAAAAGTTTTGAAGAAAATTCGGCAGCATAACGGCATGCAATGAACCTAGCCCCATTTTTCTCGCACAAAAAAGACAGTTTTCAGCAAATTCCAATCAACATTCATCCATAAAAAAAAATGCAAAGAGTCAACGGAAGTAAAAACTCCGTCCCATTTTCAAAAAAAAAAAAAAATGCATACATGCATATCATCCATCATCCAAAAAAAAAATCCTACATGCATTCCTACAAGAAGTCGACGGGAGTAAAAACTCCGTCCCGTTTTCATAAAATTGCATACATTCAATCAACGGGAGGAAAAATCCGTCCCGCTTTTCAAAATCTTAAACATACATACATTCATATCATCATCATCTCATATTGGCAAAATGCCCATTCTTTTCAAACAAAATGCATGCATTGCATCATTTTTCAAATCACAATTCTCGAATTTTCGAAAAAAAAAAATGGCGACAATGCCAATTCTTTTCCCAAGCAAAATGCACATTTTGGGACACCAACAAATTCATTGCAACATGCATATCATCAAGATCAATATTCAAATTTCAAAAAAAAAAATTCATAATTTTCGAATTTAAAAAAAAAAAAATGTGGCGAAAATGCCAATTCTTTTTCCAAGCAAAATGCACATTTTGAGTTACCCATATACTCATTACAACATGCAAAGCATCAAAATCAAAATCCAAGGCCATGAACATTGCATAATTTTCGAAAAAAAAAGAAAAATCACCCAAAAATCAATTTCAAGCAAAAATCGACAAAGGGATCAAAAGAATTCGAAGTATACCGTTCGGAGACTCGGATCGGTGGCCCAATGTTGCCAAGCATCGGGGTATGGCTCCTCCGCAATCGATTGCGAAAGTGCGTAGTGCCTCCTCATTCGGACGAGCTCCAATCGTCTCTCCGCTACCGGGCCACGTCCTTGGCCTTGAAAAGCACCTTCCCCGTGTTCCATTGCTTGAAAAATCGAAGAAATCGGAAGAGTTTTGAAGCTTCTAGGCCAACAATGGCGGATTTGCGGTTTCTCTCTTTCTCTCTCGTAATTTTCAAAAAACTGACTGAGGAAGAAGAAAGGGCGTTGGCCCTCATAAAGACCCTCTGATTTTCAACCCTCTCCGCGCGGATAGGGTTGTAAGGGCCAAAATGACCCTTTTGCCCTTTAAAAATCCGGGACTCTGCAGTTTAGTCCCAAACTTGACAAAGTTAACCAAAGTTAACCAAAGTCAACCCCCTTTCAAGAAAATCATCTACGGCAGTCAAATGTAAGACCGATTTCCCCGAGGAAGTTAACGAAATCCTGTTTCTTTCATCAAAATCATTCAACGGCAGTAAAACGTAAGACCGATCTCCCTGAGAAAGATAACGAGATCCCGTATCTTTCATCAAAATCATTCAACGGCAGTCAAACGTAAGACCGATTTCCCCGAGAAAGATAACGAGATCCCGTATCTTCCATCAAAATTATTCCACGACAGTCAAACGTAAGACCGATTTCCCCGAGAAAGATAACGGAATCCCGTTTCTTTCATCAAAATCATTCCCCGGCAGTAAAACGTAAGACCGATTTCCCCGACGAATACGTCTGATTTTCCCCCAGCAAAGGCTAACAAAATCCCCAGCAAATTCAACGGAATCCCAAAAAGCCAACGGAATCTCGAGTTAAACTCGAACTACGAAAGGGCTTGATTCCCACTAGGGATACGTAGGTAGCCTATCATTAGGTCCAGCCCCTCGACCAAAACGGTCACCCTCTCCTTCGGCAGCAGACAAAGTCCACCGAAAGGCCATTTCACAATCAAGGTCCGAGGCACCTAAAACGCCATCATCAAGGTTTAAGGCGCCTAAAACGCCATCATCAAGGTTCGAGGCACCTAAAAAGCCATCATCATCCAGGTCCGAGGCACCTAAAATGCCATCATCATCAAGGTTCGAGGCACCTAAAACGCCATCATCTCCAGGGTCAAAAACCCGAACTACGACTGGCTTGATTCCTCTTAAGGATACAAAGGTAGCCTATCATTAGGTCCAGCCACTCGACCAGCACGGTCATCCTTCGACAGCAGACGTAAGACCGATCCTTTCAAAATGAAGTCCACTAGAGGACCAACTATCCCAGACCATCAAAGGAAATCATCACCATTAAGGTTCGAGGCACCTAAAACGCCATCTTCAAGGCTCGAGGCACCTAAAATGCTATCATCAAGGTTAGAGGCACCTAAAACGCCATCTCCAAGGTCCGAGGCACCGAAGACGCCATCATCAAGGTTCGAGGCACCTAAGACGCTATCACACACAACACTAGGAAAGCGATAAATCGCAATCATCCCCAGAAGAGCGGATATACAATTTCAGCCATCAGACCGAGAACGGTCATCTCTTATCCCCAGCAGAGTTTCTTTCCAAAGAACCGCGAACTCGCTCATCAGGTTCGAGGCACCTAAAACGCCATCATCTCCAAGGTCAAAGACCCGAACTACGACTGGCTTGATTCCTCTTAAGGATACGTAGGTAGCCTATCATTAGGTTCAGCCATCAGACAAAAAATGGTCATTCCTATCCCCAGTAGAGCGGATAGCCCTTAGACTGAAAATGGTCATTCATATCCCCAGCAGAGCGGATATACAATTTCAGCCATCAGACCAAAAATGGTCATTCCTATCCCCAGCAGAGCGGATAGCCCTCAGACTGAAAATGGTCATTCATATCCCAGCAGAACGGATATACAATTTCAGCCATCGGGCCCGAGAACGGTCATCTCTTATCCTCAGGCGAGTTTATTTCCGGCAGAAACTGAGAACTCACTCATCAGGTTCGAGGCACCTAAAACGCCATCATCTCCAGGGTCAAAGACCCGAACTACGGCCGGCTTGATTCCTCTTAAGGATACGTAGGTAGCCTATTAAATAGGTTCAGCCGCTCGATCACTTGATCATCCTGTCAAATATGGAGCCTTACTCTTATCGACGACCCCGCTTCCTTCGAAAGCGCCGTCGCCGAGGGGCTACTGTAAGTGCTCCAATTTGAGCTTGTTAGAATTTTCGTTAGAAAATTAACGAAAGTTATAACATTCCTAACAATTCCTAACATTCCTAACATTTCTAACAAAGTGAGGGCAAAATGGGCATTGCTATTTAAAGATAAACCTTCAAAGGAATCTCAAAAAGCAAAATAATTAAGAAAATCCCGAAACAGCAAGTTGAAAAACAGTTTCTGTTTGATTTTTTGAAAAATATTCCTTGTGTCCAAAGCCTGGAGTTGCATTTAATGAACAGTGCACGCCACCAACCCTATCCGCGCGGACATGT
The DNA here is from genome assembly GCA_022495995.1 of Adenophora triphylla var. japonica. Taxonomy (NCBI): domain Eukaryota; kingdom Viridiplantae; phylum Streptophyta; class Magnoliopsida; order Asterales; family Campanulaceae; genus Adenophora; species Adenophora triphylla. The sequence goes on along the minus strand of JAFEMH010001723.1, from coordinate 149,144 downwards.
CTGCATTTTTTAGAGGGCTATAAATTGAGCCCTCCAGTCACAAAAAAGAGAGAGAACAACAACACAACTCACAGCATTTGGCGAAAATACTTGAGAAAACAGTGAGAATTCTCTAGAATTGTCACCTTTTTCTCTTGAATCTTCCCAACTTTCACTCACTCAAATCAAACCCACTCACTCTCAAGTTCAAACACAAACACAAAAATACAAGGAAGATAGGTATAACCTCCCTCTCCTTACCCTAAATTCTCTCATCCATGCATGCATTTTCAAACTACAAAATGTAGTTTGTTCATTTTCTTGCCCTAGATCCAAGAGGATCACCATGGAAGTTCATCTCCATGGATGATCCTCTACAAGGATCAACATTTTCTTCAATGTGTTCTTACTTGTTTGCAAATGCATTTTCAAAATCCTAAAAACCATTTTCAAGCACCAAATCTTGAGTTCAAAGGATAAAATTCCCCTTCCCAAGCAAATGAAGTGTTTAGTCCTAATGTACCCCAAGGATGGTTTGGTATAGTTGATTCACCACTAAAATGTCAAGTGATCACTAACCAAAACCTAGGGAAATGGGGACAAGCATGGATGCAAAAACCCCCTTTAAAATCATTTTTCCTTTCTTGAGAAGTTGCTGTCCAGTAGCAATTTTCCAAGACCCCAGTCCATTGTCTTAATTTTTGGACACAGATAAACTTGGAATTTGGTGTTGACTACAAAACACTTTTTGTATCCAACATCCAGAGCTTTCCAGAAATATTTTTACTTTATTTTTTGAGTGAGTAAAACTCCCTTTTTCAAATTTTATTTTAGAGGCCAGTTCATCAGCTTCTGGAAATCCAGATTTCATATCTGAGATTTCCAGATGGTTTTGACCCCTCAAATCTTCTCCAAAATGGAAAATTCCTTCTCACAAATCTTATTTAAGGTGTCTGGAACAACTTTCATTCTCTGAATTTATCCAGATTATGAATTTTTAAGGCCCTTGAATCCATTTCAAAATCAAAGGTCCACTGCCTTTTTCATTCTGGCAGAAGTGACTCTCAACTTCAAAAAGTCTTTTGAGTACCAAATCTCAATCCAAAAATCATCCAAAAAATCATGGGATCAGTTTAAAGTCTTAAAAAGACATCCCAATTTTTACTTTTCTGAGTTTCAACTTATTTTGGCCAAAACACACACACACAAATGATTTTCAGCTTGGAAGACTCGTTTTACGAGGCATTCCGGGTGCACACTAACGTCCTTCCCGGCGTGTAACATGACACCCAAATCTCTAATCTCGGGCATTTTTCAAAGTTTTGGCCCTTAAAACAAAAATGGCGTGGCGGCTCCGTTTTCCGGTTTTATTTGGTTTTCAAAGAAACGAAAAATCGAATTTTCCCGCAAATGGCAACATCATCACACCACCTCGTGTAAATGGTTTTCTCGTAGTTTGATTTGAATAGCCCCAGTTCTTCAGCGTCAGCTATTTCTCTCTCTGAGAAGTAGCGAGCTTCATATTCCTGCAAGAAGCTGCTAACATGGGACCAGGGAGGATTAGTTTGTTCATCATTCGCAAGGGTGGGAGGAGACCCAAATTCATGATCATCGAAAAATTTAAGCATGGGCACTTGGGAGTCCTCATTTGCTTCCTCGGTTGAATTTTCTGGGCACGTTTCTTGAATAACATCCAGATTTTCTCTAGCATGAGAGGGTTCTTCAATTTCAATCATGTTCACCCTATTGTTGTTTCTAGGGGATGGGTTGTTGACTGTATTGGGCCCTTTAGGTACCTCCAGCTTACCCTTTTCAATTAATCCTCGTATGACCCTCTTCAAAGTTATACAATCGCCAGTAAGGTACCCGTGGCACTGGTGAAAAGCACAGTGTTTAGTAGTATCCAAAGGGGCGTTAGGATCCTTAGGTTGATAATTGTCCAAAGGCCGAATCAAGTTTGGCTTTGTATTTTTTGGTGAAGGCGTTGGTGATCTATTCCCAAGGGGCCCTGGACTCGGGTTTCAACCGGAAGAACCACTTTAGAGCCCCCAGCTTTAAGGAGAGACTGAAGTAATCAGCCAACTGCTAATTCGTGCACCCTTTGGCTTTCATGGCTAGGGTGTAGGTGTCAAGGTGGGTCTTGGGGCAGGCAGTTCCATCAAACAGTTCCAAGTTAGGCATCACGAACTTGTGTGGTAGAGGCACAATAGAATCGGGATACGTAGGTGGAGGCGGCCTTCTTTCCTGTCAGTTTGGCGATCTGCGCTTTCATTTCCTTATGCTGTTCCATGAACCAAGCCAGATGAGGGTCCAGTGGCAGAGCCGGAGTGTTCGAGCCAGTGACAGAGCTAGAGAGAGGATTTACCATTGGCGGCACACTGGTGGAAGGGATGGCAGGGCCTGGGGCATAGGTATAAATCAGCCCTTGGCTTAAATTACCCTGCGGAGTATGAGTAGGAGCCTGGGCACAGGGATAGAACCCAGTGGCCTGCTGCTGATTCCCAATGGGCAAGGAGGGTGGAGGCAGACCAGAGGTGGCCGGGTAGCTTAGGTTCCCGGGGTAAGACTCATAGGGAAACTTAAATGTGGGTCGTGGCCCTTGGTTGTTGAACTGCATGCCTGGCTGGGGGTATAACCGAGAGGATACTGTGGTCCCGGTGATTCTGATGAGATGAGGATGTGAGCTTGCTGGCCTATAGGGCCTTGAGTGAGGAACGGGTTTGTGGAACCTGGTGAGGCGCTGGGAGTTGCTGGACCAGTATCATTCCGAGGAGGGACACCTGACTGCTGCCCTAAACCAAACTGTGGCGGCGGCATTCCAGACTGTTGTTGCGGCACTCACAACTGTTACTGTGAAGGCCCAAACTGATTTGTGCCAAGCTGAGGAGGGATCCCAACTTGCTGCGGCATTCCAAGGTGCCCCCAACCATTAGAGGACAATCCATACTGACTTTGTCCCCACTGGGGGACGACAAACTGACTTATCCCGCCGGACTGTATGAGGCCACTGGACTGTGGCTGAGGAGATGACTGACCCATAGGGCTGTTTGGGTCATCCCCTGCTCGCACCGAGAGGCGTAGTAAGGCCTCCCGGGCTGCTACTGAGATTTCCCGAGTTAAGGACGTAGTGTGCAGTGTACGGTCAACGTGCGCGTAGTGTGCGGTATTCTAAATTCTTTTTTGAGTAAAAATAGGAATTTTCAAATGTGTCTTAAAGGCATGATGCATGCAAATTTTTTTTGAAAATAATTTATTTATTTACTTTTGAAAACATTTTCGAAAATATTTTTTTTTGAAAGCATGTAAACACATAAGCACATAAAATTTGAACAGTTAAAGGCATTGGTCCAACAGTCAAACTTTGATTTTTTCCCGGCACGGTCAAACCGATAACAACACAACATGGCAAAACATATACACAAGAAAACACATACCAAAACATAAAGTTTCAAGTGATGGGACGGAAGTTTGACCCACGAAAGCTTTTTATTTTTTATTTAAAAAAAGACAAGTTTTATTTATTATTTTCTTTTTGAAAAACAAGTTTTTTTTTTTTTGTCTTTTTTTTTTAAAGCTTAGTCCCCAGCGGAGTCGCCACTGTGATGTACCCGATTTTTGGCGCCCGACAAACTTTGCGTTTGAAAAGATTTTTGGAATGGGTAAATCTTTAGCGGACTTTAAAAATGAACAGAGTCGCCACACCATTTTAGTTTAGGGCCAAAACTTTGAAAAAAGCCCGAAAGAAGAGAAACGAGTCCGGAGGTCACGTTACACTCCGGGAATAACGTTTGGCATTCACCCGAAATTCCTCGTAAAATGAGTCTTCCATACTCGAAACTTGTGTGTGTGTGTATGTTTTTTTGAAAAAGATTTTGAGTTAAAAGAATTTTCTGGAAATAAAAGAAGTCTAAAGGACTGGACTGGAAACTCCTAATGGATTGAAGACCATATCAACCGGCCTTCCATATTGTAAATAAGGCATATCTTGTCTAGGCAAAATTTTAAACAGTTTATAAACAGTGACTAGACTGGAAAACAACAGAAACTGGAAACTGTTTGCAGATGACAGTGTCATCCGCGTGGATGACTTTGTAGTGCAATATCATCCGTGCGGACAAGGGTGCAGTCTCAATATTTTACAGTTTCTTAATCATTCACTGTAATTTCCAGAAACTTAACTGGATTTACAGGACTTAACTGGAAACTGTAACTAAAAAAAAAATAGAAAACAAAGGAATGCTTGGATTTTTGGCATCCATGCTTGTCCTCTCTTTCCCTAAACTTTGATTAGTGGTCATTAGTGATGAATTCACTTAATCAAGCCATCACGGGGGTATATTAGGACTTTGCAAGGAAGTAAAGAGTATGGACCATTTGAAGTGATCATCTATGGAGATGAACTCCAAGATGACCACATTTTAGATCAAAAGAGCAAGTAACAACTAGTAATATAAAGAGACATGGGAGGTAAAAATATGGACCACTTGTAAAGAATCATCCATGGAGATGGACTCCATGGAGATACTCTTGAATACTTGGGACAAAAGGGGAAAGGAGGTGATCAACAAGTAAACCAACAATATTACATCATTTATATATGAAATGTATGTATGAATGAAGGAGATTTGAGTAAGGGAATGAGGGTTTTACCAATGTTTCTTGCATTGGTGTTTAGGGTTTGAGTGATTTCAAGGCTTCGGAAGGATTTGGTGTTGGATTTGAATGGTGTGAGTGTTTGAGGTTGTTTGGAGTATAAATTTCGGCAGAGTAACAGTAGGAAATGGGATTTCTTAGCCTCTTTAAACTGAGGGAGAAAGACTGTATTTATAGGTTGGCCAGGGTACAATCTCATCCGCGTGGATGAGTTTGAGGCTACAATCTCATCCGCGTGAATGGGATCAGCAGCATGCCTATTTTTTGCAGAAAGTTGTTTTGGCTGTTTTCCCTTGGTCAATATTCTCTTCTTTCTTGGAAATGACACATTCCAGTGAGGTCCTAGGCTTTTTTCTTATTTCTAAGAGGTCCTTCCTCATTCAAATTGTCTAAATAATGTTCGAAATGCCCCTAAATGATTATAAATCATTAAATTGGGCTGACGGAACACTAACGACCCAGATTGGGGCACTTACACCCTCACATATGGCAGAACCTCCCCTAGTTAAATCTCATTCGCACTCGAGTTTTCGTCGATTCGACGGCGTTTTGGCAGTGTTTCGGGGCATGAAAAGGGGTGAGACACGACTGGGAGTGTTTGAGGGGGGTTGGGATAAGAAATCTTGGCCATCAAGATGAAGAAGGAGGCTGCTATTTATAGAAAATTTCAAGGTGCAAAACAAGCCGTCCGACCAGTTCTTCAATTTGGAGGGATTTTTGGGTATTTGAAAAATTGCTAAGACTGATGGACGATCATGTAAAACAGGCCGGCCGGCTAGTCCTTCAGTTTGAGGGCATTTTGGTCTTTTCAGCCTTGGATTTGATTGATGTTTGACTAGAGGCTTTGTGCATGTGCGGCAAGTGTCTAGCTTAGTCACTAAGCAAGGGTATTTTGTCCGCTTGGCCGAGTTTTGACTATTTTCTAAATAACTGTTCGAATAAATGTCGAAACAGTCCCGAAAAGTTTCAAAAATTGCATATTCTTGGAAAAGTGATATCTTTCACGTGTGCGAACGTGTGTTGAATACACTTTGATTTTTTGAATGCTCGGGGCTGTCCTGAAAAGTCTCGTTAACTTGGAAAGTGTGAGTTAACGGATTATAACGATCCGGATTTGGGTACTTACAAGAGCATTGGTGGGTCGGCATACCTCTGACATTTGTCACACTTTTGCACGAACTCACGAGCATCCTCCCTTAGATGAGGCCAATAATATCCTAAGATGAATACCTTGTCTGCCAAAGTTTTGGCCCCCGGGTGTCCACCACATACTCCACTATGCACCTCGAGCAATAGTTGACTGCTCTCGCTTTTTGCTCTTCAACTCGCAGCTTGCATGTTTCAATGTAAACCTTCATTTCGTCAATCCAACACTTAGAGCTGTAGACCGAGCATAGAACCTACATTGTTTCGTATGCTGGATGCTCTATGTATGAGATTGGTTCTCCATGCTGCTCATCTGATGTAGCTAGTTTGGAGAGTAGGTCGGCCAACTCATTTTCTTCGCGGCCTACCCTTTGTATTTCCCAAAACTCCAAGTCCTGGACCAACCTCTTCACTAGTTCGCAGTACTTGATCAGGACTGGGTTGATCACTTCATACTCTCCTTTGACTTGATTCACAATTAGTTGAGAGTCACAATAAGCTATGATTTTAGTTGCTCCAAAGTACTCGGCATATTCAACAGCTGCAATCAAGGCCTCATACTCGGTCTATTTGTTGGAGGCTTGAAATTTGAACCTTAGGGCTTCCTCAAAAGCTCTACTAGTCTCTGGCTCGATCAACACAATTCCAGCTCCACTAACGTCCCTAGTAGCAGACCCATCTGAGTAAACCTTCTAGCAATCCTTGGGTAAACTCCTTGTCTGTTGGGGCGATTGTTCTTTCCCTTTCAAGCTTTCTTTTGGGGTGCTCTCCCTATTATCCTCCTTGGTGAACGTAAGCTCGACCAAGAAGTCAGCCAAAGGTTGATCTTGCAATGCTTTTCGAGGCCTATATTCAATGTCGAACTCTGTCAATTCTATAGACCAGTAGAGCAGTCGACCTGAGCTCTCTAGTTTATGCAATATCTTTCTCAATGGAGAATTAGTTAGTATGACAATAGGATGAGTAGAGAAGTAAGCTCTAAGCTTTCTGGCTACTACCACTAGGGCGTAGGCGACCTTTTCAGTATTGAAGTATTGTCCTTCTACGTCGAACAAGGCCTTTCTTACATAGTAGATTGGATGCTGAAGGCCATTTTCCTCTCTGACTAGAACTGTGGCTACTGCTCGATCTCCAGTTGATAGGTAGTCGTACAAACTCACTCCTTGGATTGGGCTGCTCAGAAATGGTGGAGAGGCGAGGTATTCTTTGAGCTGTTGGAACAACGAGTAACATTCGGCCGTCCACTCAAAGTTTTTCGTCCCCCTCATTATTTTGAACAAGGGGAGAGACCTCTCCGCTGATTTTGCTATGAATTGACCCATAGCTGCGACCCTACCATTCAATCGTTGGGCCTCCTTGATACACGTAGGCTCTTGCATCTCTGTAGCGTTGTGAGAAAGAAATTCTTATTCCTTTTATTTTTTATGAGTCGCCACCTATATTATTTGATTGGAAACATAGAAAAACCATTTGAAAGAGATTTGAGTTCGGGGCTTAGGTTATGAAATGGGTAGGTTTAGAAGGCATCCATTTCACCCAATCCGGAGATCGGTCTTGCTAAAGAAAAGAGAGGTTTTTTAAAAAGAAGAAGTAAAAAACGAATCTAAATACTACAAATAAAGGTCCATTTGACGAGGTCAAACGGAATGTAGAATCGATTGCTTCGAGACCGTCTCCATGATTTGGAGAGGCTCTAGGCCGATCCTAGATTCTATGGACTTATACCACTCTAACAATCAATTAGAAGGAAGTTTAGGGATTACCTTGCGTGAGGTGATTTGGGCAGAGTTTCGACTCAAGTTTAGAGTCGACCCTTCACACGGACAGAGCTTCGCCTCGGTCCTTGGTTTGGAGATTGATGCTTGTTTATCAACAAGGTTGACAAACAAACTATGAGGTGAGTTTTAGGGTGATTTTGTAGGATTCTTTCAAGGAGAGAAACCAACAAAATGTGTGTGTTGTGAAAATTCTTCGACCTCTTCGGGGATCGATTCGGGGGTCCTTGAAGCCTTGGAAGTCACCAAGTATTTATAGGGAATGGGTATGAAGAAGTGGAGAGGTAAAACCCTATCAGATGGTTCTAGACCTCTTCTCCCATTGGTTGGCCGGAGAGATAAAGTTTTATCTCGAAAAGAGGTTGAAATCGACGAGGGAACTGTCGTCTGCAATCTGCAGAGGGGGGATATCTCGCGCGAGACACGCCATCTCGCGGCGAGATATTGCTCCTGTGGACAGTTTTGTCCTTTCCTCGTTATCTCGTATGCAGTTTAGTCCCAAACTAACGGTAGTTAGTCAAAACTTAACGAAACATGACGAAATGGTGGATTTCTACTTCTTGACTCAAAGCGAGACTTAGAGTGGTATAAGTATGTTCCGATGTGTTCAGAATGGGGTGTCTACAATCTCTATCAAGGCCTTTATCTTTTCTGGATCAGCCTCAATGCCCCTTTATGATACCATGAACCCCAAAAACTTGCCCGCAGCTGCCCCAAACACACACATGCTCGGATTTAACTTCATGTCATTTGCTTGTAGATTGGCGAATGTTTCCCTTAGGTCGACCACATGACGACCAGTCTTTGTTTTTATGACCATGTCGTCGATGTCGGCCTCCATGTTTCGGCCAATATGATTAGCAAAGACTCTATTCACCATCCTCTAATAGGTAGCTCCAACATTCTTCAACCCGAATGGCATCTTGGTGTAACAATATATCCCTCCAGGAGCTTAGAAGGCTGTCTTTTCATTGTCACTGTGGCGCCCCCAAAAATGTGTGTTCCTGATATGTTTGATATGATTTGATTAGTGCTACTCATATCACCAAGATGCATCTTCTTTTCGGAAGCTCATCCTATAAGGACTCCAAGGTTAAGCGTGCTTGACCTGGGGAAATTCTAGGATGGGTGACCCACTGGGAAGTTTCTCAGTGAGCACGTAAGTGAGGACAACACGTGCTGAAAAGACTTGTGGTGGTTTGTGGGGATAGTCCGTCAAATCTGATAGCGTTCCGACCCGGTCTTCGGGCTCGGCGCGTTACAAATGGTATCAGAGCGGGACCCGGCCGGAAGTGTGGAGCAAAGTGCTGTGCGGAACAAAGTGCACGCCGCAGAGTCGGTGGGAGTCACCTCTTGGATCCGTATGAGCCCCTCTTGGATCCACACTGCCCGGGGTTTCCAAGTAGGCCTTGCCGGGGACGGCAAGGTTCCTAAGTGGGGGAGATTGTGGCGCCCCCAAAAATGTGTGTTCCTGATATGTTTGATATGATTTGATTAGTGCTACTCATATCACCAAGATGCATCTTCTTTTCGGAAGCTCATCCTATAAGGACTCCAAGGTTAAGCGTGCTTGACCTGGGGAAATTCTAGGATGGGTGGCCCACTGGGAAGTTTTTCAGTGAGCACGTAAGTGAGGACAACACGTGCTGGAAAGACTTGTGGTGGTTTGTGGGGATAGTCCGTCAAATCTAATAGCGTTCCGACCCGATCTTCGGGCTCGGGGCGTTACAACGACCCTAAACCTAGGCACATATTTTAGTATCATAATATGTGCTTTTAATATTATTTTTAATATTATGTGTTTATTTTATATCTTTAATTTCTTATATTAGGATGTAATAATTGGGAAATAAAATAATGTTCGTGGGAGAGGTATAATAATAGGAATGGATAAAATAAATAAAATGTGGGTAGTTATTTGTGTAGGGAAAAATAAATAAATAGAAAAGAAGTAAGAGATAAAAGGAGGTTAAATGGCATGGGGGGGCCATTTTCCCCTCCTTATTTCCCTCACTATGTTCCCCTCCTTAGTCAACCAAGGGCCATACCTTCTTACCTTTCCCATACTCCTCCTACATCATCCGACCTCCCCCCTCCTCCCTTATCATTTTCTTACTTCCTTCCTAGAACTCCTTCATGGAAACCTCCCCTCCAACCTCTTCCTTCTAAAAATCATATTAAATCCAAACCTTCTCCATTTGAAGATCCGGGTGTACTTTTGGATTCGTGGAGTCAAGAGGAGCACTTTGAGCTAAGAAGATCTTTAATCCACTTCACAATTGCTAGTGAGTTATTATGATTTCCCTTCTATGTGATGTTCATAAACTATTAAATGTTGTCCTTATTGTTGAAATGGTTGATTTATACTTAGAAACCTTCTTGGAGTTGAGGAATTTAGTAAATGCTTAAGAATGTTGTTGTTGGTTAATAAAGTGGGTCAAGAGGGTAAGCAAATGGGTTTAATTAAAGTAAGAAGTTCAAACTTGGAATGAGGTAGTTAAATGGGTGGAGTTAGATTAGAAGATTTTTTAGCTTGAAATAAGATGATGAAATGGGTGGGAACTTAAGTAGTAAATAATCTAAGTCTATACTATTTTGGGTTTGGATGATTTAGGTTGAGGATTGAAAAGTTAGAAACCATTTTGGTGTTCATGGAAAAAGGGTGTTAAAAGGAAAAGAATGTAAGTAAAAAGGGATTAGAATTGGGCAAGGGCTGAATCGCCACTTGGGCGGTCGCCCATGGGGGCTTGAGCGGCCGCCCATGTGGCCAGTAACTAGAGTGCTTATTTTTCCTTCTTGGGCGGTCGCCCAAGTCATCTTGGGCGGTCGCCCATGTTGCCAGACTTTCCCCAGTTTCCGTTCTTGCTGATTTTTGACAACAACCTAGTGGCATGAATCCTAACCACTATAAATCAATGGAACCTAATCACATTAGGATATGAATCCAACCTTCTCAACTTAGATTAAAGTAGAACTTGGGCCACTTAAGCATTGTGACTACAACTTAATAATTTAACTTGAATCTCTATCGGGACCTTGTAATATGGATCATTGTCCGGAAAACAATTGTTAAGTTTGATTAGTACTTCACCAAAATAGTTCCAACTTGGGAAATAGATCTTGAACTTTTATTAAGGTTATTCGAGGTTGTATAATGACTATGTAAGAATGGTTTATGATATATAGTAGCCTCACTTACTCCTTATCTTTGGTGAATAGTTGCAATGATGTAGAAGCCATAGGTTTCACTATTGAACTAATTGGTAATGGGTATGTATCACCTTGTGGCATTGTTATTCCAAGTTGTGGAATTATTGATTATATGGTTACCTTAATCTTCTAAGTATGGATTATTGGACAAGTTGTTATGTGCATCCCAAGTGTGGATTATTTGACACGTTGTTGTGTTATCCCAATGTGTAGATATGTTTACTATGTGGTTGCATGGTTATCCCATTTGTGGCTTTAGTTGTTATCATTCATATTTATTTATGATACTATGCATAGTGTATTAAATGGTTGTTGCACTATGGTGTTGATTTGCATGAGTATATATTACCATGTTGATATATGATTATTCCTTTTTGTGGATTATATTTCAAGTATCTATTATGTGCTTGAATATGTTGATATTCGGGGGTATAATGGAATTCAATCAATTATGGATTTGTTCTATAAGTGATTGAAGGTTCATCATACCTGGGACCGTCCCCCTCTGTGGCCACGAGTGGGTGTGTACGATTGTATTGAGCATGAAGAAGCCTTACGAGACTGTTGCGATTGGTGTTTAGGGGAATGCTTCTGTATTAAGCCTAAAGCTTTACGGTTAGCGATATTATTTTTGGATACTCTATTATAGGTATCTTTTCTTATATGGATCTACGGGGTATGAGTCCTATAAGAGGTGAATGTCTTGGAGGCAATTCACCAAAGAGTGGAGTTTTACTCCCACGTTGTACGACTTATTGTTCAGACGGGAAAAGGTAAAATGAGGTAACGTAAGGTGTTTACCGCTTTTATAATGTGTTATGTGCTACCATGCTATGTGTTGCATCTTGTTTGGCATCTTCTTTGCATTCATAATAGCTCATTGAGATTTATTCTCACCCCTTCCCTTTCTTGCTTTAGATTGTCTTGAGACGAGGTGACCGAACCCGGTGAGGCCGGGGAGACGATTGTGGGCTATTGCTTTTGGGATTGTCAGGATAGGTATATGTGTGGGTTGTAGGGAGTCATATTTAATTATTACTCTTTCATAAGTTGTAATGAAAACTCTTTTGTTAGACAATGTTAATTATGGTTTTCAATGTAAGTAATGAAGTCTGGTTCTTAAGGTATTTGTTTAAATCCCTCCAAGTGGAGATATTATATTTGATTTCGTTTATGGGAAAATTGAGAATTGATTTCCTTGTAAAGGCAAAAATAAAAGTTTTCGAAAAATGGAAAATGAGATTTCTTAGTTTGGGCTTTTCAAGCTCGGGATACGAGATAGGTCCCAGGTTGGGGTGCTCACAGTTGGTATGATTTCTTAGTTTGGGCTTCTCAAGCTCGGGATACGAGATAGGTCCCAGGTTGGGGTGCTCACAGTTGGTATCAAAGCTTAGTTTAGAGGTTAAGGGTAGATGTCTAGACTAAGTGGGAATGTGTGGTAATTAACGCCGAGTGTTTAATGCAGGAGTTCGTTCTAATGGCCGGAAGCAATGATGATCAGCGAAAGTTTCTAGAAAATGAAGGAGATATGGGTATAGGTGGAAATCAGAATGAAGAGATGATGAAATTGTTCAGGATGTTTGTACATAATATGGAGACTAGAGGATCGGTTCCGAATCAACCTGAGGGATACCAAAGTGATGGATTAGAAAGATTTGTGAAGATGAACCCACCGAGCTTTAACGGAGATCCGAATCCGTTAAAGGCAGAAAAATGGTTAGCAGAAATGAATAGGATTTTCGAGGTTATAGAAAGTCCCAACAAAGAGAAAGTTAGGTATGCCGTTTTCAAACTTGAAGGTCCAGCTGATCAGTGGTGGCAGCATTTGAAGAGAAGTTGGGAGCGGGATCATACGCCCCAGACTTGGGATAATTTCACTCATCAGTTCGAGGATTATTTCATTACCATGGTTACAAGGGATAGGAAGGAGATTGAATTCTTAGGACTAAAACAAGGGAACATGACGGTGAATCAGTATTCAGCCCGGTTTGAGGAATTAGCTAGGTGTTGCCCTCATTTGGTATCGCATGAAGTGAAAAGGGTTCAGAAGTTTGTAACAGGTTTGAGGAGTGAGTTTAGGAAGAAATTATGGATTAATAGTTTCATCGATTATCAGACAGTCATAGATAGAGCATATAAGGTCGAACGGGACATTGAGGAAAATAGTGGAAAATCGGAAGATGGGATTGGAAACAAGCCAAAGTATATAGGACAAGGATCCAAACTCATTAGAGGACAGCCAAGGACTTTAACTTCAGGAAGTGTGAGAGGAGAGTTTGTTGTAGCTTCTTCATCTAGGCCAAAATCCAAACAGTATGGGATGAATTGTAAATTTTGCAAGAGGATTGGACATACTGAAGATCAGTGTTGGAGAAAGCAAGGCAAGTGTATCAAGTGTGGAGAGATAGGACACTTTAGGAAGATTTACCCAAGGTGGCAGCGGGAACGAACTTTAAGCAGCGGTCAGCCGGGTGTACAACAAAGAGGTGGTACCAAAAGGGATAGCGAAGGGGAACCGAAAGAGAAGGTCGGTGGTCGAGTATGTGTTTCGGGTCCAAGAGAGGTAGATCCCTCAGAGGTCACTAGAGGTATATTCCCTGTCTCAGAAGTAGGGGTCATATTTTATAGATCCTGTTGCATATCATTTATGTTTGGCATCACATTTTGCTTATATGTGACATACATTGTTTGAGATATTGTTTTATTGTTAGAGGATTCTGCTCTTATGAGAGGATACCTCGAACCTCCCTTGATTTACCACGGTAGTGATGTGGTCATGACTGAGCATGTATTGCCAGTTGATTTGGTATGATTACCAATTTGTAAATATGAGATATACTTGACCTGGAGGGTTAAGTAGTTGTTATGCATTGGTAGACTATCATAAGAAATGAGTCTTCTTTTCTATACCCAATTTGATTATATTGGTATTTGATATAGATAAACCTTTATATGGTATTCTTGTTATATATGCGTTTAAGCCAGAAAAATGTTGGTTAAAAAGTGTAAAAGGTATTTGGTTGGTGTTAGACTTGCATAAGAAGTCTTTCCGGAAATTTTTCGTGCTAGTTGTGAGTAGATGGTAATTGTATTTCCATCAAGGTATCGCATGTGTTGATTCTAAGTATGATAAGCAGAATTTTTAAGCCTTATTTTGATGGCTTTATGGTAATTAGAATTGAGGGTCTCTTTGTTAATTAAAGTTCCGAGAGGATCATGAAAATCATTGGAGGATAGGGTTAATAATCCTTGGTGAGAAGTCCTTGTATGCAAAGTTTAGCTAGTGTGAGTTGGCTCGAGAAGTTTCCAAAATTTGGGGTTCTATAGTTTTAAGCTTGGAAGTTACTATGGATCTTACAAGGATTGTGTCCGTAATCTTTGAGGTTGGCAAAGTGCTACCAAAGGAATTTTCAAGGAATTCTTGAGAATTATAAAATCGTTGGTTTAGATAACTCGGAAGGATATCAATGGTGTAAGATGTAATAAGAATGAATCATATTGGTAGGAATGGAGAAAATATTAACTATAGATCCGATCCTTACCTTACCTAGTGAATGTGAGAACTTTGTGAATTTTAAGTGCGTATTAGAGGAAGACTTAGTGTGATATTATGAGAAATGTGAAAGTGATAGCGTATGCTTCGAGGAAGTTAACTTAGATAAAGCGGAAATTTTCTTATTCCTTACTTGAGAGTGACTACAATTGTGTTGCGTTATCTAAGTAAGAATCTTATCTTTTTGAAGTTTCCTTTTGGGAATTGTGATCGACCCTATGAGTTTGGAGAATTTAGTTATCCTAAGAGGAGAGATCTATAAGCCTAAGCGATGGTTGGAACTATTAAAAGATTTTTATTGCGTCATTTTATATTATCCGGAAAAGTTATTGTGATTTCGAATGCGATTGCCGAAAGGCTTATGTGTCGTCAAGCGTATCCTTTGAGTCGTAAGGCGAGACATTGTTGCAATTAGTCAGGATAGACCCATAGAATGTGGAGACTATAAAGGAAGTTCAACGGTGATTCAGAATCTAATAGGATGAGAGGATAGTCTCAAGATGAGAAGATTATCCAGAATTTTGAAGAATAGATTGTGTGTTGGGTTTCCTTTCAACTGGAGAGGTTCTATTAATCTTAAGGGAGTTTAGTATAAAAGCAGTTTAGTTAGCATTGAATGGGTATTGTCTAAAGATTGGTATGAGAAAATTTATTTATGATCCTTCGTACGTATGGAATTCTGCAATTAAGGATGTTTAGGCAAATTTGAATTATGTGGGGAAAACGTTGAGAGTTATTAGGATTTCAATCCCGGGATCAAATTATAGAGTGTTTGGATGCTGAGAATGTACATAAGAATCATGACTTGAGGAAACTAGTTGAAAGTGGTAAATTTAAATGTTTGGGGAAGTACCCTTTGTTATGGATCATTAAGGTAATCAAGTTTAAAATTCGGGACGAATTTTCTTTAAGGGGGAGTGAGTGTAACGACCCTAAACCTAGGCACCTATTTTAGTATCATAATATGTGCTTTTAATATTATTTTTAATATTATGTGTTTATTTTATATCTTTAATTTCTTATATTAGGATGTAATAATTGGGAAATAAAATAATGTTCGTGGGAGAGGTATAATAATAGGAATGGATAAAATAAATAAAATGTGGGTAGTTATTTGTGTAGGGAAAAATAAATAAATAGAAAAGAAGTAAGAGATAAAAGGAGGTTAAATGGCATGGGGGGGGGCCATTTTCCCCTCCTTATTTCCCTCACTATGTTCCCCTCCTTAGTCAACCAAGGTCCATACCTTCTTACCTTTCCCATACTCCTCCTACATCATCCGACCTCCCCCCTCCTCCCTTATCATTTTCTTACTTCCTTCCTAGAACTCCTCCATGGAAACCTCCCCTCCAACCTCTTCCTTCTAAAAATCATATTAAATCCAAACCTTCTCCATTTGAAGATCCGGGTGTACTTTTGGATTCGTGGAGTCAAGAGGAGCACTTTGAGCTAAGAAGATCTTTAATCCACTTCACAATTGCTAGTGAGTTATTATGATTTCCCTTCTATGTGATGTTCATAAACTATTAAATGTTGTCCTTATTGTTGAAATGGTTGATTTATACTTAGAAACCTTCTTGGAGTTGAGGAATTTAGTAAATGCTTAAGAATGTTGTTGTTGGTTAATAAAGTGGGTCAAGAGGGTAAGCAAATGGGTTTAATTAAAGTAAGAAGTTCAAACTTGGAATGAGGTAGTTAAATGGGTGGAGTTAGATTAGAAGATTTTTAGCTTGAAATAAGATGATGAAATGGGTGGGAACTTAAGTAGTAAATAATCTAAGTCTATACTATTTTGGGTTTGGATGATTTAGGTTGAGGATTGAAAAGTTAGAAACCATTTTGGTGTTCATGGAAAAAGGGTGTTAAAAGGAAAAGAATGTAAGTAAAAAGGGATTAGAATTGGGCAAGGGCTGAATCGCCACTTGGGCGGTCGCCCATGGGGGCTTGAGCGGCCGCCCATGTGGCCAGTAACTGGAGTGCTTATTTTTCCTTCTTGGGCGGTCGCCCAAGTCATCTTGGGCGGTCGCCCATGTTGCCAGACTTTCCCCAGTTTCCGTTCTTGCTGATTTTTGACAACAACCTAGTGGCATGAATCCTAACCACTATAAATCAATGGAACCTAATCACATTAGGATATGAATCCAACCTTCTCAACTTAGATTAAAGTAGAACTTGGGCCACTTAAGCATTGTGACTACAACTTAATAATTTAACTTGAATCTCTATCGGGACCTTGTAATATGGATCATTGTCCGGAAAACAATTGTTAAGTTTGATTAGTACTTCACCAAAATAGTTCCAACTTGGGAAATAGATCTTGAACTTTTATTAAGGTTATTCGAGGTTGTATAATGACTATGTAAGAATGGTTTATGATATATAGTAGCCTCACTTACTCCTTATCTTTGGTGAATAGTTGCAATGGTGTAGAAGCCATAGGTTTCACTATTGAACTAATTGGTAATGGGTATGTATCACCTTGTGGCATTATTATTCCAAGTTGTGGAATTATTGATTATATGGTTACCTTAATCTTCTAAGTATGGATTATTGGACAAGTTGTTATGTGCATCCCAAGTGTGGATTATTTGACACGTTGTTGTGTTATCCCAATGTGTAGATATGTTTACTATGTGGTTGCATGGTTATCCTATTTGTGGCTTTAGTTGTTATCATTCATATTTATTTATGATACTATGCATAGTGTATTAAATGGTTGTTGCACTATGGTGTTGATTTGCATGAGTATATATTACCATGTTGATATATGATTATTCCTTTTTGTGGATTATATTTCAAGTATCTATTATGTGCTTGAATATGTTGATATTCGGGGGTATAATGGAATTCAATCAATTATGGATTTGTTCTATAAGTGATTGAAGGTTCATCATACCTGGGACCGTCCCCTCTGTGGCCACAGAGTGGGTGTGCTAACGACTGTATTGAGCATGAAGAAGCCTTACAGACCTGTTGCGATTGGTGTTTAGGGGGAATGCTTCTGTATTAAGCCTAAAGCTTTACAGTTAGCGATATTATTTTTGGATACTCTATTATAGGTATCTTTTCTTATATGGATCTCTGGGGTATGAGTCCTATAAGAGGTGAATGTGCTAGAGGCAATTCACCAAAGAGTGGAGTTTTACTCCCACGTTGTACGACTTATTGTTCAGACGGGAAAAGGTAAAATGAGGTAACGTAAGGTGTTTACCGCTTTTATAATGTGTTATGTGCTACCATGCTATGTGTTGCATCTTGTTTGGCATCTTGCTGCATTCATAATAGCTCATTGAGATTTATTCTCACCCCTTCCCTTTTACTGCTTTAGATTGTGCTGAGACAGGTGACCGAACCAGTGAGGCCGGGGAGACGATTGTGGGCTGTTTCTTTTGGGATTGTCAGGATAGGTATATGTGTGGGTTGTAGGGAGTCATATTTAATTATTACTCTTTCATAAGTTGTAATGAAAACTCTTTTGTTAGACAATGTTAATTATGGTTTTCAATGTAAGTAATGAAGTCTGGTTCTTAAGGTATTTGTTTAAATCCCTCCAAGTGGAGATATTATATTTGATTTCGTTTATGGGAAAATTGAGAATTGATTTCCTTGTAAAGGCAAAAATAAAAGTTTTCGAAAAATGGAAAATGAGATTTCTTAGTTTGGGCTTCTCAAGCTCGGGATACGAGATAGGTCCCAGGTTGGGGTGCTCACAGTTGGTATGATTTCTTAGTTTGGGCTTCTCAAGCTCGGGATACGAGATAGGTCCCAGGTTGGGGTGCTCACAGTTGGTATGATTTCTTAGTTTGGGCTTCTCAAGCTCGGGATACGAGATAGGTCCCAGGTTGGGGTGCTCACAGTCACCATCGTGCATTCTGATATGGTGGTATCCTGAATAAACATCAAGGAAACTGAGGGTGGCATGTCCAGCTATTGAATCGACCAATTTATCTATCTGTGGGAGTAGGTAGCTGTCCTTTGGGCATGCTAGATTTAAATAGGTGAAGTTGGCGCACATCCTCCACTTTCCATTAGCCTTTTTTACCATCACCACGTTTGCCAGCCAAGTAGTGTAGGACGCCTCCTTGATTATACATGCACTGAGAAGTTTATTTTCCTCTTGTTTGATGGTCATTTCTTTGTCTGTAGCAAAAACCCTTAGCCTTTGGTTTTTGAATTTGATGGTGGGGTTGACCTCCAAACGATGCACAGTGACCTCCTCATTGACACCCCTCATGTCTTCTACCTTCCAAGCAAAGACATCAGCACTTTCCTTTAACAGGTCGACTATTTCCACCCTTTCTTCTGGTGACAATTGTCTTCCTATTCTGATTTTTTGCTCGGGGTAAGATGAGTTGACTTATATATCTTCCAACTCTTCCACTGGTTCCAGTTCTGAGTCATCTCTGAACTGCAGAGTATCAATGATGATCTCTCTAACCCTTTTTCTTTCCTCAGCTCCCAGGTGTGGAGCTTCATCTTCAATCATGTCATCTAGCTCAGCAGCTATTTCCCCGTTTGAGGCCCCTGAGTTTTGGTTGATTTGGAGGCATAGGTCGCCAATGATTATATGGTCGATCAAAACTGTATCTGTTCTGACCCAAGTGTTTTCAGATGGACGTGTCAGCTCAGTCATGGTGTGGTCATGTGATGGATAGGTCGCCTCTTATATACACTGGATCATGGATAATCTGGAAGTAGTAGTGACAGACTTTGAGAATTTCCAGCTTGCCTCTAGAGTGTCAATTTCCAACTCCCTCTTCTTCTTGGATTGAAGCATGTGACCTAAATATTCTCTAATCGTGCTTAGAACGCACCCTACTCCCAACATGGTATGAAACTTGGCCCTTTGATGGGGAATTGAAGGGACCATCCCTAGAGCGACCTGCCCAGGTATACCCTGTATAGCATGGCAATCAATTATAAGATCAATGACTATAAATGTTACCTTGGCAGTCCCCCGTGTCTACCAAGATTCTACTTGACGTGCAGTCATCAATAAACCCTAAAATCACCAAAATCTGCTATCTTACAGCCATGCTGGCAGCCAGCTCGTAGGGATAAAAACTGATCACCTCATCCTGAACGCAGTTTTTGGGGGTACATAGGGAGCTTTGCTTAACTGGAAGATCTTGTGCTTGAGCGCAATGTTGCTCATTTCCTCCGATATTACCCTAGCGTCAATCTAGGTTGCCTTGGCTCAGGCACACCTCTTGTAGGTCAATCTCTTCCTACAGGACGATCTCCCTTCAGAAACCTATCCAACCTTCCTTCATTCACCCACTTTTGGATGATCCTCTTCAAACTCATACATTCCTCCGTTGTGTGCCAGGTGTCCTTGTGATACTCGCAGTACCTATCCTTATCCCTACTTTCATTCTTCAGCCACAGACACATCATATGCCCTCTCAAACAGCTCCTTCCTCGTGGGCAGCTTGAACCCTACAGGAGGTCTTTTGTCAAGCATATCCTTGACTAAAGGTCGGAGAGTATAGTTATTTCGTTCGACCTTCCCGTTGGTGGCTGTCCTATCTGCCTCCATATCATCTAATCTTGAGTGGGGTGAATTTTTCAGGGACTCTTTCAGTCGCCCTCGTTCTATTTTTCCCCTTGTTGTCGTTATTCTTTGCATGTCCCCCATTTGTCGACTCATTAACTTCAGAATGTTTGGAGCCTTTGTCTTTCTTTCTCTACTTTCATTCTTCAGCCACAGACACATCATATGCCCTCTCAAACAGCTCCTTCCTCGTGGTCACCCTCCTAACCTGGAGCTCGTAATCCAGATCGGGAGAGGACACTTCATTTCTAAAGCAGTTGATGACCTCCCTATCTGTGAGGCCCTTCTCAATTTGGTCGACCAACTCTTTGAACCTGGTAAAGTAGCTCATAGTACTCTCCGTCTTGCCCTGATTCATGTTATTCAGATCAGTGACTGTTTTCTTACGAGCTCCAGCTGTATAGAACCTTTTGAGGAATTTCCTTCTCATGTAACTACATGATGTGATGCAGGCAGTGGTTAGACCACGGAACCAAGTTAGTGTTGCACCTGTGAAAGTGCTGGTTAATGCCTTGTATAACATGTCATCCTCAGAAGAGACCAAACACATCGTGGCCTCAAAGTGCTGCATGTGATTAAAGGCATTGGTCGTGCCCAAGTACTTTCTAATATGGGCAGCTTGAACCCTACAGGAGGTCTTTTGTCAAGCATATCCTTGACTAAAGGTCGGAGAGTACAGTTATTTCGTTCGACCTTCCCGTTGGTGGCTGTCCTATCTGCCTCCATATCATCTAATCTTCGTTTTAAGTTAAGTAGCTCCCTAACATCCAGGTCGCTCATTTGGTAGGAGATTGAGTTAGACTTTTACCTCTTCTCACGATGGGGTTCCCTCCTAGAAAGGGTCCTTTATCGCTCATTACTTGGAGGAGTTACTTTTCTCCTTTCCCGTCGGGTAAACGACCTTTCTCCCCTTTGTGGCGACCTACGCTGAGCCCTGTCAATTTCGAGCTGCCTCCTTTAAGCTGAGCCGGCTTTCTGTTCCCTTTGCTGGTTGAGCCTATCACTTAGGTCGCCAGTTCGATCAATGGAAATGTGGGAGGGGGGAGGCATTTCATTCCTCCTTTCTTCACCAGACGGTATAGGACCTCCATTAGTGTGTCTTTGAGAGGTGAGAGATGTAGCTACCCTTTGCGATCTTCTGCCATCCTTTTTAGGAGACTCGGGTAGCTCGAGTAACTCATTCTGTACTTCGAGTAAGCTCTGCAGCAACCTAGCCCGTTCTAGCAAAATTTCTTTCCTACTAAGGTGAGAAGCTGAGGGACCTGCAATGCCGCCTGCAGCTGTTCGACCTGTTTGGACCCGCTTTGGTTGCTGGCTTACCCCTTGGTTAGGCATATGCTTTTCTGTCTTCTCCCATCTTGTAAACCCATACCGTCGGCCACGCTGTTTGAACGAGTGACCCTTCTAGTAGGATGCCCCTGTAGAGGAGGAGGCAAGTTTGCAGTGCGGTTTTCGGCACCTGCATCCGGGTTTCCTACATTCTCGCCCATAGGCTCACTGGAGGAAGTAGCAGTGTGTCCGTCAGATACCATGTTAATGGTTGAGTGAGGTTTCGAGGTCTAGCGTTATCTTTCCCAGCAATGGAACCAAACTGATGACGCAGGAAACGATACAAATTAGCATTAGTCCATCAATAGGTTGATCACTTACAAATGTGACATGAAACTACTAACAAACAACTAGACGGGTTGGTCTTCGGCTAATACCCTGTGGCGTGATGATAAGATATAGTGTTATGATCTTATATTAAACTGTATTGAATACGTAATATCAAAATAGCCAATAATACATTACCTTTTAACGGTGGATGTTGTCTGGTATATATAGTAGTGATGTAGGATCGTATTGAATCCCTTAAATTGTGGAGACAATGTAGGCGTAACGATCTGCGTGATTGTAGAAGACGGTTAGAGATTAAGTCGTAGATGGACACATGTTTCTGTAGATCGAGGTCGAATGAGTAATCAAGGTCGACCTGCATTTGTGCCTTAGGCAGATAGAAATTGTATAAGTTGATGATCGTATGTCAGACGGAGCTAGTTCGAGATCAATGATAGTCGGACAATGAGATAGGTCGACTGATATTTGTCGTTGGGCCGTGGGCGTTGTGGTAACTGGACTGTCCTATTCAATAGTAGTGTATTTGTGATGTCTATAATGTTGGGATTAGTTTGTTGGGGCTAGCCCGTTACTTTTATTACGTTAAAAAATATTTACAAATTTTAACTAAAATAAATAAAGATACTAATCCTAAAATAAATAAAGTAAATCATCACTGTAAAAAAAAATGTGTGACAAATTCACACTTTCACTTTATAAGTGGATTTGAATTGGAAGTCAACTAGGCCCTTGATCGAGTCGAGGCCTTGAGATCGGTAGAAGCCGTAGCGATTGAAGTGGGTGTTGATGAAGGTGATATGGAAGCCATTGAATAACTTTGTCCCCTAAATGATTTTTTTCTATTTTTTCATAGTTTTTTTATATTTTTGCAAAATTAAAAGGTTGAAAGTGAAAATAATGAGTATTTGTAATTTTTCTATTAAATTTAAAATTTTCAAAATAACTCTTATATTGCAAATGAACATTTATTTTGTAATGAAGTAAATAGTATTTTTGTCTTGTATATTATTTTATTAATGATAGATAAAATGCCACTTATACTATATCAATTGGCTTATAAATAAATTAACACATATCTAGATAAAAGGTACTCCCTCCGGTCTATAATAATTGTCGATTTTAAACTTTTCACAAGTTTTAATAAAGACAATTATTACCCCAATTTAATAATAAAAGTATCAAGATTGCTCCTTATTTAATGTTTTCCTTTCCAAATTACTTCGCACAACAACCCAATAAATAAAGCAAAACAAGCACCAATGAGGTGATAAAATACAAATTTGAATGTTTTTTACTTCAATGAATTTCATAAAGCTTTAAAATTTGGAATTTTACATTACTCAATATATTTAGACGGGTCAATTCGGAATAACAGATGGAATAGAACGAAACTATTATTTCACACAACTACGCGGGATGGGATGGGACGAGACATCCCAAATTTTTTGTGGGCCTGAAAATCCCCTTCCCGTCCCAAATTTACATCGGGATGCGGGCCAATACAAAACAATGCGAAATAAGAATACACGATCAAAAGACGATTGTACACCAACTAGAAAGAGAAAATAGAATTGGGAGAATGGAAATGCAATTCAATAAGACATTATACTAATATAAATAATAAGAAATAAACCAAATCTCACACAATATCAATATTGGTACCCTTCTAACTTCTCATAACGAGAAGAGAGAATGAGCACTATCGCGGAAGAGAAAGAGAAGGAACATAATTAAGATTTAAGGTTTGTCTTCGAGGCTTTGGGCCTTTGACCATTTGTGAAGCAACTCACTGACTCTAACAAGCAGCACTGGAGTGCCCTTGATTAAAGTTAAAACATGTTTTTTTTAATATTATATTAATAATTTTTCAAGAATTTGTAATAATAATAATAATAATAATAATAATAATAATAATAATAATAATAATAATAATAATAATAATAATAATAATAATAATAATAATAATAATAATAATAATAATAATAATAATAATAATAATAATAATAATAAAGGTAAAAAAAATGCGGGTCGTTCCGTTCCATTCGGTTCCGTCCTGCCTTGTTTGGCGTCCTAAATGGGATTTCCCAAATAGGCGCGCTTTTAAACGGGTTTATAATATATTATCTCATTCCATCCCCTTTATACTTGTACGGCACTACAAGAAAATTGTTTTTTTGCTATTGCTTTTGGCGATGGCAAAAAAAGCAATCGCGTTTGATTATATAAGGAGACGGCCTTTGTGACTGCATTTAGTGCAGTCACATTAGGTTAGTGTGATGGCTAAGTAGTCACGGATGCCATCACATATATGCTTTTCCTTCTGGCGCCAATGATGTAGTCCCGACAGAAATGTAAAATTTTAACGCGATTGTATTTTTATCAAACACGATTGCTTTAGCAATCGCGTTTTATAAAAATATTAAATTAAACACTATAAAAATTGGATTTAAAAAGCGAGACTGATTTTGCAATCGCCTTATATGAAAAAAAATTAAATTAAACAAATAGAAAACCCTTTCTTTTCTCTTTGAGAGTTGTTATATAAACCCGTAAAATTGTTGAGTAAACCCGTATCGTTAAACTCACCCCAAAAAATAAAAACAAATCCCCCACTTTTCCCTTTATACCCCTCTCACACCCACACCCACACCCACACCCACACCCACCCACACCCACCCAATTAACTCTCATTTACTCCCTCCCTCTCACTCATCCTCACCCACAACCAAACCTAGAGAGAGAAAGAGAGACGTGAAATTGAAATTAGAGAGAGAACGCTGTGTGTGTGCGCAGAGAGAGAGAAGAGAGAACGCTGAGAAGAGAGAGAGAGAAGAAAGAAGAAGAAGAAGCAAAACCTACGCTGTGTGTGTGCGCAGAGAGAGGGAAGAGAGAACGCTGAGAAGAGAGAGAGAGAAGAAAGAAGAAGAAGAAGCAAAACCTAGGTAGAAGAAGAAGAAGAACAACCCCAATTCAAGATTCAAGATGTCAAACCTAGGAAAATCAGGTAATTATTCTTTCTTCAATCTAAAATTACTTTATTTGTGCTTCATTTTGAGAGAATCTCATTGTGATTTTGTGAAAAAAATCAAAAATCTGGGTTTTGAAGGGTTCGGCCACTACTAGCCGATTTATTACACAAATTCGGCCACACCCTACCGAAAAAACTCAAAATTTCGGCCACCCCCGGCCGAACCTGCTCAATTTTTCGGCCATCACCGGCCGAACATGCTCAATTTTTCGGCCACCCCCGGCCGAACCTGCTAAATTTTTCGCCCACTGCTGGCATATTTTTCCATTGATTGCATTGTATCAATTCCATGTTTTTTAATCCATCTATTCATCAAAATTTGGACATTTCCCTCCTTTTATTAAGAACTAGGTTCAATGTCAATGCATGTTAGATTTCTCAGGCCTTTGTTGAATTTTGATGATGCATTTGTGTATATATGAGTGCCCTACATGATTTGGACTGTAGGAGGGATTGATTTGGGTAGCCAAACGCAAGTTTGTGCATGATTCTCTACTATGCACGCCAAGTGTTCGATGAAATGCTCCAATGAAAAATTTCTTCTATTTTCTTGGAATTTTTGCCATGGGCGATCTTTGACAATCTTTCTTTCTTATATATGCATTGTTCTTTCTTTCTTATATATGCATTGTTTTTGATATGATATGTTATAAAATGTATTACGAGTTTGATTTTTTGATGTTTTCATGGCAATTAAGCAAATGTTTTCAAGGAGAAGGCGTCCAACTGCTTCCGAAAGGAGTGAAAAAGTAGCCGCACGTACACAAGGGCAAACTTCACAGAACCAAGAGCCAGTTGAAGATTTAACCGTTGATCCTCGCTTGTCGGTCTACAATGAGCCTATGGAAACCTCACGTACACAAGGGCAAAATTCACAAAAAAACATTGCTACGTGTTCTAAACATTGGCTGAAATTTTTAAATTTTTTTTTGCCTTAGTTACAAAGGTTCGGCCAGTACTGACCGAATTTTCCTTGGTTTTTCGGCCAGTACTGACCGAACCTGCTCAAATTTTCGGCCAGTACTGACCGAACCTGCTCAAATTTTCGGCCACACCTGGCCAAACCTGTAGTGAACTGGTCAAGTTTAGTCTATTACCAGTAAAAACATGATATATCAATACTACATCTGAGAAACATCGTGAGAGAGAGAGAGTAAATAATCTAACATAAATAAAACTATTTTATATTAATTACATAACCTTAGTTACAAAGGTTATGCACATGGTGACTAAATGGTTTCTGAAGTATTTGAAAAGTTAAATATTCATCTTATTTTTCAATTTCCTATTTTATCGGAGGATCCTCGAAGATGATGTCAAGCATACCATAGGCAAGGTTCGTTATGGAAGTAGCAATTATAATATTTAACATAAATAAAACTATTTAATATCAATTACATAAATAAAACTATTTAATATCAATTACATAAGTTGATGTTTCGGGTACTTGTATTAATCGATCTTGATAAAAATCTAGCCATCCGGTTGCACATTCCGCTCGACAATCATACCATTTGTATGGTACCGGTGGCAATGGACATCCTTCCTTCAACTTGGCATGAATGTAATGATTGTTGTTGACGTAGCATATACAAATCAATTTTGGGTTATGTGGCATTGATTTTCGTAGAGGAAGGAAGGTCAAAGACAAGGTGTTACTCAAACTCACCAACGCAACGTCGAATGCATTTGCAACAGCGTAACCCATTTCTGCAGAGTCAAACCAATTTTCTTCTCCGCATGGTCCATCAAACCAGTGGATAGCAGAAAGGACTTTATCCACCCTACCCTCGGCCATGAATAACTCGGCATACAACTTTTGATTTCCAAAAATCTCCTGATATAACACTCCCCGAACCCATCGCCAATCATTTGAATCACGGCCAAGTAACTCCGCAATACACCGGAAGCCACAATTCCCATCACCCCGCACATCAACTGTTTTCTCAATATAACCATGCATGAAAACCGGTAGTTGATTAAGATATTTGATTGCATGTTGACTTTTTCGACGAACGGGCTATAAAATAAATTCAAAAAAAGAAAAAATTAAACATAAATAAAATTATTTCATGATATAAAAGTTTAACTAAATAATATAAATAGTTTTGAGGTTACCTGTAACTTGGCTTTTGCAGATAACATCGGAGACCCTTGATTTGCATCGGTGTTGAATAACACTTGATCGGGTATGGCCTCCACGTACTCAAATGCGCTAGGATCCCGCTTCGTGGATTTGAGGAACTTAGCACTCTTTGCTTTAGGACGACCCTTATTATTTGTTTTAACTGCAGGTTCATTAGCCATTGTTGTTGCAGGATGACAAATCTCGGTCAATCTCCGAACAATCAAATTCTTTCCGGTTCGTGGAGCTGCCTCAAATCTTAAATCAAGAGTATTGCGAATCTCATTGTACCGATTTCGAATCTCTTCTTCAATATCATCATCGTAACTCATGATCGGTAGGGTATCTAACTTGCGCCAAAATGCATGAACTTTATCAAGTGGGATGGGCGTGTTGAATTGCATGAACTGTGCAAGCTCATGTGGACAAGGGAGCCCGCATGCCGATCTCACCGCACACCCACACAACAATGGATCTCGGCTACCATCATATAGAGAATCCAGTGAGTTGAAAATCAAATCCAACGCATTTATAGACACCATGCCTCTAACCTCACTCCATAGCGATGACCTGAATTTGTGTTGAACCACAATCCTGCTTTTCTCAAATGAGGCAATGATTGCAATATGGGAGCATTCGATGAGTTTATGAATTTGTTTCCAACATGTCTCAAATGCTCCCTGGCTCGATCCAAGTTGTTTCTTCAATAAGGCATGTTGACTCTCCACCCTAACATAGGTTACGCAATTTATTAGCATATAATTAACAAAACATCAAAACATATGACAGAAACATAAAAGTTCCCCCGATATACCTGTTTGTAGTCAAGTTGTCAAAGTGCATAACATGGTTTGTCCAACACGAGACAAATCTTTCTTTGTAAGGCACAATCCACTGGTTCAGGACATAATTGACCGCATCGGGATATTGACTGTAATCTTCTGATAATCGACGTAAATAGTCATCAAACGATGCCTCCGTATCAGCTTGGACCATTACATTCCAATGAAGAATGAATGCCTCCCAAATCTCTTGCATATCAAACATTTTCTTGCATTTTGCTAGAATATTCCTGTTGATATGCCATCGACAAAGCAAATGAGTTGTCGTTGGGAACGTCTCACGAATTGCATTCATCAAGGCAAGCTCCCTATCGGTCACGATAACATTAGGAAGACATGATTGATCCATCAAAGATTTCAACACTTCGCATGCCCACGTGTAGTTTCCTTCTTTCTCAGCCTCTAGGTATACACCAGCAATTAAGAAGGTCATTTTGGTTGAAGTCACGCCCACAATCTCAAGCAAAGGTAAGTTGTACCTATTTGTCTTGTAAGTGCAATCCATGAACAAGACGTATGGAAATGCCTTCATCAATTCAATGCTTTTCGGATGAGCAAAGAATATCTCCTTAATGACATTTGTATTCTCGCATTGCCGATATTCGAAGTGATAAGCATGCTCGGTCAATTTAAACATGAGTACATTGGATTTGAGAACGACCCGCACGCTCAGTTGCCCTGTTCTTCACTCGCGCATTATAAATAGTCCGTATTATGGACTTGTTTTCCGAAAATTTCTCTTTTAATCCATGTAAAATATCCTTCGGCCGGCTATTTGCATGTGACAATTCTATCACGTACTCCTCCTCTGATTTAAGTAATCGACCGGCATAAGAGTGACCCAACATGGATTCGCAAATAGGATGATTGTGAAAGCCACAAACCACTTTTAATTGCCATTGACCATCAACCGTGACTTGTCTGGCGTTCAACTGAAACTTACAACCGCATTTCTTTGTTCCGCTCTCTCTATTTTTCTTTTTTTTTCCCAATTCCAATATTTCAAGGTTGGCAGTTCCTTGAGAGGACAGAGAGATTGGTTTTTCCTTGTATTTCCCCCAGCGATCACAAACAAGCGTCATTCGAGGAGCGGAATTACGGCTCCCGTTATCCGACCGACCGACTACGATGACAAACCCATGCTCTTCCCCCTTTTTACGCACCCATTCAAACATTATTTTCCGGTCTCGAAAAAACAAGGGCATTGTGAATTCTGGGGTGTAGTCTCGCAAAACGCTTTCAAAATCAACCGAGACATAGTTGTTGTCACCCAGGGAATACTGCAACAATTAAATAAAACAATAAGGGAGGTGTAAGCAGAAAAACAAAGGTTCGGCCAGTGGTGGTCGAATTTTCTTCGACGGTTCGGCTGGGTGTGGCCGAAATATTTCAAATATTCGGTCACTACTGGCCGAAATAATTCAAATATTCGGTCACTACTGGCCGAAAAATAGCCCAGATTCGGCAAACCAGAGCCGAAAAATTTTAAAATTTCGGCCGGGTGTGGCCGAACCATAGCTGAATTTCGGCCGGGGGTGGCCGAACCTGAACAAATATTCGGTCACTACTGGCCGAATTCTAGCTACGAAACAGAAATGACATTTTTAACAAATTTAAAGGTTAGAAAACTTACATTAACATTCGATGGTAGGGCATCCATGATGAGCCTGCTGAATCTCTTGTCTTGGAACAAATGTGTATGAATTTTGTTTTTGGGAGAGGAAGAGGAAGGAAAGGGAGGAGGTAATTTTTTTGGAGTAAAAAAATAAAGAAGAAGAGATTAAGTAAAAAAGAGATTGAAAATTGATGAGGGAGGAAGGGGGAAGGTGGTGAAAATTGATGAGGGAGGGAGAGGAAGATGGTGAAAATTGATGAGGGAGGGAGGGGAAGGTGGTGAAAATGGTTTACGGGTTTACTCAACAATTTTATGGGTTTATTTAACATTGGTGAATGAGGGGATATATTTAGGGATATTTTTGTCATTTCATTCGATGACATTTTTGAAAAATACAACTTACGGGTTTA
This sequence comes from Adenophora triphylla var. japonica, assembly GCA_022495995.1. NCBI lineage: Eukaryota > Viridiplantae > Streptophyta > Magnoliopsida > Asterales > Campanulaceae > Adenophora > Adenophora triphylla. Next base: position 119,634 of record JAFEMH010001723.1, on the reverse strand, counting down.
CTCAACAATTTTACGGGTTTATATAACAACTCTCTTTCTCTTTCTCATTCCACGCCTCTCTCTCATTCACTCTCGTTTCCTCTTCCTCTTCCTCTTCCATCCTCCAGTCGATTCCTCCAGCGGCGATTCCTCCTCCAGCGCCGATTCTTGCAATTCCAAGGTACAAGGTGACTCTCTCTCTCTCTCTCTCTCTTTCTTTCACTCTCTCACTCCTCGTCTCTTCACGCCTCTTCTACCTTGATGATCCTTCTCTTCACCGGCTCAAAACAACAGTACCCATCTACTTCAATGGCTACCATTGGCGAGTCTACATCTCACCAACATATGTCGTCTTCCACTTTTCCTTACTCTCTTTATCTCTCCAGAGAGCCTTAACCACGTTCCTCTGTACTTGGTCGATTTCCCCTTTTTAATTAACCTAAAATCCCTTTAAATCGTAGTTCTCATAGCAACAAATGAAGGAGATCTTTCGGTGGCAGCATGGTTACCATCGTCAATGACAAATCTGTCATCAACAGGGTTTTCGTTGATTAATGATTGTATTTGGGTATAGTTTCATCCTCTTTCCAGAAAATTAATAGCAAATTAAGTCCCAGAGCAAGTTTACTCATCATCTTTATGTATTTAAAAGAGCTATTTACCTTGTGATTCTAATTTCTTATTGAATTGATTACAAAGTATATTGTGTATTAATTATTTGTTTTCCTCAAGTTTTAGTTCTATCCAGAGAAAAGTACCTTTTTCGTCCTTAAAGTACTTTAAGTTTTACATTTTCGTCCTTAAACAATTTTTTTTCTTAAGAATCCCTAACCTAACATTTTAAGAATTATGTAGTCCGTCCAGTTAACTGGCGTTAATTTCTCCGTTAACTTTGTCTGAGCTGGCACCTACATGGCGTCTTCCATCCCACGTGGCGATGAAGTGGCAATTTCATTGCATTGTTAAATCTACAAGGACAAAAATGTTAAAACTGAAACTATAAGGACTCAAAATTAAAAAAAAATAAAAACCAAATCCATCCAGATCTTGAGATTACTTGGGTTCACTAAATTTCACCCCAAAACACTCTCCACTCTCTTCTCTCTCTCTCCTCCTCTTTACTTTCTCTCTAGAAACTCCATTTTCTTGAAACTCCATTTTCTTGGAACCCAACGAACGAAACGAACATTCTTGGGTAGATTGAGAAGGTGAAGAATCTGATGATGATGAACAGAGAGATCGATTGAGGGATGGAAACGAAGGGTTTGGGGAGTATTTAAAGCAAAATAAGAGGGAGAATCGAGAAGGGGTTGTTCTGAAGAAGCAATAGCGGCGAGCGTGGTTTAGAATGGCCGCCATTAATGAGGTGATCAGAGAAAATGGTTGGGAGAGGGGGTTTAGGAGGTTGAAGACGGAGGAGGGTTTTTGGGTTTTAGGTTTGGACTATATGTGGGCTTATGTTCGTTCAGATCTGGGCAACGAAAATGAGGAAGGCGGTGGTTGATGGGTGGCAATGGCGGTGATTGTGGTGGTGGTAGTGATGAGGCAGTGGTGGAGGTGATGGTGTGGCTGAATGTTACTGGGTTTCTTGAGTTCATATGGATTTTGATTTTTAAAACCTTAATTCATCCATCCTCTTCTCCGAACCTCTACCTTTGTGCCGCCCCCACCACTCAACCCCTGTCATCACCGTCCTCCATCGCCATCTTCCCCAGCCGATGCCCGGTGCCCTCTTCATTTTCCTCTCCATTGACGATGCCAGTCCAGTCTCTTCAAACCTTTAATCAAATTTTTTTTTTGTATCTCTGTGGTTGTTGGTTGTAATGGTGGTTAGTGGTGGTTTTATGATGGTGGTGACCGATGGCCGGCGATTTTGAGATGGTGGTGAGTGGCGGTTGGGTGATGTGGTTGGCGATAAAGCTTAATAAAATTTATAAAATATTGTCATTAATTTTAAATTAATATAAATTTTAGTTTTTTAACAAATTGTTATAAATATCCTTTCCTAAAATCATATTAATACAAATATTTGTTCAAAAATATTTGTTAAAAAATTATTGTTTTATGTAAAACTATTTTTTTTTCATTTTTAATTGTTATTATATAATTATAATATCATTTGTTTATGAATATTTATTAATCAAGACAAATGTTTTTGAATTACACACTTTACCCCCTACAAATCCACCCCTTTAGTTTATCATTATGCAATTTTACCCTTCAAATATCCACATTAGCAAATATTTCTCAATGATAATTCCACATAAGAAAAAATGACATATCACTAAGACACATCAGCGAGTTTAATGGATTTTTTAACGACCGTCAAATGGAGGGACTACAGTATCCTTGAAATGATAGGTTAGGGATTCTTAAGTAAAAAATAATTGTTAAATGACGAAAAGGTAAAATTTAAAGTACTTTAAGGACAAAAAAGGTACTTTTCTCGTTCTATCCATGCAATGTAAATTCGATTTTATGTACATTGTTTTTTGTTAGGTGTAAGTGGTTTTGTTTTGTGCCCAGATTTAATTTCTCGATTCCCATGGCTTCTAGTTTTCGAATGTTTGCAAGAATGTGAAAATATATGCTGATTGCAGGAAGGCATGTTGATTTGGTACTTTCGTTTCATATTATTTCAGTTTCATTTTTGGGAAAAAGGGTTGGGGAAGAGGCAAAACAAACTAATCATTTCCTTTATGTGGCATTCTTTTATTTTTGTATACAGACATTTGTATTTGTGTAGCCTATGCTTGAGAGATTGTTGTTGGCCTTCAATTAAGGTCCCTTCTTACTCCAACAAGGGACTTGGCAGTTCAGTATGTTCTTACTTCCTATGAGTTATTTTATATGCTTCTATCCTGCCCATTTACTCATATGTGTGTACACTTTTATACAATATATATGGATCTGTTATTACTTTCTCTCAGTCGGGTTGTAAGGCTATTTCTATGTTCTTACTATATCTTTGGCTTAGTCATTGATATCACCTTGTTTAAGCCTCTTCATGTAGGGTATATATGAAGTGACTGTGTACTTGTTCTGCAAAACCCGTTTCCAATGTACCTAATTTGATAACCCTGGTGGAGAGCGTGACCGGCTGATAAATATCGCTGAATCCAATTGGTCGAAAATTGCTTCTAATAAGAAGCCATTCAGTGCTGAGCTAGTGAAGGAGATATACAAGACAGAGTTGTTGGTTAAAGGGGGAAGGAAGACTGTACCTTTACAGAGGGTAATGATTCTGGAGGTCAGTCAGTATTTGGAGAATTACCTTTAGCCCAACTTCGACCCCGAGAAGTCGAAATTCGAGCATGTTATGTCCATGATACTCATGATTAATGAGAACGTTTGCTGATTAATTTATTGCTTATGTTACTACATTTTTGTGTGTTTTTGATAGTGGTGCTCATACATGAAATATACACTTTAAGTGTATTTCTTTAGAGATTCAAGTGGTTGTCCGTCCTACTTTCAAAATTTAAAGGAGGGTTAGAAAATATTGTGATTCTCTTTCACGTTTTATAAATTCATGGGATGGAGGGTGACTATTGTGAACAAAATATACTGCTTTATATATGACAAGGCAGAATTCCTTGCTTAAATAAGGGGGCAAAAAGATGGGTTTATGTCATACTTAACTTCACATGTCTTACTGACCCTTGTAAAAGACACAACCATACCATATTTTACCAAAAGCTAGCCGTGGTTTTGACACCTAGAAAAAGAAGGAAGAGTGAACAAATTGTTGGAAAATTTGTCTATTTGACAATAAATAAGGCTTTCTTGAATTTAACGAAATGACAAATAATATAGTGAACCATAACATAATTAACGGGGCAGGAAATAAAGATAAACTAGAATGCGGAAATTAAAGCAAACCGAGTAATTAAAGAAGTCGAGTCTTGTGTTGGACACAATCTCCGCAAGAAGATATTGCCCCGCACTGGTGCTAACGGTCTGCGGCAATCTTCTCTCAAGATAAAACGACTTTACAGTCATTAATAGGAGCACTCCAAATTAATGACTTCGGCGAACAAAATTCGTGTTTGACACTTCCAGACTTTGAAGAAGAATTATGCAACGAGATGCTCTATCTTCTAACAGATGATGTTAAGAATTCCGTTGAATTCTGTGACTGAATTCCATAATTCAGTTAATTATCTAACTGAGTTAGTTAACTCCGTTAGATAATTGATTCTCTACTTCTAGTGAGAATAGAGAGTGAATTTGTGATAGAGAGAAGTGATTTGATGAATGAGTGATTGAATTGACAAACTGGTGGGGGGTTTATATAGTATATAAAGAGTTAGGGTGTCTCTTGGGAATAGGTACAATTGGTGTCTGGTGGATTCTGGACCATTGGATCGGATCTAGATGGAGGGAGGAGATCTGCTGGGTCGACCCAACAGCCTTGACCCGCCTATTTGAAAAGGCATGGGTCACACCCACCTTTTCAAGAATAGTCACAACCCTTTAATCCGGCCGCCCCATTTGCTGGAACCCAACTAAGGCTCGGCCCAAACCAGTCCACCCCAAGCGGCCCACCCGCCCAAGCCCCAACTGTCAACCTTAACCCATTTGACTTGGAATGGATCGAACCACCACGAGCCCACCTAAGCCTGAACCGCTATCGAACCATGAACCGAGCCAACTTTTGTCAAAAGTTTAAGGCTCCTTAGCTCCTAGCGACGATGCGGTCGTACGAAGTGCAAAGTGCGCCCTAAACCGCCCATTTCGCCCTTCGCGCGCTTCGCGGGTTGTGGGTCCATTTTAAACTAGAACAAAACTAGCTCAATAGCCCACTTGGATGCATGGTTGGCCCAATGCTTCAACTATGTTGGCCCAAGGATATCAACTTGTTGACTACTCCTTTGGATGGATCCACTTATAAACTCTCATCACTTTACATCTTTAAGCAATGTGGGATAACTATTCCATATCCCATAAACTCTTCATAAACCCATTTCATTTTGCATACTTTGAGCATTAATTTCTCATTCACCACTAATTGGTTTTGAGAAAGTAAATATATCATATTAATCTACTCCAAATGTAGATTATTAATATGCAATCAATTTCCATTTTCCTACAATGGAACCCAATGAAATTCTTGGTCAAAAGTCGGTCAAACCTCACTTTTACAAACCAAAATTCCAACAATCCCCCACGTGAATGACAAATTAATGCATGCATGAATGCAGACTCGTCTGGAAGTTTCGGCGAACTATTATTGCATCGAGATAGGTAGCTTATGGCCTTGAACCTTCCCTAGTGAAATACTATCGGATATACTAGTCATTTGATAGCGAGACGCTTTGAAACAGTGACTGTATAGTGTATACCAAGACAATAATACTCACACAATAACAGCTCTAACACGTTTTGTTCTCACGTTTTGTCCATTTTGGCCCTGGACCGTTCTTGATTTATAAGTGTTTCAATTTAGAAGCGGCCTTATTACTTCTCACTTATATAGGTGATCTCCCATAAAGAGTATCCTGCTATACTCCACCACTTAGGTATAGGAATCATTAAAAGCTTTAAGCTTACCCTCACCACACATCATCAGGTGTTTTAGCACTTAGATGGCTTTTGAGAATGAGTTATAATGAGTTCTAAGCGCACATACTAGAATTTCCATAATTTAGTTGTCTCATTGAACCAAGGGCATGGGATCTCCAATTCTCAAGGTTGAGTGTCCACTATGGATTTCTTTGTTTGTGTGGGTTTTTAACTTCATTCCCCTTACCAGACAATTTGATCTCCTATTCATACCCTTTGGTATACGGATCCGTTTTTGACTTCACATGGCCAGTTGTGACAGTCTCATTTGAGATCAATTGTCTTATGGTAATATGTCAATGACCATTGTGTCTTGACTTACCACGATGTTCTATACCTTTTCCTATTTCTCATTGTCGTCACAATGCCTTAGGTCATGTAGACACAAACTTATTCCACAAAGGAATATCTTCCAAGACCATTCAGCTTTTATCTTTATCTGATGCTATCGACTCAGATTCCTTACTGAATCGAGTTGTACATGTTTGTCTTGGAAGTTTGACACCGCTGCTCTATTTATTGTGAACACAATTTCACCTTGGAGTTTATTTGTGTCTGATATCCAATTAGTATATCCTTTTCATACTATTGAATATCTCATTTATTGTAATCTGTAATCACAAGAATATCTTTAAGTACTCCAAGTACTTTGACTATACTTAGTGATTTATTACAATTTTTATTTAGACTTTTAGTCTCTCTAGAATGGTCAATCCTTTCGAGTGATCAAATTCTTCTATCGGTTAGATTCTTCGAGTGGTCATCATCTCTATACCGGTCCGACTCCTTAGAGTTCACCTCTCAGGAATCTACCTTACAGAGATTACCTCTCAAGATTCTATCTCATAGATTTCATCTCTCAAGAATCTATCTGTTAATTCTCAAGAATTTAGCTTATTCGAGAGTCTATCTTGGAGAAAGAGTCTATTACTTTAAGAATATTTTCTCTTCAGATTCTATATCTCAAGAGTCTCACTTTCGAAATCAATAATCTGCCTTTTCAGATTAATAATCAGTCTCAATAGAGTTCATTTCTCAAGATTGTTTTCCCTTTAGAAATCTATCTTTTGAAATTCTAACTCTCTTGACTACACTTCTTGAAAGTCTGCCTTAGGACTTTATCTTTCAAGAGTTTTCCGTTTATAGATTCATCTTTCAAATACTTCCTTTTAAGAACCAATTTGCAACCCAACGGTTCGCATTATGGAAGAAGATCAACCAACTTCCAAATGTATGATGAACTATTCATTTAAAGGTTAACAACATTATTTAACAGTTTTCGTTTAATTTCCTACCATAGAAAATTAGGACCAAAAGACTAGCTTCTTTTGTCCACAAACTGTGTCTTAGTTCATCTTATTAAGATAAATCTTTTACAGTCTTATAAGTTCTCTTCTTAAACTTATATTATTTCCTTTTTACTTCAAGAAAATATGATTTCAAAGAATACAAAATTCCTTGCTTTGGCTTAAGTACTTTTACTTTAGCTCGTACCCCCACACTTGAGGTGTATCCCCACAATTGAGGTGTACCCCCACACTTAAAGTATTTATAAAACGTCTTACGATTATGCCATAATCTGTAATTAGTTTTATCAAATCCTTTCTTAGGTATCTCACTAAAATTTGGTTAAGCCAGAGCTTATTGCATTTATCATCTCCTTAAGAGTATGATTCTTGCATTTTGCTCCTGCATTAGACTGAGTTGAATATATTGCGATCGTTTGATGAATACTGCCGAAAACCTCACAAATATCCTCAAACGGCGCCGCATATTCCCCTCATTCTAGCTTTTCGAATATTCTTTATATTAAGTTGATTCGTCAACTTCATTCTTATAAGCTTGGAAAGCCTCCAAGGCTTCATCCTTCCTTATCAAGAGAATGTCTTGTGCAACCATTTATAAAGTAATTAAATACTTTTTCCCACCTTGAGTTTGCACTAACTTTAGATCACAATCATTTGTGTGAGCTACTCAAGAGGTGTCGTGTTTCTTATTACTGAAGAAAATGATGAGTTAGTCATTTTATCTTCCACGCAAATTTCACACTTGTCAGTTGAAATGAGAATTAATTCTTGATTCACTGACATCTTAATTGTGTTAAAATTCACGTAACCTAATTTATCATGCCATAAATTAGAACCTTACAAAAGGTAAAAATAAGAAACACTGCTGTTTTTTGCCTTTAGGCAAGGTACTCTTTACCGAGAAATCAATTTTCCTTGGTTAATTCAATTTTATCTGACTCAACCACTTGTCTAAATCCAGCCTTGCTCAACATTGATCTGGAAACTAGGTTCTTGCGAATGTCTGGGACATGTAACACATTCACGAGAGTTAGTTCTTTGTCTGAAGTCATCTTCAGCACAACCTTTCCAAATTCCACGACGTTTGGAAGTTTCAGAGTTTCACATATACACCTTCCTTCCATTGATAGGAGTGTATGATGAGAAGCTCTCTTTATCAGCACATATATGGTGAGTAGCTCTAGCGTCTATCCACCATTCTCTTGGGTTGACTTCCAACTTTGCTAAGTTGGTTTCAAACACCATTACTGCTTTTATTTGTGTTGTGGTCTTGAAAAGACACAACTTAATTGAACTGGTGCCTCAGCAGTGCACGGCCGAGTCAACAATTTTGCACGGCCGCTCCATGCTTTGCACGGCCGGGTCACCAAACTTGGCACGGCCGCTCTGGGTGTGTCTCTCTGAATAGTCACACTCTTAGCAAGTATCCATTCAAAGAGTCACAACCCAAAACATTTTAACTCCCGCCTAATACCCGCTTCGGTATTAATTGATTCAGTTGTCTATTTTCCTTCATGGAATACGACAAACTTTTGCTACGTGATTGGTCTTACCACATCTTGTAACAAATCTTGGAGTTGGTTCCTTGAACCTTAGAGTCCGTTCCAAAGTGTTCTACAACTCTTTGGTTGTCCCCACGAGACAGTGTTCTTTGAATGGGCATCATTTGGTCCACTCAGTATGTACGTCCTACATATGAGATTTTAATGATCCCATTCTTCTGCGGCTATTTGTCTTCGCGGATTGGCTATCTGCCTTTCCGGATCTGGATCATCATCATCCTCCTTTTCGGTTATCTTGGGAAAATCTGGATCATCATCCTCTTTCTCTTCGATTTGTTTGCCTTGGCGAATTTGGATCATCATCCTCTTCCTCTTAGGATATATTTGCCTTCGTAAATTTGGATCATCATTCTCTTCCTTATTTGCCTTGGCGGATCTGGGTTATCTGCCTTGCATGAACTTCTTTGTTTATAAGTCCGCTCCATGTTGTCAACAATTCTTTGAATCACTTTCGGGATTATTGTTGACCTTCTCATTATCTTCTAGTTAATTTTCAATGCTCTTCTAGTTATCCTTCCTTGGAAACCGTCATTTTTCTCGTTAAGTTTCTAACGAAAAAGTCCTTCGGTTGTCCATCATCATTGGCTCATATTTGTCATAAAAATAAGAAAACGTTAATATCTTCTTGCGATTGTTGGAAAATTTGTCTATTTGACAATAAATAAGGCTTTCTTGAATTTAACGAAATGACAAATAATATAGTGAACCATAACATAATTAACGGGGCAGGAAATAAAGATAAACTAGAATGCGGAAATTAAAGCAAACCGAGTAATTAAAGAAGTCGAGTCTTGTGTTGGACACAATCTCCGCAAGAAGATATTGCCCCGCACTGGTGCTAACGGTCTGCGGCAATCTTCTCTCAAGATAAAACGACTTTACAGTCATTAATAGGAGCACTCCAAATTAATGACTTCGGCGAACAAAATTCGTGTTTGACACTTCCAGACTTTGAAGAAGAATTATGCAACGAGATGCTCTATCTTCTAACAGATGATGTTAAGAATTCCGTTGAATTACGTGGATCGAATTCCATAATTCAGTTAATTATCTAACTGAGTTAGTTAACTCCGTTAGATAATTAATTCTCTACTTCTAGTGAGAATAGAGAGTGAATTTGTGATAGAGAGAAGTGATTTGATGAATGAGTGATTGAATTGACAAACTGGTGGGGGGTTTATATAGTATATGAAGAGTTAGGGTGTCTCTTGGGAATAGGTACAATTGGTGTCTGGTGGATTCTGGACCATTGGATCAGATCTAGATGGAGGGAGGAGATCTGCTGGGTCGACCCAACAGCCTTGACCCGCCTATTTGAAAAGGCATGGGTCACACCCACCTTTTCAAGAATAGTCACAACCCTTTAATCCGGCCGCCCCATTTGCTGGAACCCAACTAAGGCTCGGCCCAAACCAGTCCACCCCAAGCGGCCCACTCGCCCAAGCCCCAACTGTCAACCTTAACCCATTTGACTTGGAATGGATCGAACCACCACGAGCCCACTCGCCCTAAGCCTGAACCGCTATCGAACCATGAACCGAGCCAACTTTTGTGTGCGAAGTGCAAAGTGCGCCCTAAACCGCCCATTCCGCCCTTCCCGCGCTTCGCGGGTTGTGGGTCCATTTTAAGCTAAAACAAAACTAGCTCAATAGCCCACTTGGATGCATGGTTGGCCCAATGGTTCAACTATGTTGGCCCAAGGATATCAACTTTTTGACTATTCCTTTGGATGGATCCACTTATAAACTCTCATCACTTTACATCTTTAAGCAATGTGGGATAACTATTCCATATCCCATAAACTCTTCATAAACCCATTTCATTTTGCATACTTTGAGCATTAATTTCTCATTCACCACTAATTGGTTTTGAAAAAGTAAATATATCAAATTAATCTACTCCAAATGTAGATTATTAATATGCAATCAATTTCCATTTTCCTACAATGGAACTCAATGGAATTCTTGGTCAAAAGTCGGTCAAACCTCACTTTTACAAACCAAAATTCCAACACAAATAGATGCTTGTGTGATTGCATTATGTTGTCATGTTGTGTGTTCTGTTCTGTTTTGTATTTTTTTTTTGTTTTTTGTTTTTTGCCTGTTGACTTTTATAATGAATAAAATTAGCCTCCCCCTAAAGTATTCTTTTTTCCTTTCAAATATAATGCTATTGCTGTGCAAAACAAAAACCTGAATTGAGAATACTACATGAATGTTGTTTGTGTGAAGTAAAGTCCTTCCGAGTCCCATGTCAGAATGGGTTCTTCATTCTCTTAGGAATTAAAGTTATCAATTTTACTTGGTTTCATCTGTAGTCATGAAAAAGAGCTTGAAATTGCATGGTGTAGACACCCCATTCTGAACCAATAATTCATGATTACACTACTCTTCGTCTCTCTTTTGTGTTTTGATGAAAGCATATCAGTTTCGGCATGTTTCGTTAAGTTTCTAACTAACCTCGTTAGTTTTGGACCTAACTGACTAACAGAATAAACTGTAGAGGACAAAATAGTCAAATGACTAGTTATCTCGCGCGGAATAGCGTGTCTCGCGCGAGATATCCCCTCGACAGGATGTGCAGAAATCACTCTCCTTCTCCGTTTCAAACTCTTTTCTTGATAAAATCTTATCCCATCCGGTCATCCAATAGAATTTGAGTTCTGAAAGCTTTCTAGGAGTGTTTTACCTCTCCACCTCTACCTCTTAAACCCCTATAAATACTTGGTGACTTCCACTGTTTCAAAGGTCCAGAATTCCACAATTCTCACACATTTTGTTGGTTTCTCTCCTTGAAAGATTCCTACAAAATCACCCTAAAATCACCTAAAGTTTGTTTGTCAACCTTGTTGATCAACAAACATCAAAGCCCGAATCAAGGATTGAGGCGAAGCTCTGTCCGCATCAAGATTTGACTCTCATATTGAGTCGAAACTCTGTCCAAATCAATTCTCGACCGAGACTCCATCTTAGAACCACGTTCTAAATCAATTACTCCCTAAACGCTAGGTAAACTCCTTCACTTTTACTCTCTTCTTCTCAATCTCTCTCTATTGGCTTTTAGAGTGGTGTAATCCCATCAAAAGGATTGGCCTAGAGTCCCTTCAATCGATGAAGGCGATCTCGAAGCATACAATCCGACATTCCTAATCAAGAAATTGATTAGGATTTTCTTATTTTATTGTTAAAAATAAAAAGATTGATAATACTCAATTGGCAAGACCGATCTTCGGATCGGGTGGAATGGATGCTCCTCGACCTACCCATTCCATAACTTAACCCCCGAACCCTCAAATCTCTTTTCAAATCAAAAAGGTTTTTCTTATTGTTTTCCTAAATAAATAATAAGTGGCGACTCTGTTATTCAAAATTTACGCATCGCTACAGTGGCGACTCCACTGGGGACAATTAATTAAGAGGGTTAAACTTGCGTACAATTGAGTATTATTAATCTTTTTATTTTTCTGTAAAAATTTAATTTTTCTGAATTTTTCGAAATTTTTCTGCACTGTTTTTGTCAAAAAAAAATTACAGTGCAATATGTTATCCGGCGTGAGATCGCGCGAGATTAGTATTCGTAAGAAAACAAATTATTGTAACCCTGTTTGGCGGCGGCGGTGGTACAACGATGGAATTAATAAATCAGGTCAATGCTCCTCCTCAAGGTTTGACCAATAAATGAATAAAATTCCCACCTTTGCTTTGTACTACTGGCGGCTGGCTGTGAAAAAAAAAGGGGAGTTTTAGTTGACTTTACTTTTTGACTATCATTTAAAAAAAAAATCAAAAAGTCAAAAAACAGTTTCAAAAAATTGAAAAAAAATTCCAGAAAAATCAAAATAAAATGTTATTTCTATTTCTCTCGTATTAACTTTATTTTGCAGGATAGAAATAATTATTATTTACTCGAACTATATAACTGCGTGCGATTGAATTATTTTAATTTTTATCGGTCATCGGTTGACTCGGGCTTTGTAATAAATTAGTTTATTTATTCTCTCGCTCTCTCTCTTTAATTGGAACTATGACGGCCTGAGTCTTCCTAATTTGGGAGAAACGTAGGCAACCACTTGGTGCGGCCACTATCTGTTTTTCTTTTAGTTTTAAAAAAAAACTCTCTATTTTTTTCTATCACCTAGATTGACTCTCACACACGCGCACTCATATTATAACTGTCATTACACTACATACCCTGATTAACCCGGGACCCACACTAAGGACGGATGACGGTAACCACCTAGTCGCCGGTCTCTCCGAAGTTGGATCATCCCATTCCGCGTATTCAATCTATCTAGATTGTCATATCGCGGGGAGCCTAGCCTTCCAGCCCTGCATCGCCACACATCATGTAGATTGACTTTTTAGGACACTCCGTGACCGGTCGATTTGATCTTGGAGTCCTTGTAATCCCTTGTCAAGATCGTTTTGTGCAATAATCTACAGAAAAGAAATCAAAAAATTGTCGCTTCGGAATTGTCCCTCGAAAATGTTCCTATGATTGTCCCTTCGGATTTGCCCCTACAAGAGAAAATTTTTTCACCAAATTTATTGCACAAAACTCGATGTTACTTGAGATTACTTCGACCCCTAGGTCCTTAGGTTTGGATTTCGAATGTTAGAAACCCCCAAAACGGATTTTCCGTCCGACCAAAACTAGGATTAAAATCAGCAAAAATGTGACTTCTGTGGTGTAGTCTCGCGCAAGACTTCTTGTCCCGTGCGAGATAAGTGTTCGGTCTTTTCGTGTTTTGGTCAAAACCTTCAAAACTTCAAAGCCTTCATTCACCCTATTCAGCCGACTTGTTGGGACTCGATCATAGTTTAACACGGTTGCTACACGTCTAGGTTCATCACCAAAGTTCGACATCAAGGAAACTAGTTCTGTCACAATGGCTGATTCTCCTCCCAACACTCAAGCTACACAAGAGATCGATGATCTAAAGGCCCGTCTAGAAGGGGAAGTGAATCAAATGGTCGGAGTGCATGCTCATGTCTTATTTACCCACTTCCAAGGACAAATTGAGGGACAATTTCAAACTCGCCTACGAGCCCAAGGCGATTACTACAAGGAAGAGGTTGAAACACTTCAAACCCGTCTACAAGTATAAAAGGAATACTACGAAGAAGAAATCAAAGCACTTCGTACCCGCCTACAAGCTCAAGAGGAATATTGGGATCACGCCTACATTAATAGATTCAACCATTCCAACGCCGGCAAATACCCTACTACTCCTCTTCCCAAGAAGAAAAGGAAGGAGAGATACTATGACAAACTCGAAGGAATCACTCAAGAGGGTCTCCTTGACACCCTCGTGAAAGAAGGAAAGATTCGAACAAGAGAAGGTGTTCCTCCCAAGGATGTGGGTCCCGATCATGCTCATCACTTATTCTGCAAGTATCACAACTTCACCGGCCACGCCGCCAACACTTGCAACCACTTGAAGGACATCATCCAAGACCTCTTTGACAATGGAGATCTAGAACGTCCCAACGTCATCACCAATCGTACTCCATGAAGAAGACGAAGCTGCGAGAAGAAAAGCTGCACTTACCACTTTGGGGCTACAACTATCCTCTCCCTTTCTCCTTTGATAGAAGTAGATTAGGTTTTAAATTTTAAAGTATGAACTCGAAGAGTCGTTCTGTCTTTCTAGTACTTCTCACCTTCTCTAGTTTGTGTCATCTAAACTATCGAGTCTGTTTTAATTTCTTCAATTAATCAAAGTCATTTCCTCTCTAAACACTTTCCCTAAGGTTGTTCTACCTCATGAATATCATTTAATTCATACAAAATAATGGACCCTCCATTCCCTAAATCATCGCAAAAAATAAAGACTTCTAAGTGAGTTTAAGAAGAAGTTGTCCTTAGAAAGCTTAAGGGCTAAATATTACCCCTACTGAAAGTCAAAGATCAACAAACGAAGAAAGCCAAAGGTGCTACTGTCAACATTCATCCCAAGAAGAGTGGGGGCTACTCAATTCAAAGCTTTGAGAGTACAAAAAAAAAAAAACTCTCAAGCTTTCATCACCCCCACAACAGAGGTGAAAATTCAAAAACATGAAGGACTCTCCCACAAATAAGAGGAGTCAAGTGATACCAACAAAAGGAACTAAGATTACCCAACATCCTCTTACAACAAGTGAAGAAGACTTTCAGTATCAAGAAAAATGTTTACTCTTAAGTCATACTAATGATTGGCTTTCTTCTCAAACTTATTTAGAAACTTCTAGATGGGGCACGGTTCATTAAAAGGTAGAACGACTTTTCTAGATCTTTGAGCCAAGAAGCGTTTCTCGTTGAGTCTAGGGGCTTCCTGTTAGCCACTCTCATACACACTCTTGAAATCCAAGCATCAAAACTAGGGCTTCCTCACCTTTCCTCCCCCATTCAATCTCTAATTCAACCCTTCAAAATAATCAAATCTGCATTAGGAGCTTTCCTATTTGCTTCTCACTCTCATCATCAGAGAATACACTTCTCCCAAAAGTCAATGCTTGGATCACCTTCCAAAGAATAGAGTCCGCCTCTCCTCAACTTACTTGAGATCTCATCTCTCTCTCTCCTTAATGAGATTCTTTCAACTGAGTCCTCTTCGAGTACACGTACTTTTCAAAAAAAAAGGCTCGCTAGGTTGAAAACTTGTAAAGAGTGGCCTAGGCAAAAGTTAGAGCACAAAAAAAAAAGAAAGACGCAAAAGAGATGCCCGCTAGATTGAAATCCAGAAAGGGCAGTCTAGGCAAAAAATAGGGTGCGTCACTAAGAAAAAAAATCAAGGATAAAGGGAGAGTATTCTTCAACCTTCTTCATCGAGCATCATTCGATCTTCTTCAAATCAAAATCAACAAGGAGAGTCTTCTTCGATCATCTTCAAATCAAGAGAGCATACTCACAAGCCTATTCACAAAAGTCATCTACCACCTTGCAAGCAACTTAGGGCTTAAGACAGCAAAAGGCCTTGGACATAAAGCCATTGCGACAGTCGACAGATGTGTAGTCATTTGCCTCCTAGAGACAAGACTCAAGGAGAAGTAAGAATGAAGATTCTCAACAGACCTAGATGTGTTCACACAAGGATACTCATCGAACGAAATTCTACAACAATACAGCCTCGCTGACTAGCAACAGATTCTGCATAAACCTGATTTGGTCCCAACTTGTCAAACACAAGTTCACTCATATAATTCACCCATCTCAAATATACAAATCCATACAAATGTCCCTACATATCCATATACCATACACTCATACATAAACTCACCACCAAAATGTCCAACCGGCCATTTACACGAACAGACGTGAGCACCACCACGTAAGTCCAGTCAAACAACTAAAATCTGAAAAAAAATCTCTACTTGGAATCTTTTATGTGCTGATAGGTGCAGGAAGGTAAGAATCATTCGGGTCTATCCGAGACCAGCATGCATATATCCTTGCATTACAGGGGCCGACAGAACCTTCATCTCAACCGACAACTTCAAGTCCGTGACCTCGGCAACATCATCAAAGTCTGTGACGGCAGCAAACTTCAAGACCGTGACCTCGGCGACATCAACAAAGTCTGTGACGGCAGCAAACTTCAAGTCCGTGACCTCGGCGACACCAGCAAAGTCTGTGACGGCAGCAACTTCAAGTCCGTGACCTCGGCGACAACTTCAAAGTCTGTGACGGCAGCAAACTTCAAGTCCGTGACCTCGTTAACACCAGCAAAGTCTGTGACGGCAGCAACTTCAAGTCCGTGACCTCGGCGACAACTTCAAAGTCTGTGACGGCAGCAAACTTCAAGTCCGTGACCTCGGCGACAACTTCAAAGTCTGTGACGGCAGCAAACTTCAAGTCCGCGACCTCGGCAACAACGGCAAAGTCAGTAACCTCGGGCGGCACACTTCAACAACTTCATCAACAAACAGGTATCTTCAGAATTGGGTCAAGTCCTTGATTCCTCAGTATGATTTTACCTTTTCAAAAAAAAAATCCCTCTTCAAAATTGCTTTTCAAAAATGCTTTTCAAAATACCTAAAATAGCCTTTTTTTAGTGTTTTGGAGTCGAACTACGTTTGGTCTGATTCTCTCTTAGATATACGTAGGCAGCCGTGCGGCACGACCATTCCAATGTTCAGAATGATGTCTTTCTATCAACGACATGACTTCTTCCATAAGTCTTGTCACCGAGGGGCTCTGTAGATACCCCATTCTGAACCAATAATTCATGATTACACTACTCTTCGTCTCTTTTTTGTGTTTTGATGAAAGCATATCAGTTTCGGCATGTTTCGTTAAGTTTCTAACTAACCTCATTAGTTTTGGACCTAACTGACTAACGGAATAAACTGTAGAGGACAAAATAGTCAAATGACTAGTTATCTCGCGCGGAATAGCGTGTCTCGCGCGAGATATCCCCTCGACAGGATGTGCAGAAATCACTCTCCTTATCCGTTTCAAACTCTTTTCTTGATAAAATCTTATCCCATCCGGTCATCCAATAGAATTTGAGTTCTGAAAGCTTCCTAGGAGTGTTTTACCTCTCTACCTCTACCTCTTAAATCCCTATAAATACTTGGTGACTTCCACTATTTCAAAGGTCCAGAATTCCACAATTCACACACATTTTGTTGGTTTCTCTCCCTGAAAGATTCCTACAAAATCACCCTAAAATCACCTAAAGTTTGTTTGTCAACCTTGTTGATCAACAAACATCAAAGCCCGAATCAAGGATTGAGGCGAAGCTCTGTCCACATCAAGATTTGACTCTCATATTGAGTCGAAACTCTGCCCAAATCAATTCTCGACCGAGACTCCATCTTAGAACCACATTCTAAATCAATTACTCCCTAAACGCTAGGTAAACTCCTTCACTTTTACTCTCTTCTTCTCAATCTCTCTCTATTGGCTTTTAGAGTGGTGTAATCCCATCAAAAGGATTGGCCTAGAGTCCCTTCAATCGATGAAGGTGATCTCGAAGCATACAATCCGACATTCCTAATCAAGAAATTGATTAGGATTTTCTTATTTTATTGTTAAAAATAAAAAGATTGATAATACTCAATTGGCAAGACCGATCTTCGGATCGGGTGGAATGGATGCTCCTCGACCTACCCATTCCATAACTTAACCCCCGAACCCTCAAATCTCTTTTCAAATATAAAAGGTTTTTCTTATTGTTTTCCTAAATAAATAATAAGTGGCAACTCTGTTATTCAAAATTTACGCATCGCTACACATGGGTAATGAGACTTATAGATTCAATTATTTGACATTGCAGTTTCGAGAGAACGTAGCTGCTTGGGTTTGCTTTTATGATAGGAAAGATATGTTTAAGGCATTTCTTGAGAGGGTTATCCACCTGAAGGAGGTATGTTACCATTATCACACATAGTATGAATGTTATATACTCCCTCCGTCCCATATACCATTACCGTTAGTGTTTTGGCGCGGGTTTTAAGGAAAATGCTATTTTATTATAAAGTAAAGATAGTGGAGGAGGATTAGGAGATGGGACATCCTCCACTCAATACTAATATCTCCCTCCAAAAATTGCCCTGACTCACTACAAAATTCAGGAAACAATTTTAAAATTAATTGATAAAAGAAATAAAAATAGAAAACTTACAATCATTACTAATGAGATACGGAGTAAAGAGTACTGTAATTTACAAACTAAAATTTTACATTTGTCATTACAAATATCAACCACTTACACAAAAAAAAACCAGTCTACATTAGGAGGAAACTCTGAGGATATGAAGGCATGATGGCAGCCATCAACCTTTAATCATTATCAAGTTCAGCAGGTGATATGCTTTGCAAATTTGGAAGGTACACCTCCTTTTGTGTTTATAAACATGGCATTGTCAAGCCTTTTGTGTAAGTAAATGTGTAGATGCATTCTTTTGTTTAAAACTTGGCTTTCTCAAGCCTTTTGTGTAAGTAAATGCATAGATGCTCTTTTGTGTAATTAAAATGTTGACTCTCAGATTGAAATCATCACAGAGTGTCCAAACTACCATCTCACCATTTCATATCCCATCATACAATGCATTTTAATCTCACAAACTACCATCTCACAAAATGTATCATCACCAAATTAACAGAGCAAACCAGGCATATCATCATTACACACTTATCAAACCAACATAGCACCATTTATGCAGTCAAACATACTCCCATTTATGCGGACGAACATATCGAAGAGACACAGTGTTTGAAAAAGTTAGGAATGACCTGAGAATGTTTATCTGGGATATGCCTTGGGTCTGACAGATTCAACCATGGTAAGAAAAGATAGAGCAAATCCAAGGTTCCAACGGACTTTTGCACCGGCGTTATTGGTGTCTCCGGCACAACAGTGTCGGCCAAAGACGAAGAAATTGGATGGAAACTCTTTGCCGGCGGCGAATCTTGAGATAGAAACCCTAAATCGAGTGTACATATATCGGACTCCGGCACGACTGTGTTGTCCAAAGACGAAGAAATTAGACGAGAATCAATTGCGGGCGGCGAGTCTTGAGATGGAAATCCTAAATCGAGTGTACAAGAATCAGTTTCTGCCGACAATGGTGTCTCCGGCGAAGTTGCTGCCGTCAATGGTGTCTCCGGCGATGAATTCATCCATGGATGAAATTCTCTAAGCTTTGCATAACGTTCTTCCATTTATTTTTGAGAAAAATGTTGTAGATCTTTGTGGATCTACAAAGATTTGTTGTAGATCTTCATCCCTTTTTTAGTAGAAATTTTGTAGATCTACGTAATAAAAAGATGAGAAAAACGGGTTACTTTTTTCAATGAAAGACAAAGAGGAGAGAAAGAGTGTGTGGACATTGAGGAGAGAGAAGATGGAGTACTGATGTGAGAGGGTGGGTGGGCATTAATTGAGATGGGTAATTAAGATGGGTAATTAACTTAATTAGTGGGTTTTGTGTGGGGTAGTGTCAATATTTTATTAATATAAAATTTCCATTTTGGGAAATAGTAATGGTATGCTGGACTCCCAAAATGGACAAACGGTAATGGTAAATGGGACGGAGGGAGTATTTATTTTATATTATTGTTTGAAAGTAAATACTTAGTACGAGATTTTCCCCTACTTTCAAAAGGACTTTATATTTTCAATAAGCCCTTTTTTTGTGGGCAAACTAAGCTATTTCCTTTACTCTTTTTTCACTTGCAGGTTCTGAGGCACAAGGAATGCATGTAGAAGAAAAAAAAACTATCAGGCAAGTTTATGGCATAATTTCTATTTTGGTCTTATCCCATGGACTAAATTACGATGATAAAACATAGTTTAGAGCTTCCTTTTTGTATGAGAATTAGATATACTCCCTCTGTTCCGAAATGATCTTTAATGGTTTTACCATGTATCCATGCCTGCATTCAAATGTTAGCCATAATTCATGTAGTAATATTTTAGGTACTTATTTGGGCTATTCTGTTCCATAAAGTAATATGGCCTAGTAACAGTTTGAACTATGGGTTTCAAGTAAAAGAGTAAAAGCCTATCACACAACACTCAGGATACATTCTAATTCACCTAACCTGATTTATGGTAATATGATCTCCTACCTCTGGGTTATTCTTGGTTTAGTTTGACTATTTTGAAGCCATTTCAAGACATAAAACTGAATTTCCTGTTCCATAAAAACCAAACTGGAATTAGATAAGTTGAAAACTGAATATACTCTTGATAGATTTGTTTTGGTTGGTTTTGAAGTTATCTACATATACTTGTATGTATTGAATCTGATTTCCTATTAAGTCATTATATACATTTTGTTTGTCTTGCAGGAAATTTGAATAGTAGAACAAAACGGGGCATGTGGAAGGGTAACTTGTATCTTGTTTGTGTTTGATGAAGATCTTTTGGTTGTTACTGGTAGTCTAATAGTTGGATAAGTGGTCTGATGGTTGTATTTGGATGAACTAAATACAATATTATATATTTGGATAAATGTGTTGGGTTTTGTATATATTTGGACAAATGTGATGAATTTTTGTATATTTAAAGACAAAGCTAATATTAACAATTTTTTTTATTTTGTTGTAATTATGTTTATTGCTATTAACTATTGGCTTTTAGTTATTTTTTTCATTAATAGGTAAATAAAAAAAGGACAAAAAGGTGATATTTGTGAGATATAGCCACATAGAGTTCTTCTAAAAGCTAACGCGACTGCTTGTGCCTTCTCTTTATAAAAGCTAACGCGATGGCATTTCTATTTTAAAATAATAAAAAATAAAATATAAGACAACCCTTTATGTGTTGGAAAATGTCGTCGCGAAATCAATTGAACAAACGCGACTGCATTTCCCATCGCGTAACCTTTTTGCGACAAGGCTTTACGCGACTGCCTGGGTGATTGTTTTCCCAATCGTGTTAGCTTTACACGACGGATTCTTCTATATAAGCGACGACTTTTGGCCATCGCAGAAAGCTGTTTTTCTTGTAGTGCGGGGGACGGCCGTCCCGACGAGACGGTGCCAAATTGACGGCTATAAATATATCCTTCAGGCTCGTGAAGCTAAAATATTCATAATATCAATTTAAACGCGAAAATATTAAGTCTGGTTTAATGTTTCATTTCTTTTTGGTACGAATTTAACCTGACTTTTGTAAATTTAATTTAATAATAGTCATTGATTCAAAAAATGAAAATGTGTAGCAAATTTTGGGATGTGGCTGTAGCACTAGCACCTTAGCTGAATTTCGACAGCAAAAGTTCTCAAATTCGCACTGTAGCGGAATTTCGACCGCA
This sequence comes from Adenophora triphylla var. japonica, assembly GCA_022495995.1. Classification (NCBI taxonomy): domain Eukaryota; kingdom Viridiplantae; phylum Streptophyta; class Magnoliopsida; order Asterales; family Campanulaceae; genus Adenophora; species Adenophora triphylla. The sequence continues at coordinate 98,475 of JAFEMH010001723.1, read as the reverse complement.
GTAGTTTTCGAATTCGCACTGCAGAGTGGATCGAGCACCATTAAGCAGTGTCAATTTGTCCATATCAATCCGCTTTAATTCTTTACAGATAAGATGAATTTTGAGTTAATTGAAATCCATAATTGTTGGTTATTTAAATCACTGGCACAAAATAAGAAAATAGGGTGATGTGACGAGATTGGCAGCACTGGAGGACCTACTTTGGAGCACTGCAGGAGCTTCTTGGTAGGTGCTCGATCCTGTTTAAGCCCCATGTTTGTGTATCATTCGCAACTCAAGGCCACATAAACCCAATCACCTGATTGGGTTTTTGCTATAATTTAGAGTTCTGAGTCTCTACATACACAAACACACATCAAGAAGGGAGCATACAAACAAATACTGCAGTATGTCTAAGCCTCACGTTGTGTGTGTACCATTCCCAACTCAAGGCCACATAAATCCCATGTTCAAACTAGTTCGTCTTCTCCACCACAAAGGCTTTCACATAACCTTTGTCAACACTGAATTCAATCAAAGATGTTTGCTCAGATCGAGAGGTCCCAATTCCCTTGACGCCTTGCCAGACTTCCGTTTCGAGACCATTCCCGATGGTCTCCCTCCGTCTGAACAACTTGATAATTTCACACAAGACATTCCTTTTCTTATTCACTCCACTAGATATAATTGCTTATCTCTGTTCTGCGACCTCCTCCAAAAGCTCTCTATCTCATTTGTTGTTCCTTTGATACGGTGTGTAATTTCTGATTCGGTCATTGTTATGGGCACATTTTCAGCATGTTGACATCCTCAGACATCCCTTCATATCGACATCTTCACCCGCTGTGAGTATTGCATAATATTTATTGTTTTTACTTAATTATTTATGTTTATATTTACAGTGAATAAATTGAGACAATCTCGGAAGCACTGTAACCAACACGCAAGACACTTCCATCAACGATAGAAGACCTAGTCAAGAGACGTTGGAAGGATAAGGGATTAGGCCGAGATTTTAGGATTTGTTGTTTTCATTTTAGTTTTCTATTTATTCTAGGAGACTTGGAGAAACACACACGCACACATACCACGCTCACTCTGTAATCTCCATAGCCCTCAATCATCTTGTAACCGAAACAATACTTAGTGAATTCTTTGGTAAGGAAGGTGACCTAACCTCACGAGGTTTATGCCGGCGAGATCATTTTCTCAAGGGCTTTCCTCGTTATATCGTTGTGTCCTTGTTCGCATTTCATAGTTTAGCATTCATTTACATCAAATTCCATAGCTCCCTCCCAAAGATATATAATTCACACACTATTTAATCAAGATTCTACATTGATTGTTTTTTCTACCAAAATAGTTTGGCGCCCACCGAGGGGCCCTTGGTCTATTGATTATTTGGATCATTTCCTGAACTCAACATGTCAATTAACCCGAAGGTTTCCGCCGCCGGCAAGACCATCGTCGTTACTCTGTCGTCTGGGGACAAGACAACCCCGTTGTCGCCACCTCCTCAACCAAAACCTCAGATGACACAGCCTTCGCCATCTCAAAAGGCAGGAACTTCTACTGTGGATGCTGACATTCGAAGTGCCTTGACTATATTGAATTAGGGGTTGGATAAACAGGATAGTAATTCGAAGCTATTGGCCAATGCTATGATCAAGATGTAGCAGGACCAGAAGTTCATTGCATCCCAGCTCAGTAACATCTCACCATTGCGCCCAAGGAGCCTAAGCTTCGAGACCGGTGGAGGATCTCCGTTTTAGAATGAATTCATTCCGATGGGTGGCCCATCTCATACTCAGCAGACGACATCCTCGATGATGCCACCACCTTTCTCCAATGACACTATGTTGATACCACCCCCAGCAGGATTCACCTCTTCCATGCCGTTCGGTGACAACACCATCGTCACCCCAGCCGCAGAAAACTCTGGTTTGCTTGGTAACCTAATTAATAATAATGCTTTCAATCATATTCCTGTGGCTGAACCTTTTGCAGGTAATCTGTTAGCCAAGCAGATGCATGATCTTAGAGAGCTGATAATGAATGTACCAGGCATCACCCCTCCAATACAGCAAGTGTCGCTAAATTGCTTTAATCAGTCTCGATTTGTCCCAGCCATTGTAAATGTCGACATTCCGAAGCGTTTCAATGTTCCATCCACGAAATTGTATGACGGCAGCACAGATCCAGAGGAACATGTTGCCCATTATCAAGAGAAGATGGACATAGTACATATCCCGTTGCAGTTCAGAGAGGCTTGTTTATGCAGAGGATTCGGGTCGACTTTAGTTGGACCAACTCTCAAGTGGTTGATTAGGCAGCCCCTAGGCTCAATTGGTTCCTTTGCCCAACTCATCAATATGTTCTACAACCAATTCTCATGCAGTCGACAATTCAAGAAGTTGACAAGTGATCTCTATAACTTGATCACCCAACAAACTACAGAGACCCTGAAGGACTATGTCCACCGATTCAATAGAGATGTCCTGGAAATTCCCAATCTTGATATGTCGACACCCACAGAAGCATTCAAGATGCGGCTGAAGAAAGATTCTCACTATTATCAAGATTTAGTGATGACCCCTTGTAAGAGATTGGACGAGGTCAGAAGTAGGGCCTTGAGGTTCATAAGGTTGGAAGAAAACGAGTTGTGGCGGTCCAAGTCGGCAAGTAAGATGTCGACATATGACAACCCGGACAGGAAGATAGAGTCATCTCACCGCAGAAACAAGCGATCCAATCCTTACCCGAGAAACGACAACAACAAAATCAATTCAATTGAGATAATGATAATGTTCCTAATATATCTGATTATTGCTTTTCTGTTGATATTTCAGGAATACTTTAGGCAATGGGCAACCTGGGAGATAAAGCAAGGTGGCCAAAGAAGAAAGAAAGGTCTACGGGATGGCATGATAAATCCAAGTGGTGCGCCTACCACGAAGATTTCGGGCATGTCACAGAGGATTTTATTGTACTGAGGAAGGAAATCAGTTACCTACTCTTCAAGGGGCATCTTAAGGAGTTGCTTGGTTCCAGAAAGAAAAAGACCGAGAATGCGGAGGTACCAGACCTTGAGCGACCAATCTCTCCATTAGTGTTTTGGTAGAAAAAAAATCAATGTAGAATCTTAACTAAGTAGTGTATGGATTATATATCTTAAGGAGGGAGCTATGGAATTTGATGTAAATGGATGCTAAAATGAAGAAACACAATCAAGGACACAACGATATAACGATGAAAGCCCTTGAGTCAAATGATCTCGCCGGCATAAAACCTCGAGAGGTTAGGTCACCTTCCTTACCAAAAATCCACTAAGTGTTACTCGGTTACATGATAATGGAGAGCAATGGAGATTACAATGAGAGTGTGTTCAGTGTGCGTGTGAGAATGTGTGTACGAGAACGTGTGTGTTTGTGAGTCTCCCTGCCCTATTAATAGTAAAGCCTAACAAGAAAAATAACAAAATCCCTATAATCTCGGCCTTATCCCTTATCTTTTCAACCAACGTCTCTTGACTTGGTCTCCTTAGCGTGGATGGAAGAAGTTCACGTGCTGATAATAGTGATCCCGAAAATATCTCCATAATAGCTGTAAATAAAGAGTGGTTAATAAAACATAAAAATAATTTATGCATAACTTACAGGAAATCAGGATCTCGCCATGCAGGAACGATTCATGATGTCGACATGTGAAAAATCTGGCCATAACAATTGCCCCCAAACTTATCACTTCGTGGAATACGAAGAGGTAAGTTTCCAAACTCCGAGTAACTGGCGGACATGATTTGACAACATTCGGTGGTGAAGAAAATCAAGAAGAAGTCAAGCCGTCGTCATCTCTCAAAATGTCAACATGTAAGAATAGTTTATCCTGTCTTTCTATTCCTGCTAATCTTCCTTTTCCTCAATGCTTAAACTTTCTCTTCAGATTCAAAGGCAGTTGCTTCAGGCTTAGAATTTGATCTGGAAGATTTGGATGCTCTTGTTGGTGCTTTTCCTGCTAAGTCTGATGTTAGGCCACCAATTGTCCCAAAGAAACAAGTCCAGACGGGTGAAAGTACTGGCATTGGTTCAAGGGTAAAGAAGAGGAAGGCTGTAGAGAGTGAGACTATCGAAGTTACGCATGCGGATATTTTTGAGATTTGAAGGCAGGAGAGGTGAAGAAGAAGCTTCTAGGATTAGTAACCAATGTAAGATGTTACTAAACTATTCTGACTGTTCCATAGCTCTATTATTTGCTGATTTGGAACTTTATGGTGTTTTCTTAACAGGCAATGGAATGTTTGGAGTCCCAAGTGGAAGATATGGCTAAGATCAATGAGCAATTTAAGAAGAGTGCTAAGAGTGGTATGGCTTAGGCCAAGAAGGAAGCTGCTTTTTGGGAGAAGAAGTTTTAACAAGCAGAAAGAGGAATTTAGAGGAACAGAAGAAGACAGTGAAGGGGTTGTTAGCAATCTGACTTCTATTAAGGGTGACTATCAAAATGAAATAAATGAAGTAAGGGAATCCTGGAAGTTGGTTGCTGCCAAAGTCATGTCGAAGATCAAAATCAAGATGATGGAAGAACATAATGATGGAAAATCTAAGGATTGAAAGGTTGAGAATGAGTATGCAAAGTTGAAGAATCTGTTGGGTGAGAAAAGTGGATGAAGGAGAGGTGTCATCTAACCCTAAGGATACGATGGTTGAAGAAAAAAGAGAGAAGAAGGATGAAGAAGACAGAACTTCCTCGGCAACACCTGCAGCAGATGCTAAGTGAAGAAAAATTCAAGTTAGTTTTTTAAGTTGTTTTGTTTGATGATGATTCCTGTGGCCGAGCCCCAAAGATAATTTTATCAATTTTGGTATGCACCTGGTCCATAAGGACCGAAGAAAATTTATTTCAAGTGTTGGGTTGGTTCAACACTTTACTTTTAGTTTTATGTTGTTTGGATGTTGGAGCGGGCCAACTGAATTTGGAGAAGTATTAATGGTATTTAGTATCTTAATGTTTAGAAAAAACTTTTGTTAGCAACTTCGTGCATGTCATGCTTTGATCCCCGATGCTAAAGTATTATCATAGGATGTTGACATAATAAAATGTCATATTTTTGTTTTCGAGTGAAGACATGAGAATGTCATAACCGGATGTACTTAAGATGACAGGAATATGCCATAACCAATTGAATCATGCTTAAGATCAATCATTTGACTGAGTGGAAATGGGTAAGATATACAAGTTTCCTCATATAGGCCCATCCCACACCTCAACCAATGAGATATCGTGCTCTCCAGGCGAAGGTGTAGAAACCTAACTTTCGGAGAAAGAGGTAATTAACTCTTTAAACCTTAGAAGGGATTGTGTACCTTAACTTTAGAAGAGGTGGCCAGCCTCTAGCGGAGGAGAGTTCGTTGTCGCTTCGATTTGAGCACTTTGATATGTCCCCACTTTCATATGTCAATATCTTGCAAGACAGAGACATATTAGAGATGGGCGTCAACTATGTTGACGCCCCTCCACAGGTCGTGTTAGTGACATCTTATTTTGAAGTAATTTAAAAATGAAAAAGAGGGGAATGAAAGATTATTCATATTCAATAAATGAAAATATTAATAGAGGATTGTCCATACTTGGTTTGGGGTGAGGTTAGGAAAATATTGCTTAAATGTAGTACCTTTTAAGGTGAATGGCATTCCAACTTCATGGAATCATTTGGCCATCCAAGGTTGACAAACGATATGCACCCTTTCCGGCCTGTACATCTATCAAATAGGGGCCTTCCCACTTTGGGGCAAGCTTGCCTACGTTGAGCTCTTTTGTATTTTGAAATGCTTTTCGTAGGACTAAATCACCTACCTGAAATCTTCTGACCCTCGCATCTTTGTTGTAAGACCTGGCTACTCTTTGCTGATATGTTGCCATCCTTATTTTAGCCATATCCCTTAGCTCGTCCACAGTGTCCAAGTCATGTGCTAAGATGTCACCATTATGCTCAGGTGTCAACAAACCATATCTAGCCGTAGGCACTAAAACTTCTGCAGGGATGACTGATTATGTCCCACATACTAGAGAATAGGGTGTTTGCCCTGTTGCATCCTTAGATGTCGTCCTATCAGCCCATAAGACCAATGGTAACTCTTCTGCCCATCTCCCTTTCTTCTGGTCCAGTATTCTCTTTAGGTTGCTTATGATAATCTTATTGCTGGATTCTGCTTGTCCGTTTGCTTGAGGGTGAACAGGTGAAGATGTCACCATCTTGACTCCCCATCTAGTCAAGAAATCTTGATTTTTTTTTTGACTGATAAATTGTGAGCCATTGTCACATATTATCTATGAAGGTATCCCAAACCTGTTGAATACGTTTCTTCTTATGAAATAGATAACTTCTCTATCTCGGACATGTACGTACGCTTCAGCTTCTACCCATTTGGAAAAATAATCTGTCATGGCTAGTAGAAATACTTTTCTCCTGGAGCCCTGGGTAATTTCACTACGATGTCCATTCCCCAAATCATAAATGGCCATGGAGACATGATAGGATGTAACAGTTCGGCTGATTGATGTAGGATGTCGCCATGTCGCTGACAGGAATCACATTTCTTTGCATACTCTGCAGCGTCTCTTCGCATTGTGGGACAAAAATATCCCATTCTTAGAGCCTTGGTATATAGACTTCTGCCCCCGGTATGATTTCCACACTTCCCTTCATGCAGCTCCTTTAGAACCTGATGGGCTCGGTCTGCTTCTAGACATCTTAAGTAGTGACCTGCAGCAGATTTTCTAAACAAAAGGTTATCAATAAGTATATATTTAGACAAACTTACCCTGAAGGCTCTAGCATTTTTCTCCTCAGATGGGATCGTATCATTTAAGAGATACTTGATAATAGGAGCTGTCCAGGAAGTTACTGCTGGAGGGGAAGGTATGTCGACATCCAGAACGAACAGCTCAAGACGATCAATTGCTGGGATGTCAACATGCACAATTGGGATGCTTGTCTGTGAAATGCTTTTGAAGGCTGAACCTAAGTTTGCCAGGGCATCTGCTTGAGAGTTTTCCTCACGTGGAACCTGCTCCAAAGTAAATGTTTTGAATTTGGCCGCCAGAATTTTAACAATTTCCAAATATGTCGTCATCTTAGCATTTTTTGCTACGTAGGATCCGTTGTAATGGTTAACAATTAGCAAAGAGTCCATAAACACCCGGATGTGCTTGACATCTAGGTCCTGGGCCGCTGTTAAACCTGCAATTAATGCCTCATATTCTGCTTCATTATTATTGGCCTTAAAACTGCAACTGATGGATTGTGGTATTATGTCCCCTTGTGGCGACTTTAGTACAACTCCAAGACCTGTACCTCTCATGTTGGAAGCACCATCTGTGTAGAGTGTCCATATTTTCAGGATGTCATCATCTTGAAGTTGCTGAACTTCCAACTCCACTTCTTGTTGCATGGTTGGACTAAAGTCGCCCACAAAATCGCCTAGAGCTTGAGATTTTATTGTCGTTTCGGGTTTATATTTGATATCATAAGTGCTCAATTGTACGCACCATTTAGCCATTCGACCTGACATCTCTGGTTTTCTCATAACATTCTTAATAGGATTGTTAGTACGCACAATTATAGTATGTGTCTCAAAATAGTGTCTTAATTTAATAGAAGCAGTTATCAAAGCTAAAATTAACTTCTGTAAATGAGAGTACCTGGTCTCCGCATCTAAAAGTGTCTTACTTATATAGTATATGGGTTGCTGACTACCATCTCGCTCTGTCACTAAGATTGCACTTACTGCACTTTCTGATACTGCTAGGTAGATGTAAAGATGTTCGTCCTTCTGAGGTTTGGCCAATAATGGAGGTGTCGACAGGTAACTTTTGAGCTCCTGAAAGGCTTGTTCATGCTGGTCTTCCCACTAGAACTTTTTGTTTTTCCTTAGGATGTCATAGAAAGGTTTGCATCGGTCTGAGTATTTTGAAATGAACCTGGTGAGTGCAGCAATCTTCCCTGTCAATCTTTGGACGTCTTTGGCAGATTGAGGTGACGACAGGTTGACAATGGCACGAATCTGTTCTGGGGCGGCTTCAATTCCCCTTTTAGTTACCATATAGCCTAAAAACTTTCATGCCTTCATACCAAAATTGCACTTTGCTGGATTAAGTTTCATATTGAAACAATCCAAGATGTCGAAGGCTTGAGATAGGTGGCTTATGTGATCCTCAGCTTTCTTTGATTTCACTACCATATCATCAATATATACCTCCATGGTGTCCCCAATCTGATCTTTGAACATTTTATTCATGAGCCTCTGATATGTTGCACCTGCATTTTTTAGTCCAAAAGGCATAGCAATATAACAGTAGATACCTGTGGGTGTTATGAAGGCGGTGTCTTCTTGATCAGGTGGCTCTAGGCCATCATGGTGAGGTTCCAGCAAGTTGTCTCGATCACTCTCATCAAAGGTGATGGGCTCCTGGCAAGGTGTCGACATCCTGGATGGTCTTTCTGGCTTCTCTTCTTTTGACTCCTTGGCATGTCGCTTCGCGGCAGAATAGGAAGTGCCACAAATTTCTGACCCTCCACTAATGAAATTGATCACCTTCATTGATGTTGGAGGAGAGACTGGTCTTTCGACTTCATGTGGAGCTTCTGCATTTTCGCTCTTCTTCTTTACGGATCCCAACAACTCCTTAAGATGTCCATTCGAGAGCAAGTAGCTGATCTCCTTTCTTAGTGTGATGCAATCTTCTGTAACATGCCCAAAGTCCTCATGGCAGGCACACCACTTTGACTTGTTGCGCCATCCCGTGGTTTTATCTGTCTTCTTTGGCCATCTTGCTTTGTCTCCCAGATTGCCCATAGCACAAAGTACACCTGAAATGTCAACAGAAAAGCAATAATCAGAAATATTTAGGCATATTATCATTATCTTCGTCCTCACCCTCGATTGAATTAATTTTGTTGTTGTCAATTCTTGGATAAGGATTGGATCGGTTGCTTCTACGGTGGGATGACTCTGTCTTCCTGTCCGGGTTGTCCTATGTTGACACCTTGCTTGAAGACTTTGACCTCCGCAACTCATCTTCTTCCAATCTTATGAATCTTAGGGCCCTGCTTCTGACCTCTTCTAGCCGCTTACAAGGAGTCATTACCAAATCTTGATAATACTGTGAATCTTTCTTCAACCCCATTTTGAATGCTTCTGTGGCTGTCGACATGTCAAGATTGGGAATTTCTAACACCTCCTTATTGAACCGATGGACATAATCCTTCAGAGTCTCATTAGGCTGCTGGGTCACATTGTAGAGATCATTTGTCAACTTTTCAAATTGTCGACTGCATGAGAATTGGTTATAGAACATGTTGATAAATTGGACAAATGAACCAATTGAGCCTATGGGCTGCCTAATCAACCACTTGAGAGCTGGTCCAATCAAGGTTGACCCAAATCCCCTGCACAGACAAGCCTCTCTGAGCTACAACGGGATATGCACTATGTCCATCTTCTCTTGATAATGGGCGACATGCTCCTCCGGATCTGTGCTGCCGTCGTACAGCTTCATGGACGGAACACTGAAACGCTTCGGGATGTCGACATTTGCAATGGCTGGGACAAACCGAGATTGATTATAACAATTCGATGAGACTTGCTGGATTGGATGCCTGGTACATTCATTATCAGCTCTCTAAGGTCCTGCATATGCTTGGATAACGGATTACCTGCAAAAGGGTCAGCCGCAGGAATATGATTGAAAGCATTATTATTAAAAAGATTATTAAGCAACCCAGTGTTGTCTACAGTCGAGGTAACAACGGTGTTGTCAGTAAGAGGTGAATCCTGTTGGGGGTGGTGTCAGCAAGGTGTCACTGGATAAAGATGTCGACATCATGAGCTGTGACGCAATGAACTTCTGGTCTTGTTGCATCTTGATCATAGCATTGGCCAACAACTTTGAATTACTGTCCTGGTTGTCCAGCCTCTGATTTGGCAAAGTCAATGTGCTCCGGATGTCATCGCTCACAGTGGAAGATCTTGCCTTGTGGGATGATGGTGAGGGCGGCATCATCGGAGGTTTTGATTGAGGAGGCAGTGGTAATGAGGTTGTCTTGCCCCCGGACGATGGAGTAACGGTGATGGTTTTGCCGGCGGCGGAAACCTTCAGATTGTTTGACATGGTGCATTCAGGAAATGATCCAAATACTCAATAGACCAAGGGCCCCTCGGTGGGCGCCAAACTGTTTTGGTAGAAAAAAACAATCAATGTAGAATCTTAACTAAGTAGTGTATGGATTATATATCTTAAGGAGGGAGCTATGGAATTTGATGTAAATGGATGCTAAAATGAAGAAACACAATCAAGGACACAACGATATAACGAGGAAAGCCCTTGAGTCAAATGATCTCGCCGGCATAAAACCTCGGGAGGTTAGGTCACCTTCCTTACCAAAAATCCACTAAGTGTTACTCGGTTACATGATAATGGAGAGCAATGGAGATTACAATGAGAGTGTGTTCAGTGTGCGTGTGAGAATGTGTGTACGAGAACGTGTGTGTTTGTGAGTCTCCCTGCCCTATTAATAGTAAAGCCTAACAAGAAAAATAACAAAATCCCTATAATCTCGGCCTTATCCCTTATCTTTTCAACCAACGTCTCTTGACTTGGTCTCCTTAGCGTGGATGGAAGAAGTTCACGTGCTGATAATAGTGATCCCGAAAATATCTCCATAATAGCTGTAAATAAAGAGTGGTTAATAAAACATAAAAATAATTTATGCATAACTTACAGGAAATCAGGATCTCGCCATGCAGGAACGATTCATGATGTCGACATGTGAAAAATCTGGCCATAACAATTAGCATCAACTAAAGTCATCAATTTCATCGGTGGTGGGTCGGAGATTTGCGGTACTTCCTAATCTGCTGCCAAAAGACATGCAAAAGAATCGAAGAATGAAAATCCGAAGAGACCAGCTAGGATGTCGACATCTTCCCAGGAACCGATTACCTTTGATGAAACTGACAGGGACAACTTATTGGAACCACACCATGATGGCCTGGTAATTTCTCTACAGATTGCCAACTGCACTATTAGGCGCATCTTAGTAGATGGGGACAGCTCAATCAATCACATAATGTTAAGCACCCTAAGAGAGATGAATATCCCAGAATCGGAGATTGTCAAGAAGTCGTCAGTGCTAGTAGGTTTCAGTGGTGAAATCAAGGAAACAGTTGGAGAGATCAAGCTTCCTATTTACTCAAATGGTCTCAATACAATGGAGCGGTTCTGTGTGATTGACTGTGCGACGTCTTATAATGTGATTCTTGGTAGGCCGTGGATTCATGGAATGAAATTTGTACCTTCCACATACCATCAGTGCGTGAAGTTCCCTACACCTTGGGGAGTCAACAAGATATATAGTGACCAGCAAGTGGCAAAGGAGTGCTACAAGACATCAATGAAGGCGTCGACATCTCCAAGACAAGCATAGCAATTACAGAAGAAAGCACGCGAGGTCCTGGAAGCAAAGGAAAATGATGTGAAAGAAATACTACTAGATCCTTCTAATCCAGAACTAAAAGTGCTTATTGGCAGTGATATACCAGCAGAGTTAGAAGAGAAACTTGTTGACCTCTTGAAAAGCAGAACGAAGAGTTTCGCATGGAAGCATGACGACATGACTGGCATCAGCAAAGATGCCATAACCCACAAGCTTAATGTCGATCCCAGTTTCAAACCAGTGCACCAGAAGCGGAGAAAGTTTGCTGAGGAAAGGAACCAACTAATTAAGGAAGAAGTGGAACGCTTACTCAAGGCCAACATGATCTGAGAGGTTGAATATCCCAAATGGTTAGCAAATGTGGTAGTGGTCGAAAAGAAGAATGCAAAATGGCGAGTTTGTGTCGACTCACTGACCTGAATAAAGCATGCCCCAAGTATCCTTTCCCACTGCCGCACATTGACTCATTGGTGGATGCAACTTCGGGCCAAGAGCTTCTTACCTTCATGGACGCATATTCAAAATTTCAACAGATCCAGATGGAGCCATCTGACCAAGAAGACACCACCTTCATAACACCCACAGGTATCTATTGCTATATTGCTATGCCTTTTGGACTTAAAAATGCAGGTGCAACATACCAGAGGCTCGTCAATAAAATGTTCAAAGATCAGATTGGGGACACCATGAAGGTGTATATTGATGATATGGTAGTAAAATCCAAAATAGATGAAGATCATATAATGCATCTGTCTCAAGCCTTGGACATCCTAGATTGCTTCAATATGAAACTTAATCCAGTAAAGTGCAACTTTGGAATGAAGGCTGGAAAATTCTTGGGGTATATGGTGACAAAGAGGGGAATTGAAGCCAGTCCAGAGCAGATTTGTGCCATCATCAACTTGTCATCACCTCAGTCCGTCAAATATGTCCAGAGGTTAACAGGGAAGACTGCTGCACTTATCAGATTCATTTCTAAATCTTCTGATCGATGCAAGCCCTTCTATGATATCCTAAGAAAGAATAAGAAGTTTCAATGGGAAGATCAACATGAGCAAGCTTTTCAGGATATTAAAAGCTACCTATCTACACCTCCATTATTGGCCAAACCTCAGGAAGGTGAACCCCTATTCATCTACCTAGCAGTCTGAGAGAGCGCTGTAAGTGCAGTCCTGGTGACAGAGCGTGATGGTGTCCAACAACTAATATACTATGTAATTAAGACACTTTTAGATGCAAAAACCAGGTAATCACATTTACAAAGTTAATTCTTTCTTTGATAACTACTCTTATTAAGTTAAGGCATTATTTTGAAACCCATGTTATCATTGTTCGTACTAACTATCCTATTAAGAATGTAAAATATGTCAGGCAGGATGGCGAAATGGTCCGTACAGTTGAGCACCTATGATATCAAATATGAACCAAGGAAAGCAATCAAATCCCAGGCTCTAGCTGATTTTGTGGCTGATTTAGTCCAAGCATGCAACCAGAAGCTGAGTTGGAGGTGCAACAGTTGCAGGATGATGACACCTTGAAGGTGTGGACGCTATATACATATGGTGCTTCCAACATGAGAGGTACAGGACTCGGAGTTATACTAAAATTGCCACAAGGGGACATAATACCACAATCCATTAGTTGCAGCTTCAAGGTCACTAACAACGAGGCAGAGTACGAAGCATTGATCACAGGCTTAACAGTGGCACAAGATATTGGCGTCAAGCACATCCATGTGTTCACAGATTTGTTGCTAATTGTCAACCACTACAATGGTTCCTATGTAGCAAAGAATGCAAGGATGACGACATACTTGGGGATTGTGAAAATTCTGGCGGCCAAATTCAAAACTTTCACATTGGAGCAGGTGTCACGGGAAGAAAATTCATAAGCAGACGCCCTAGCAAACCTGGGTTCGGCCTTCAAAAGTATTTCACAGACCAATATCCCAATTGTTCATGTCAACATCCCAGCATTTGACCATCTCGAGCTATTCAGCATAGATGATGACATCCCTTCTAGATTAGAGAGACATCTTGGACAGCTCCTATTATCAAATATCTCCAAGATGACACAATTCCACCTGAAGAGAAGAATGTTCGAGCATTCAGGGTAAGATCATCAAAGTATTTTCTTATTGATAACTTCTTGTTTAGAAAATCTGTTGCAGGTTACTACTTAAGATGTCTAGAAGCAGACTTAGCACAAGAAGTTATGAGAGAGCTACATGAAGGGCAATGTGGCAATCACACCGAGGGTAGAAGCCTGTACACCAAGGCTCTGAATATGGGTTATATCTGGCCTCCTATGCGAAGATATGCTGCAGAATATGCTAAGAAGTGTGACTCATGTCAGAGGCATGGCGACATCCTACATCAGTCAGCAGAATTGTTACATTCTATCCTGTCTCCATGGCCATTCATGATTTAGGGAATGGACATTGTAGGAAAGTTGCCCAAGGCTCCAGGAGGAAAGGTGTTTCTACTAGCCATGACAGACTACTTTTCCAAGTGGGTAGAAGCTGAGGCATATGGACAGGTTCGCGACAGAGAAGTTATCTCCTTTATAAAGAGGAACATATTTTGCAGATTTGGGATACCTTCAGAAATAATATGTGACAACGGGTCATAATTTATAAGTAGAAAAACACAAGATTTCCTAACAATATGGGGAGTCAAGATGGTACATCTTCACCAGTTCATCCCCAGGCAAATGGACAAGCGGAATCCAGCAATAAGATCATCATAAACAACTTGAAGAAAAGATTGGACCAAAAGAAAGGGAGATGGGCAGAAGAGTTACCATTGGTTTTATGGGCTGATAGGACAACATCCAAGAATGCAACGGGTCAAACACCCTATTCCTTGGTATTTGGAACAGAAGTAGTCATCCCTGTAGAGGTTCTAGTGCCTACGGCTAGATATGGTTTGTCGACACCCGAGCACAATGGTGACATCTTAGCACATGATCTGGATATCGTGGACGAGTTAAGAGATATAGCCAAAATAAGGATGGCAGCATATCAGCAAAGAGTGGCCAGGTCCTACAACAAGAATGTGAGGGTCAGAAGGTTCCAAGTAGGCAACTTAGTCCTACGGAAAGCATTCCAGAATACAAAGGAACTTAATGCGGGCAAGCTAGCCCCAAAGTGGGAAGGCCCCTATTTGATTGATGCAGAGGCCGTAAAGGGGGCATATCGATTATCAACCTTGGATGGCCAAATGACCCCAAGAAGCTGGAATGCTATTCACCACCTCAAGAGGTACTTCATATAGACAATATCCTTCTCCTAATATCCTCACGAACCAGGTATGAATATTCCTTTTTTTGTTGTCTTTTTTCTTCTTTCTTTCTTTTACGATTATTTAAAAACAAAATGTCACTAACACGACCTGCGGAGGGGCGTCAACAGAGTTGATGGCTATCTCTAACTTGTCTCTGTCTTGCAAGATGATGACGTATCGAAATGGGGACATATCAAAGTACTCAAATAAGAGCAACGACGAACTCTCCTCCGTTAGAGACTGTCCATCTCTTCTAAAGTTAAGGTAGACAATCCCTTCTAAGGTTTAAAGAGTTAATTACCTCTTTCTAAGAATATTAGGTTGTTACACCTTCGCCTGATACGCACGCTATCTCTTTGATTGAGGTGTGGGATGGGCTTACCCATCTCCACTCAATCCAATGATTGATCTAAGTTTTATCAAATTGGTTATGACATATGAATGCCATCTTGAAGTACATACGATGTCATCTTACGAAATCGAAAAAACTTGACATTTTATCAAGTCAACATCTTTTGAAAACATCTTAGTAGTTGTTACTTTTTGATGCATGACATGCTCTGATACTTTTATGCTAACTACTCGCAAAAGTTTTATAAACCTAAAGCACTAATACCATTAAAAATTACCATAATGTTCCCAACTTTTGTTGGCCCGTGCCAACATACCAAAAGCATAAAAACAGAAGTGTTGAACCAACCCAACACTGGAAATAAATTGTTTTTTGCCTTTATGGACCTATTACATACCAACATATAAAATTGTTTTTGGGTCACCACCCGTGAAACTAATTACGAATAAAAAGAGCAGTTTTTTCCTTCATTTGGCTTCTGCCGCAGGTGTTGCTGGGGTTCCATCTCCTTCATCCTTCTTTTTCTCTGTTGGCTCCTCGGGGCGTATGATACTTCACCTTCATCAACAAATTCACCTGTCAACTTCTTCAAGAGAGAATACTCCTTAGTGATGTCCCAATCCTTGGATTTTCTTTGCACCACAGTTTTTGCAGTAGCAATCCTCCTAACCTCATCAATCTCCTTGAGGTGATCTTCTTCAATTTTTGCCATGTTGTCTAACAAACCTTTCACAGTCTTCTCGTGTTCTTCCAAATTCTCCTTCTGATCTTTAAACTTATTTTCCCATGAGGCAATCTCTTTCTTGGCCTGCTCCGCATCTGCCTTAGCCTTCTTTTAACCTGTTCAACAAGCTTCGTCAAGTCCTCCACTTGAGTTTCCATGCATCCCATTGCCTGATAGCAGAATTCCAATCAAGTTCCAGATTGACAGAGATAAAAATATGAAGTAGTCAAGGAAGATGTTAAACTCTTACACTGGATGCCAAGCCCACAAATTTTTTCCTTAACTCACTAGCCCTCAAACCTTCAAAAATGTCCACATCCACCAACTCGATGGCTTCTTCCGTTCCAGCCTTCCTATTCTTCACCCTAGAACCAATACCTATACTTTCCTCCTTCACATCACCCTTTCTCGGAACCACTGGAGGCCTTGACTCTATCTTAGGAGGTGAGCCTCCAAGAAGGGCATTGATATCATCCAATTCAAAATCAGAGCCCAAAGCAATAGGTTTGGAAACTGAACAGAAAAGCAAAAATTTTCAGAAAGGAACATGCATGAACCAGGGGCAGAATAAAACATCAATACCTGTTGACATTTTGAAGGACTGCGACACCCTAATAGGTATGTCATCTCCCAAAGGACTGCAGACAGACCTTTGGGAGATCTTTTGTCTGGGGATAATTGGAAAAATTCTTCAAGCTTGCTCAAAATATCCACAGCCGGTGCGAAGAGTACACCCCAATCAATATATGAGACAAGAAAGAAAAAATTACGTTTCACTCAATGCTAGAACAAGAAAAGCTTGCAAATTATAGATCAGAATACCTCCCCTGTTCCATCTAATAGGTATGTCATCTCCTCCTCCGATAGATTCCCTTTCAACAAAGAAAAATCTTCCTTTCCACCCGCTGTCGTTAGAAGATGTTGTCATCATCAAAGGGGCCCTCCCAGATCTTTTCTTAAGAAGGTACCTTTTTGACCCAAAAGCTTGAAAGTCATAGGAGTATGCTATCTCACTTAGACCTAGATCCAACCCATTTTCACGGTTTAATTTCAACACAAAGCCAAAAATCCTCCACACCATTGACATTAATTGGACGTATGCCAGTCTCGTCTTTTGGAAAAATTCAGAAACAAGAGAAGGGAAAGGAAAGCTAAACCCTAGAAGAAAATGGTATTCTAAAAAGCAAATCCAGTTGGGGGAATAGTGGTTCGACCTTAGATTGACCAGGAAAGGATGGAAAACAGCCTCCTCCGGGAAGCAATGCTGTTGGTTTAGGGTTTCAATTTGGGAATCATTGAAGACGCATATTTCTTCTTCAGGCTTGACAAGGAGATTTTCAGACTCAAAACCATCGATGCTGGCATCTATTGAATCCCTAGAAGTTGCTACGGCTTTCGACTTTGCAACAGACCACCTAGTTTTACCCCTGGCTAAAAGAGATTGAAAAAAACGAAGATGAAAGAAGAGAGAATGGAAATTACCTTCAGTAAGACGTCGTTGTGAAGAGAAAAGCAAGAAGGGTCTGGAGGTTTTTAAATGCGACAAGACAGTTATTTGACAAAGAAACCCTCTTTTTCTAAAACTCCTTTTCAAAAAAAAAAAAAACTCCTCAACCGTCCATAACTCTCTATTAATGCGGTTGTCAAATCGTGTGCCAGGCGCCAGTTTCTTTTTTGAAAAATATTTACCTCTTCGTATTCTGTGAAGGGATAAATATTTTGGGGACAAATTATTATAGGCACATTTTTAGCATGTTGACGTCCTCAGGCATCCCTTCATGTCGACATCTTCACCCACTGTGCGTATTGCATACTCCCTCCGTCCCATAAAACATTACCCCTTTTACTATTTTGGGCGTCCCACTTTAAAGTCCCACTTTCCTAAAAAGGAAAATTTTTAATACTTCTTTATTCATGGGACCCACTTGTCATACTCACAACACTTTTCTAATTTACTATTCTCTCCACTCATTCTCTCTCCTCCCACTCACAACACCTACTTTAATAACATTATTCCTTATTTTCCGTTATCAACAGTAAAGGAGTAAAGTTCTATGGGACGGAGGGAGTAATATTTATTGTTTTTACTTAATTATTTATGTTTATATTTACAGTGAATAAATGGAGACAATCTCGGAAGCACTGTAACCAACACGCAAGACACTTTCATCAACGATAGAAGACCTAGTCAAGAGACGTTGGAAGGATAATGGATTAGGCCGAGATTTTAGGATTTGTTGTTATCATTTTAGTTTTCTATTTATTCTAGGAGACTTGGAGAAACACACACGCACACATACCACGTTCACTCTGTAATCTCCATACCTCTCAATCATCTTGTAACCAAAACAATACTTAGTGAATTCTTTAGTAAGGAAGGTGACCTAACCTCCCGAGGTTTTATGTCGGCGAAATCATTTTTCTCAAGGGTTTTCCTCGTTATATCGTTGTGTCCTTGTTCGCATTTCATAGTTTAGCATCCATTTACATCAAATTTCATAGCTCCCTCCTAAAGATATATAATCCACACACTATTTAGTCAAGATTCTACTTTGATTATTTTTCTACCAAAACAGTCATGACCTTCTCTGTCATTGCGGCCGAAGAAGTTGGAGTCTCAAGCGCAATCTTCTGTACTTCTACTGCACGTTGCTTCATTTTGAATCGGTATTATCAATCTCTTATAGAGAAAGGATTTCTACCTCTCAAAGGTACACATTCGCTGCACTTTCATATCCTGAATAGCCAAAAAGCACTAGTTCAAGCGAAGTTAAATATACTTTTCTATACGGAAAATTAGATTAAGTTAACGATTAACAAAAAAATTTGCCTTTTATGATTCGTACTTTTTGTTGTGCAGATGTTAGCTATATCACAAATGGGTATTTAGATACATTGATAGATTGGATTCCGGGAGTCAAAAGCATGCGTCTTAAGGACTTTCCAAGCTTCATTCGATCAACAAAAACAAAAGACCCTATCCTGGAGTTTATCATCGAAGAAACAGATAGAGCTTCAAGAGCATCCGCCATCATTTTCAATACATTTGATGCACTCGAGCAAGATGAATTAAATGTTCTCTCATCAATGTACACTCGAGTTTACTCCATTGGCCCTCTCCATTCACTCTTAAATCAATTAATTCCAGATAATACAAAACTCAAGTCCATTGGATCCAATTTGTGGAAGGAAGAAACAGAATACCTCCAATGGCTAGACACAAAGGAAGCCAAGTCTGTTCTTTACGTATACTATGGAAGCATCACAGTGATGTCACTGCAACAACTCCTCGAGTTTGCTTGTGGGAGAGAATGAAATAGTATTGCCTCATGAATTCCTTGAAGAAACGAGAGACCGAGGTATGATTGCTGAGTGGTGTCCACAAGAACAAGTGTTGGATCATCCAGCAGTTGGTGGGTTTTTGACACATTGTGTGTAGGATGTGGCTCGACATTTGCTGGAGGGTTTGAGGCGGATGCCTCGAGATCCGTAGCTAGGGCCGAGAACTGGAGGTTTAAGGCAGCCGCTTGGCTGCTGCGAGGCGAGCGCATCAGAAGCCGTAGGTGTGGCTTTGGTTTTGGAAACGCCAGGCGGGCGCCTGGCTGATCCGAGGCGCACGCCTCAAGCACAGCGGGGAGGGTTTTGTTATACGGGCTTCTTTATTAAGTCGGGCTTTGTTTTGGGCTAGGGTCAATATATAAATATGTTTTGTAACCCTAATGAAAACAGAGGAGACATTGCACATATCAATAAAGAAGTAGTTCAAAACCCCAAAACAATTCCATCTCTTTTCTCTTTCGATTTCTCAATTGCTTGTGTGTTCTTGGTTTTTTTTTTTTTGTTTCTTTGCTTTCGCTGCATTGCACAACAACTGGTATCAGAGCACGGTTGCGATGGCTGGGGTTAATTCTATCACCGTTAAGTCCGATGTTCAGAAGTTTGACGGGCATGGAAACTTTGCGTTGTGGCAAAGGAGGGTGAAGGATTTTCTGGTTCAAGCAGGCTTGGGAAAGGTTCTTAGATATTCGGATAAACCTGATGATATCGAAGAAGGTCCATGGAAGGAGTTGCAGGAGCGGGCTGTATCTTCTATACGGCAATGCCTTGCGGATGAGGTGGTGTATCATGTGATCGATGAGGAATCACCGACGAAGGTTTGGGAGATTTTGGAGGCTAGGTATATGTCGAAATCCATCTCGAACAAATTGCATCTTAAGCAACGGCTGTATGGGCTTAAGATGGCAGAGGGTTCTGACCTAGAATCTCATATACACACGTTTAATCAAATTCTCAACGATTTGGTTAGGGTGGAGGTAAAGTTCGAGGATGAGGACAAGGCGTTGATGCTGTTGAATTCGTTGCCCAATTCTTCAACATACGAAAACCTTGTTACTACGTTGACGTGGGGGAAGGAGACTGTGGAATTGCAACTAGTCACTGAAGCTCTTCTAGCTTTTCATAAACGGAAGAAGTCCGTCGATTAACCTGCGGGTGAGGGGTTATTTGTGAAGGAAAATCAGGAATGTGGGAGATCCCAGTTCCGGGATAACTCGCAGAGGCATAATTCTCGTTCTCAGTCAAGGAAGAAGTACAAGGGGAATTGTTTCAAGTGTGGGCAGAAGGGGCATAAGAGGCAGAATTGTCCGGAGAAGGGGAACGGTAAAGGCAAGGAAGGATCTTCAAAGTCAGTCACTGTGGTTGAAGATTGCTCGGAGGATGTGGATGGAGATATGCTCACGACTTTATCAGCCGTGGAGCACCCGACAGATGGTTGGATTTTGGATTCAGCATGTTCGTTTCATGTGACGGAAAATCGTGATTGGTTCGATACATACAGGTCAGTTAATTCTGGTATAGTTACTATGGGTAATGGTGCTACTTGTAAAATTGCTGGCATAGGAACTATAAGAATTAAGATGTATGATGGTGTAGTTAGAACGTTATGTGATGTTAGACATGTTCCGGAGTGTAAGTACCCAAATCCGGATCGTCAAAATCCGTCAGAAAGTTAATCGAAATTCGTTAACTGGCCCGCTCCAGGTTAACCGGAACTCGTTAACTCCCCGTTGCCAAGCCAACGAGACGTCCCGGGACTGCCCCGAGCATCCCAACGTCGAAGCGTACTTGACACACGTCATCGCACGTAAAAGTACGGCTTTCCCTGAAAAATGCACTTTCCGGCACTTTCCGGGGGCATTTCGGACATTTTCCGGACTGTTATTTTAAAAACGGACAAAACCGGGACCCGGGAACGAACTCCCACACAAATGGTGAGTCATGGGACACGTGGCAAGCATGCCACCTCCCTCTAGTCACCTTTCAATCAGAAATCAAGGCCAAAAGACTAAAATACCCCTGGTATACAGTCTCAGTCCGGCCGGACTCCCTTTGCAGACTTTCAGAAATTGCCAGCAAGTCCCTCAAATTCCCAAAGTTTCACAAAACCCCCTGGATTTCAGTCAAAGTCCGGCCGGACTCATGCTGAATTTTCACCTATAAATAGAAGGGCTGTCAAAGCCATTAAGAAGAACATTTTTACTCTCCAAAATCACCTCACCCCACGGCCCAAACCAGTTTCACCCCTTCCCGAGCTCCCGTTTTGTCTCGATTCGCGTGAAATCTTCGTATTTTGATCAAATACGCCCTCCTCCACTCCGAATCACCATTCCAAACCACTTTCTATATCCCGTATACACCTCGAGCCAAAGGAGTCGACCCTAGCCATAGGTATAACTCCCTCTCTCTAATCTCTCATTTCGTCTCGGTTTACGCACCAGTCGCTACAACCGTTTCGAACATCGTTATTGAAATGTAGACGCCTCCGTCTAACGGGGTCCGATACGCTTTAGCCCCTCGATCCTCTTCTCTTCCCGTAAGAGAAGTAATCACGGGTTAAAACGGCATTCCGATCCCGTTCCGTTTACTTTTTATGTCATTTACCATTCCGGATCGATCGATCCGTCGATCGTCATTTACTTTTCTGTCATTTACAATTCCAAGTCGTTTTGGCTCGTCGATCGTCATTTACAATTCCGAGCCGTTTTGGCTCGTCGATCGTCATTTACGATTCCGGATCGTTTGATTCCGTTGATACCGCATTTAAATTATGTCATTTACAAAGTCCGACCCGTTTGGATCGTGATAGTATTTACTTTTCAAAGTCCGAGTCGCAACCCGATTCGTTGATTGCAAAATCATTTAATACGCTTTTTCCCGTAAAAATCGTTAACAATGTAATGCCCGGTTCAAAATCGGAGTTCGACCTTCGAACTCTCTTTCAAAACGCGCGAAATGACGTTTGGCATCCAAACGCTCATCTTCAACTTAAAAGCAAACTTTTGACATTCAAAATCATTTAATACGCTTTTTCCCCTAAAAATCGTTAACAATGTAATGCCCGGTTCAAAACCGGAGTTCAACCTTCGAACTCTCTTTCAAAACGCGTGAAATGACGTTTGGCATCCAAACGCTCATCTTCAACTTAAAAGCAAACTTTTGACATTCAAAATCATTTAATAAGCTTTTTCCCGTAAAAATCGTTAACAATGACTCGCCCGGTTCAAAAACCGAAGTTCGTCCTTCGAACTCTCTTTCAAAAAGCTCAAAATCGACGTTTGCCACGCAAACGCTCATTTCAAAGCTCAAAATCGACGTTTGCCACGCAAACGCTCATTTCCGTCTCAAAACCGACGTTTGTCATTCAAACGCTCGTCTTTTCAAACAAAGTCACCTAATCAACTTTTGACATTCAAACCAAGATTAAGCTTGTCATTCAAGCCCCCATTTCAAAACACACACACACACACAATTTCGAGAAAGGTAGAAAGACTCGTCATACGAGGCGTTTCGGGTGATCTCGTAATACTCTTCCCGAAACGTAACATGACCTCCGAACCTAACAATCTCTGGTACCAAATAGCTTTTTACTCGTTTTTGCTACCAATAAAAATGATCCCCTGTTTTCAAAGTCTTTTCCTAAGTTTTTGCTACCAATAAAAACGACACCATTTTCACTAAAGCCGTTTCTCTACGGTTGGGCTCAAAATACAAAAACCGCGTGGCGACTCCTCTCCTTCCCGAAAGTGAGGTCTCAAACACCAACCCTCCGCGAAAGACAACCGCCTTTCCGCGTCCGCGCGAAAATCCGGGTAATTTCACGGAGGTTTCTAAAAATCTGATTTCATTGGGTACCTTGGATGCTAATGGTATGAACTATAAATTAGAAGGTGGAGTATTGAAAGTGGTTAAGGGTGCTATGGTTGTGATGAAGGGTGAGAAGGACTCCAAGAACATTTACAGGTTGCTAGGGAGCACGGTTGTAAGTGGAGTCACATCCGTTGAGTCTGAGGTTGATACTGATGCCCTTCTATGGCATATGAGGCTTGGTCACATGGGTGAAAGGGGAATGCGGGAACTTCATAAACGTAAGTTGTTGAAAGGTGTGAAAACTTGTAAACTGGAGTTTTGCAAGTATTGTGTTCTTGGAAAGCAGAACAAGGTGCAATTCAAGACATGTAAGCATACAACAAAGGGCATTCTCGATTATGTTCATTTAGATGTGTCGGGGCCGATTAGAACAGAATCTAGAGGAGGACATTATTACTTCATGACGTTTATTGATGATTTTTCGAAGAAGGTTTGGGTTTACTTCATGAGGCACAAGTCAGAAACTTTTGAGAAGTTCAAGGTGTGGAAAGCTGAAGTGGAAAATCAAACGGGGCAAAAAATCAAGTGTTTGAGGAGTGATAATGGGACAGAGTACACAGATGGCGAGTTCAAGAAGTTCTGTAGAGAGCATGGAATCAAGAGGCACTACACGGTACGCAAGACACCACAGCAAAATGGTGTGGCTGAGAGGATGAATAGAACTATTGCGGAAAGGGCTAGGTGTCTACGATTCAATGCGGGGTTGGCGAAAAACTTTTGGGCTGATGCGGTTAGTATCGCATATTTCTTGATTAACAGATCACCTAGAGTCTCTTTGGATAACAGGTTTGCGGAGGAGGTATGGATGGGTAATGAGGTAGACTTCAATGATATCCGAGTGTTTGGGTGTCCATCCTATGTACATATTCCTGGTGAAGAGCGGTCGAAGCTTGACCCAAAGTCAAAACAGTGTGTCTTTCTCGGGTATGAAACAGGTGTGAAAGGATACAAGCTTTGGGATCCCAAGTCAAGCAAGGTGGTGATCAGTAGGGATGTAGTCTTTGATGAAAAGGCTATGTTGAAGTGTACTCAAGATGACAAAGAGAAGGAGCCAGAAAGCAAAGAGGGCGAGAAGCAGGTTATTCAGGTGGAGCTACGTGAGGATGATACTGATGCGGATCTCACTCTTCCGGATTCAGAGACAACTACACAGGAAGTGGCTAGTACTTCAGTTGGGAGACCTAAGAGAGTAATCAAGCTACCGGTCAGGTATGGGTTTGAAGACATGGCTTCATATGTTCTTGATCTTAGTAGTGGAGACCCGAGTACTTTTAAGGAGGCTATCAACAGTCCAGAAAAGGATAAGTGGGTAACTGCTATGGCGGAGGAGATGGAGTCATTGTACAAGAATGATACATGGGATTTGGTGGAGCTTCCTAAAGGGAAGCGTGCTATTGGTTGCAAGTGGGGTTTCAAGCGCAAGGAAGTAGTATCAGAAAACGAGGGGGAAAAGTTCAAGGCTCGTTTGATAGCAAAGGGGTATTCGCAGCGAGAGGGGGTGGATTATAATGAGATTTTTTCGCATGTTGTGAGACACACTTCCATTCGGATTGTGTTGGGTCTTGTAGCGCACTATGATTTGGTGTTGGAGCAGATGGATGTGAAAACTGCGTTTCTACAGGGTGAGTTGGATGAGCAGATTTTCATGGAGCAACCACATGGGTTCACGGAGCCCGAGCAGGAGCGTTTGGTTTGTAGATTGAAGAAGTCACTTTATGGGCTGAAGCAGTCTCCGAGGCAGTGGTACACTAGATTTGACTCCTACATGGTACGTATTGGCTACAAGCGTTGTGAGTATGATTGCTGCGTGTATGTGAAGAGCCTTGATGATGGTTCTTTTATTTTTCTGTTACTGTATGTGGATGATATGCTTATCGCGGGTAGAAGTAAGAACGAGGTCAATCAGTTGAAGGCCTTGTTGAGTACAGAATTTGACATGAAGAATTTGGGGGAAGCTAAGAAGATTCTTGGGATGGAGATTTGCCGAGACAGGAAATCTAGGAGATTGTGGTTGTCTCAAGCCGGCTATGTGGAGAAGGTGTTGGAGAGGTTCAATATGCGGGACGCAAAACCTGTGAAGACATCATTGGCGAGTCATTTTAATTTATCTGCCTCAGATTCCCCAAGTTCGACTGAAGATATTCAGAGTATGTCAAAGGTTCCCTATGCAAGTGCAGTGGGATGTCTCATGTATGCTATGGTTTACACGAGGCCAGATTTGACGCAAGCTATTAGTGTGGTTAGCAAGTATATGGCAAATCCGGGTAAACAGCATTGGGAAGCAGTCAAGTGGATTCTCAGATATTTGAAGGGCACTATGGATTATGGCATCATGTTTGGAGGTAAGAGTGAGGAGCTTTCTGTTGTGGGGTATGTTGATTCAGATTATGCGGGTGACTTGGATCGGAGGAGGTCCACTACGGGTTATGCGTTTACTCTTGGTGGTGGACCCATATGTTGGAGATCTATGATTCAGTCGATTATTGCATTGTCTACAACGGAAGCGGAGTACATGGCAGCGGTTGAAGCTGCAAAGGAAGCCTTATGGCTTCGGGGTTTGGTCAACGAGTTGGGTATTCAGCAAGGTGGAGTGAAGTTACTTTGTGATAGTCAAAGCGCGATTTTCTTGGCAAAGAATCACATTTATCATCAACGGACGAAACACATTGATGTTCGATTTCAAAAGATTCGGGAGTTGATTGATATGGGTGAGGTTGTGTTAGAGAAGGTTCACACTACTGAGAATGCTGCTGACATGTTGACGAAGCCGGTTACCACTGACAAGTTCAAGCACTGTTTGGACTTGTTGCACATCTCTAGCTGTTAGAGATAGGGAGGTTCGAGCTGGTTCCTTGTATCTTCTGTTGGGTTGGGTGTATGCTCGCCAAGGTGGAGATTGTAGGATGTGGCTCGATATTTGCTGGAGGGTTTGAGGCGGGCGCCCCATGTTTGGTGAGGCGGACGCCTGGAGATCCGTAGCTAGGGCCGAGAACTGGAGGTTTGAGGTGGCCGTTTGGCTGCTGCGAGGCGAGCGCATCAGAAGCCGTAGGTGTGGCTTTGGTTTTGGCAACGCCAGGCGGGCGCCTGGCTGATCCGAGGCGCACGCCTCAAGCACAGCGGGGAGGGTTTTGTTATACGGGCTTCTTTATTAAGTCAGGCTTTGTTTTGGGCTAGGGTCAATATATAAATATGTTTTGTAACCCTAATGAAAACATAGGAGACATTGCACATATCAATAAAGAAGTAGTTCAAAATCCCAAAACAATTTTATCTCTTTTCTCTTTCGATTTCTCAATTGCTTGTGTGTTCTTGGTTTTTTTTTTTTTTTTTGTTTCTTTGCTTCCGCTGCATTGCACAACATTGTGGATGGAATTCAATGATAGAAAGCATAGCATGTGGGGTTCTAATACTTTTTTGGCCAATTTTTGCTGATCAACCAACAAATTGCAGGCAAGCATGCACTGAATGGGGGGTTGGAATGGAGATAATTGGGAATGATGTGAAGAGAGATGAAGTAGAGAAGCTTGTGAGAATGCTTATAGATGGAAATGTAGGCAATGAAATTAGAAATGCAGCCACTGAATGGAAGAAAAAGGCTCATTTGGCCTCTAGTTTACAAGGTTCATCTTCCTTGAATTTTGATAGATTAGTTGAGTTTTTGCTATCTCAACCATCATCTCATCACTTGTGAATCAATTTACGGTCAAACTCTGTTTTCTTCACTTTTACTTTTAAATAAAATCCACCATATCACAAATATAATTTCATTCTACATTCATCCATTAACGTCGTTACATTGATTGAACAAAAATATGACTTGGTATAACTAACACAAATTAAATATTTAACGAATCTAATACACTTGACGAATCAATGAAAATACACCCAACAACAAACCACTTACTCCACTTTCATTTTGCAGCTTCCTTCCTCGGCTAGCTTAAGCAAATTCCTTGCCCAAAAGCACCTCAAACAACTCCTCCAACTTCAAGTAAGATGAACCACCAGGCTTAACAGCCTCATGAGCTTTCTCTTTCCACTCCAATGCCTTCGCTCTCATCACCTTGCCCTTTTCTCCATCCATCAACTCCCTAACCAAACCTTCAACCTCATCTCTCTTCACATTATTATCAATCTCCATTCCAATTCCCCATTCCACACAACTATACCTGCAATTCGTTTGTTGCTCTGCAAAAAACGGCCAACAAATCACCGGAACACCGCCACTTATACTCTCAAGCGTCGAGTTCCACCCACTGTGTGTCAAAAACCCACCAATCGCTGGATGATTCAGCACTTGTTCCTGCGGGCACCAGCTCGCCAACATCCCCCTCCCTTTAGTCACCACCTCAAAATCAGCCGGCAACATTGCCGTATCTCCAGCGACAATGTCCGGCCTAATACTCCAAAGAAAATCCTTACCGCTATTCGCTAGCCCCCATGCGAACTCAATAAGTTGGTCCTTTGTCATCACTGTTATGCTTCCAAAGTTGACATACACTACTGAGTTTCTTTCTTTCGTGTCGAGCCAATCTATGCAGTCTGATTCTTCTTTCCATAAATTTGAGCCGATTGATTTCAGAGTTTCATCTTGGATGCTGTTCAGGGTCAAGTGTAGTGGACCGACTGAACAGGTGCGTGGATGGACGGTTGAGATTGCGGCTAAGACGTCGTGTTCTAAGGCGTCAAAGGTGTTTAGAATGAGAGCAGATGATTTTGGGATGGCGGCGGTTTCTGTGAGGACAAAGTTGAGCATGATGTCGTTGATGTCGGTTGTTCTGATGAAGCTTGGAAAGTCCTTTAGTTGTATGTCTTTCATTCCTGGTACCCAATCAAGTGTTTTGTTCAAGTAGCCATTTGTAGCATCGCTTATGTCTGCAAATTTTCAACAATCACAAGAGTTATTAGTAGCTGATCCGAGTTGTGCACTCAGATTAGATTGCACGCAGTCCGTTGCATAATAACACAACATGAATTATACATCGAAGTAATGTTCCTAGTTTGATTTTACACGCATATTAAAAAAAATGTTGTAAGTATTAAAATTAAAGTATAAGAGAGAAAGCGGGTAGAGAGTATTTATTTTGAGAATGATAAGGTCTCATTGTTCATTTTAATTAATAAAACTACTAAAAACCATAATTTGGAACAGACAAAAAAGAAAAATAAAAACCTTATCGGAATGTGGGATGGAGGAGTATCTTTTAATTAAGTAAGATGAATTATATCATATAATATAATAAAATAAAATAACTTGTTATAATAATATAAATTTCATTTTATTGGCATCTGTCCCATAAAATAACCAAAAAATTTAAAATTTGGTGACCATCTAGATTCTAGAGCGAATTTCAAATTTTTGATCATTTATTTTTGAATAGTAACATAGTAATATCCGATGGCA
This sequence comes from Adenophora triphylla var. japonica, assembly GCA_022495995.1. Lineage (NCBI taxonomy): Eukaryota > Viridiplantae > Streptophyta > Magnoliopsida > Asterales > Campanulaceae > Adenophora > Adenophora triphylla. The sequence goes on along the minus strand of JAFEMH010001723.1, from coordinate 70,035 downwards.
AACCGATTGTATTGACCCAAATTCGTTATTAGCTATGATGATCTGGAATTTTGAGTCCTTATTGCTGTATATTGTCGTATATTTATACTCTCTATCCCGGTTTAAGATTCTAACTTTCTTTTTTGGTTTGTTTCTATATAATATTTTTAGTTGCGTTATTATTTAAAATTAATAATGAGCCCACTTATAATTATTCAAACAAAAACTCCATACTCCACTTTCTGTTTCATACTTTATTTTTGTATTCATAACATTTATTTTTCTTAATCTTTGTATACAGTCAAACTCAAAATATTAAAATAGGATGGAGGCAGGACTATCGCTGTTTCAAAATGAATAAATTATTTTTAAATTTGCATTTTGATTAAAAGTTTTATTTTTTATTTTTTGTTGAGGTTGGAAACTGCTGAGTAAGAATTATTACCCGAGGTAAATCTCAAGGGATATTCTAATATTGGGAGCAAGTTTATAGATTAATAACAAGTCCAATAACTAAAAATTGACCGGATTTTTTTTGCTTATTACAAGTGTCACCCATCACTTGTTTAGTGCTCCAATATTTATATGTGTGTGAGAGCTAAAAATAGTAAGCTATCAAGATTGAAAATGGTGTGTACCTTTAAGGGGAGTCAAACCTCTATCCACAAGACCCTGATACTGCATATACGCCAATAACCCACAAGCACTTGTTGTCCAAAACAGCACTTCCGGCAGCCCGAACCGCTCCGCCGCCTTAAGCGTAAAGCTCATAACCCCATCAGAAACAATACAACTCACCGGCGGCAAGTCGGAGCTACCATTCAAATTCGAAATCAGCTCACTAAAGGGCTCAAGACAATGCTTTGGAGTGGAGTAACAAAGAGAAGAAATGTCTTGGGTGGCATCGGCATCAGTAGGCGGTAACCCATCGGGGATGGAGTAGAAACGGAAGTCCGGCAAGCCGTCAAGGGAGGCGGGGCCGCGGGAGTTGAGGAGGCGGTTGTGGTTGTAGTGGGTGTTGACAAAGGAGATGTGGAAGCCTTGGTGGTGGAGGAGTTTGGCTAGTTTCATCATGGGGTTGATATGACCTTGAGCTGGGTATGGTATGCATATAGCATGTGGCTTAATATTCTTCTCCATTACTGAGATTGATCCCATGTAATTTTGGTTGATTTTACACACAGTTGGAGAGATGAGATGAGATGAGATGTACTATGAAGCATGGGGATGGTTTCTATTTATAGACATGACAATAATGGTACAGTAGCTAGATAAAAAAGAGTATGGGTCGTAGGGAAATGCCGTTTTTTCCTTGTTAGGTGTAAAATAAAGAAGGCGTTGACTACCGACCTTATAAAAACAATTTTGTTTAGTTACTCCATGTGTGCGGGAGCGGTCGAATTACGTAGGAAAATTGGGAGGGGTTATATTAGAGAATTCCGGTCAACATACCTCTCAAAAACTACCAAACATTTTTGTTTAATAAGAATTATTACATCATTTTATTGTAAGATTGACGCAAAATTTGTCATTCAATTGCAATTGCAGAAAAAAAAAGATCAAGCACACAAACAAACAACACATAGGCTCTCAAGGAGAGAATACTACGGCTATCATGAGAAATTTATTATAATAAAAAATTAATAAACTTATAAATTAAATATAAATAAATCAACAACACAATTGTTTGTAATCAACATGTTGAAATTAAAAAAAATAAAAATAAATGTGTTATTGAAAATATTGCACATTTATAAACGGAGGAAAGGAAGAATTTTTGGCGTTTTTTTTTTCTGAAATCAATATCATATTGAATTTCATCTCTAATTTTACTTATCATCGATAGAATTTAAGGTATTTTTTCTAATAACTAAACAAGAAATTATTCAATGTCATACATATTTAGCATACTAAGGATCCTCCTCAGAATCCTCCTGCATCTCCTCAGAATCCGCCTACTACATCTTGATTTAATGATCATTATCTTGTAAATATATCAGTTTTTATGTTCGGCATATCTTATATTTAAATTCAGATTATTTATATAGTTTAGGAGATAATGTAAATCATATAGATAGAAAATTCTGTATAAATACATCAGATGTATCAATGGAAAATTCATCTTTTGCAAATCCTTTCATGGTATCAGAGCTCTTGTGATCTCTCCCAAAACCCGCTGCCCTTCCTCTCTCCGCTGCCCACTTTCTCGGCATGGCTGCACCACAGTCCTCTACCACCCTCCCCAACCCCGTCGAACCCAACAACCCTATCATCCTAGTGAATCTATCCAACTGCAAGATCCTCACTCCTCTTACCTACCTATCTTAGTCTTCTCAAGTCACTTATATCCTCTACGGCCTTGACCTTCTCAAGTTCGTAGATGGAACTCATCCCCAGCCCGCTGCCACCCTCAAAATCGACGGCATAGACATCCCAAACTCAGCTGCAGTTACATGGAATAGGCAAGACCGCCTCATTCTTGGCTCCCTCCTTGGCACTTTAGACAACTCCATTGCCCCACTTGTTTTTCAAGCAACCACCTCACGGGAAGCCTTTAATATCCTAAAGACAACCTATGCCAACCCATCCCGTGGCCATATCCTTCAAGTCAAGGATCACCTCGACTCCATTACCAAATCCACCATGTCGGTATCCGACTACATGCAAGCCATTAAGTCTTGTACAGACAAACTTGTTGTTTTAGGCAAGCCCATGGATACGGAGGACGTCATTGCCAAAGTTCTTAAAGGCCTTGACTACGAGACCTATAAACCCGTTGTTGACTCCGTTAGGGCAAGAGATAACCCTATTTCCTTTGAAGCCTTACATGAAAAACTCATTCACCATGAACTCAATCTCAAACAAAACACCACCTCCCTCCCATTCCCAGTCACGGCTCATATAGCCCAAGCCCACCCTCACCATACCAACTCTCGGCACCCTCCCAGTCATCCCATCCTTCCCAACCCATCTCAGCCAAAAACCAACTCCCCCGCCCCCTTTAAGGGAAAATGACAGTATTGTCGTTACGTGGGTCATGTGATTTCCCAATGTCGACAATTCAAGAGAGATTATCCCAGTGTCAACTTTCCACCCGCTCCATTATCCAACCGTGCCCCAAGAACTTCTCAATCTCACTCCTCTCTCCAAGCCCACACGGCCACTACTGCTCCATCTCTCCCAGCCCCATGGCTTGTTGATAGCGGTGCCACAAATCACATTACCAATGATCTATCCACTCTTGCTCTCCACCACCCCTACAATGGTTATGATGATGTCATCATCGGAGATGGCTCCTCCCTTCCCATCTCCAACATAGGTTCTTTTTCTCTTTATACTCCTTCCACACCTCTCTCATTTCTTAATGTTCTTCATGTTCCCTTAATCTCTCGCAACATCCTTTCTGTCTCTCAATTTTGCAAGGATAATAATGCTACTGTTGTTTTCTCACAATACTCTTTTCTTTTTAAGGACATCTCGACAAATCGGATTCTTCTTCAGGGAACAATTGATCAGGGTGTCTATCTTTGGTGCCCCACTCCTCCCCAAGTTCATCTCAGCACCTCCTCAAATATTCGCTCATGGCATCATAGATTAGGTCACCCATCCCCCCTATTGTTTCCCTTTTAAATAAACGTTATTCTCTTTCAATTCCTAGTGGTTCATTACCGGTTTGTAATCCCTGCAATATTAATAAAAGTCATAAACTCCCTTTTGCCACTTCTTCTCTTCAATCCCATGCTCCTCTAGAACTTATTTTTTCGGATGTATGGACTTCACCCGTACAATCCTACGACAACTTTAAATACTATGTAATCTTCGTTGACCACTTCACAAAATACACATGGCTATATCCTCTCAAAAATAAATCCGACACTTTCACTACCTTCAACCGATTCCGAGCTCTTGTCAAAAAATACTTCTCTAAACCTATCCTTCAAGTCTTTTCCGATAACGGTGGTGAATATCTCAAACTCACCCCTTCATTACTTAACAATGGTATATCTCATCTCACATCACCTCCTCATACCCCTGAACACAATGGCTTTGCCGAAAGGCGACATCGCCATCTTGTCGAAACCGCTCTCTCTCTCTCTCTCTCTCTTCTCTCACATGCGAACCTCCCACTTCATTTTTGGTCGCATGCTCTCACAACCGCTCCCTATCTCATCAATAGATTTCCCACCCCCACTCTCAACAATGACTCTCCTTATCTCCGCATCTTCAAATCACCTCCAAACTACACCAAACTAAGAAGCTTTGGGTGCCTTTGCTATCCTTGGCTAAAACCCTATACACCACACAAATTAGCCCCAAAATCAACCCCATGTATTTTTGTTGGCTATTCCCCCACCCAGAGTGCCTACCACTGTCTCGATCCCACAACTCTCAAAATATACACCTCCCGTCATGTTAAATTCATAGAAACCGAGTTCCCCTACAATTCCCTTACCACCCATACCACTGTTTCCCCACCCATGTCTCCCTCAGAATGGTGTGCAATCTCTATACCCATCATCCAACCTACCACTCCTGCCAAACCAACCCCTGCCCCCTCTGCCGATTCAACCCCTGCCTACCCAACCCCTGCCAACCCAACCCCTTCCGACCCAAGCACTACTGACCCAACTCCTGCCGCCCCAATCCCTGTTGCCAACCCACCTCCAGCCGACCCAATCCCTGTTGACTCAATACCTGCCGATCCAACCTCTGCCGAACCAACCACTACCGCCTCAACTGCCTCAAATCCGCCTCAGCCCACACGCACCATTACCACCCGCCTCTCTCATGGTATACACAAACCCAACCCCAAGTATGCCAATCTATCCATCATATCTTCTCCTACCTCTCTTCCCACCACTACTAAACAAGCCCTATCCATACCTCATTGGTACAAAGCCATGTGCGAAGAGTACAAAGCACTCATGCGTAATGAAACATGATCCCTAGCTCTTTCCTATGAAGCACCAAACATTGTCGGCTGCAAGTGGGTGTTCCGCATAAAATACAATCCCGACAACACTATCCACAAATATAAAGCCCGCCTTGTTGCTAAAGGCTTCCACCAAAGACCCGGCCTTGATTTTTCCGAAACCTTTAGTCCCGTTGTCAAACCCGTCACTATCCGTCTCGTTCTCTCCCTAGCAATCACTCAAGGATGACCTCTAAGACAACTTGACATTAACAATGCCTTTCTACAAGTTTGCCTCTCTGAAACTGTTTTCATGTCTCAACCCCCTGGTTTTCAAGATCCCACAAAACCCTCCCATGTATGTCGACTCTCCAAAGTCATCTATGGCCTCAAACAAGCACCACGTGCTTGGTATACCGCCCTTAAACAATTTCTCATCTCCTTTGGTTTTAAACCTTCACTTGCCGATCCATCTCTTTTCACCTACCACAAAAACTCCCACCATCTTCTACTTCTCGTCTATGTCGATGACATTGTCATCACGGGACCCTCTACCACTTTTCTTGAATCATTTGTTTCCAGTCTTGCTTCCAGATTCTCACTAAAAGACCTTGGGCCCTTATCTTACTTCCTTGGTGTCGAAATAACACCAAACTCCCACGGATGTCTTCTCTCCCAGTCCAAGTATATCAGTGATCTTCTTACTCGCCACCAAATGGATAATTCTAAGCCATCCTCCACACCGATGTCCACCTACCCCCCTCTCTCTACCCATCCACGGACTCCCATCTTCAACCCTTCTGAATACCGAGCCATCATAGGCAGTCTCCAATACCTCTCTCTCACGCGACCCGACATCGCCTTCCCAGTTAACAAGCTTGCCCAATTTCTTCATCACCCTCAAGAGTCCCATTGGTCAGCTCTGAAACGGTTACTACGTTATCTTCATGGCACACTTCACTTGGGTATTCAACTATTCAAAGAGTCTCCTCCCATTCTTCATGCTTATTGTGATGCCGATTGGGCAGGGGACAAAGATGATTTTCACTCCACCACTGGCTTCATTCTCTATCTCGGACGTAACCCCATCACTTGGTCTTCCAAAAAGCAGCGTGCCATGGCTCGCTCCACAACGGAAGCCGAGTTCCGTGCGGTTGCTGCCACCACTGCTGAAGTGCTTTGGGTTGGCAATCTCTTGACTAAGCTCGGCATTTCCTCTACTGAACCACCAGTTGTGTTTTGTGACAACCTTGGCGCAACATCTTACTCCGCCAACCCAGTCTTCCACTCCCGCATGAAACATTTAGCTCTTGCGTTCCACTTTGTTCGTGAGCAAGTTCACCTTGGTAACCTTCGTGTCCAGCGCATCTCTGGCAATGATCAACTCGCGGACGCACTTACTAAACCACTCTCGCGGGCTCGGTTTGCTTCACTAATTTCCAAGATTGGCCTCACTCAAGGACCGTCCATCTTGAGGGGGCGTATTGAGCATACTAAGGATCTTCCTCAGAAGCCCTCCTGCATCTCCTCAGAATCCGCCTACTACATTTTGATTTGATGATCATTATCTTGTAAATATATCAGTTTTTATCTTTAGCATATCTTGTATTTAAATTCAAATTATTTGTATAGTTTAGGAGATAATGTAAATCATATAGATAGAAAATTCTGTATAAATACATCAGATGTATCAATGAAAAATTCATCTTTTGCAAATCCTTTCAATACATTGAACATAAGAAACATGATAAAGTGGGAGATTGAAAGGCTTTATAAAATAGATATTTAATTGATGTTCATTGAGATTGAACAATGAAACAAGGTGGGAGACTGAATGGTGCTTTGAAAAATTTAATATTACATTAATATATTGTAATTATATAATAATAAACATATTTATAATTAATAAGATATTAATTAATATATAAAATAATAATAATTAATTAATATATCTCTTAATTAATAAATTTTGATAATCTCAATAACATTAATATATAGATTTTCTATTGTAATATAGAAGGAAAAAATCAATTGGAACAATTTTGTAACTACTAGAATTTGATGGTCATTAGAAAAGAATTCAAAACCGCTACGCTGTCAACTACTTCAGTCAACAATGCGCACGATTAAATATATGTATGTTAACTAAAGGTAAAAAAATAAAAAATATCTAATCCCTCCGTCCCAATTATGTTACTCACTTACTTACTGTTTTGCGTAAAAAATAATGAATAATGTTATTAAAATAAGAGTTGTGAGTGGGTATGAGAGAGAAAGTAGGGTAGAGAATAATAAGTGGATAGTTGTTATGAGTATGACAAATGGGTCCTTTGAATAAAGAAGTATTAAAAAGTTTCTTTTTTAGAAAAGTGAAACGCCCTAAATTACAAAATGGATAAGATTTTATGGGAGGGGGAGTATGTTTTAAATTATGAGTACGGTCGCATCCGCTAGTTACCACCACGTGAATCCGCTCCAGATTGTGACTATATTTTTTTTTAATTAAATTATACTATGTACTCCTTTCGTTCCGCTACAAAGTTCACAGTTACTGTTTGTTTGTACGCAAATTAAGAAAAAAGTTAGTGGAGTAAGTGTTGTGAATATGATAAGTGAGATTGGGGAGAGAAAGTGGGATAGAAAATAGTGATTTGATTGATTTGTAAGTATAAAAGTAAAGTAGGAGAGAGAATTAGCGGGTGAAATAGTAAAAAAAATTTGTCATTTTAAAAAGTGTGAAATTTGTAATGAAACGCCTAATAAGAAAAGTGTGCACCTAGCGGGACGGAGGGAGCATGATCTAATCTCTTGACATAATTTCTCTTCAAACACATTCTACCTATTTATGATAGTTTCCTATTTTTTGTGAAGTTGTTCAATTCTTTTTAGCTTTCATATAATTGTGTTCAATCATGTCAAGGAAATTAAATGCAAATTTTTTTTATTTTTGAATAAATTATAAAATTAAAAAAAAATTATTATAATGAAAAAGAATTATATTTTTCTGAATTCTAATCTGGAAATTGTACAACTTAATTACAAAACATAGTTGTGAAAATATAATCAATTTTTCTAGTATACACGAGATATTAGGGGTGTAAGTGGTTTAGCTCAAATCGCGGTTTGAGACCGAATCGAGCTAAACCACGTGGTTTAGCTTGGTTTTTAATTTTATGTGGTTTAGCTCGGTTTGAAAAATTTCTAAACCGGTCGGTTCGGTTTAGCTTGCGGTCTGAGTGCACCAAGCCGAACCGAGCCGAACCGAGCTAAACCGTTGAAGCCGTTAAACCGAGCTATGGAACCGAACCGTCAAACTGAGCTATGAAACTGAGCTATCAAGCCGAGCTATGGGCCCAGTGCAACAACTTTAAGTAGGTACATATAATCGCAGTAAGGTCCACGGTCATCCAAATACCGGCCCAAAAGACTTCCATTTAGATATGGGCCCAAAAGGCTTACATCTACATATTGGGCCCAAAAGACTTGCCCAAATCACAGGTTAGGTGCTGTTCTAACCTTTTTGCAATGTTCATGAAATCAAAGTTGAAACACGATAGCCATTGGCAGTAAATGGCTTATCTAACTTTAACACTTTGAGATACTCAGAAACACAGTACTTATTAGAGCTTTAGTTTATGGGAACTCAGAGTTCTAACAATGGTGGAAATTACATTCCAAAAGAAAAAGAAAAAGATAACTGCAATCTTGAAAAGGTTTTTGACGAGTCCCGTCTCAAGGTAAGTAATTGCAGTTTTATAAATCTAGATTCATTTTCTAGTATATTTGGGCTAGTTGCTGTCCTTTTCTGGTTTTAATTGTTTTTTGAACCGTGGTTTGAATCGCGGTCTGAACCGCATGATCAAATCGCGGTTTAGACCGAGCTAAACCGAACTATGGCGGTTTAGCTTAGCTCGGTTTGAAGTTTTTTGTGGTTTAGCTCGGTTTGAAATTTCTCCAAACCGATACTAGCGGTTTAGCTCCAAAATTTCCCCAAACCGAGCTAAACCGAACCGTTTACACCCCTACGAGATATCATCTATAATCTCTTGTATATGTACACGAGACATCTCGTGTGCTTACACGAGTCATCACGTGTACATATACACGAGATGTAATCTATAATCTCGTGTATTTGTACACGAGACATCTCGTGTGCGTACACGAGTCATCACGTGTATATATACACGAGATTATAGATTACATCTCGTGTATACTTACACGAGACGAACAAGGACAGCGTTGGAATATTTCGTTCCTTGTATATAATTTTCTCTGTATATAACCATATCCATTTTTCGCAAGCAATAGAAAATCAATTTTATAGTCTTATGATTATAAATTATTAATTTCACAATCTTATCGTTTTAATTCGTAAGCCATAACGGGATATAACTATAAAATGACTTTTCGATAGTTCAAAAATTGCCATATTTGTCAGAGAGATAGTGATTTCACTATTTTAGATGACATAACAGTTTTGGTTGAAATTGCAAGTGCTAAGATTTAAAAAAAAAAATCTCTAGTGTTAGGAAAAAATATTTAAAAAAAAAAACACCGTGAGATATTTCAAATATAAAATCAATTGGTAAAACTAAATATAATTTGGAAAAGTAGATTAATTATAATTAAACAATTGTTGTCAAGTTCACAAAATTGATAAGTATTTTTAATACTATGTCAGATATTTTTCAAAATTTAGTAAATAAGTAGAATTTGTAGTTGTATAATCTATCATAGAATAGTTATTAATTTCTTATACAAAACTAAGATTGGGTAATTGTGTCTACGTGCTAATTAGTGGAAAAGTAAACCATTTAGTTGAAACCCCGCCCTATTTTTTCATCAGTTTTTCCTATGATTTTTGAAAAATGTGTTAAGAAAATGCGAACTGTCATTTTTTTTAAATAAATGAAACTTATTAAAACACACTAGTAGACACTATACTTCTCAATACTAGCACTGCCATTTTTTAATACTAGAATCGACACATTTTAATAGTAGCATAAACACTCATTTTAGCAGTACCACCGACACTTTTAAAAAACGGGGTGACATTTTTGTAATAACCGAAATTTATTAAAACATACGTTAACACTGACAATCTTCAACACTAGCAATGACATTTTTTAATACTATCACTGACACTTTTTTTAATACTATTATTGACATTTTAACACTACAACTGATACTTTTTAATTCAACACTGATGGGACTTTCACTAAATTTGAGTCACGTGATGCGGATTTTCTTGAAGAGGATTTCCCAAGCGAAGGTGAAATAGTTAAAGAGTGGTAGCTTGACGCAGCACGGAAGCACGGTTCGTGAATAGCAAGCGCTAAACACAAGGATTCACAAGCGAAGAACCCTAGAAAAGAGATAAACTGAAATCCACCGAAAAAGAGATAAAACCCTTCAAAATAATTCATCAAAAACTGTGTTTAATCATGCCCTACAATTGTTTAAATACCTCCTTGAAACCCTAAGACGAAATAGCAAAACAAAGACCAAAATAACCCTAACTTAATGTTCAAAATTCAGTAAAAATGGAATTAAAACGAAATAAGGAAACTGGCCAAACGACGCGAGGCGGCCGCCTAGGATCAAGTCAGGCGGACGCCTGGGAGGCAGAAGAAACACCCTTCGTCAAACCAATTTGAGGCGGGCGCATGGGCATGGGTGGGGCGGCCACCTGGGCGGCAGAAACTTCCTCCGTTGTTGCACCAATATGAGGCGGACGCCTGGGCTGTGGTGGGGCGGCCGCCTGGGCTCCAGCGTGTTGTTCTGCAGCGTGCTGTCCTGCATCAGTCTCCTCCACCTCTAAAAAACTCGATCCCGAGTTCACATCAGGATAAAGAACTCCATCCGCGTGGTACTCATAAATATCAGCAACATTGAACGTGTTCGAAATGTTCAAATCATTGAGTAGAGCCACCACATAAGCATTGTCATTAATTTTTCTGATCACTTTAAAATGCCCGTATTTGTGAGGGTGCAGCTTCTTGTAAGTACCAACAGAAAAATGATCCTTCCGCAAGAACACCATAACATCATCTCCAACTGCGAAAACCTTCACCCTCCACTTCTTATCAGCAGCAGCCTTATTTTTCAACCCTGTGGCTTCGAGCTTAGCTTTGACAGCTTCCTTGACGGCTTGCACCTCCTTAGCCATATTTTTCAACTGCATGATTTCTGTGATAGGTTTTGTGATCTTTATGGAAAGCAATTCTCTTGGAGCTTAGCCATATTCTCTTGGGGAGATGCAATTCTCAGTGTCGTGTTCGTGATCTTTATGGAAAGCACAATACTTGGAGCTGTCACGGGTGTATTTTGTTCTTTCATCGAGCGGTCGGGGATTTGGTAGATTTACCAACTGCATGATTTCTGTGATAGGTTTTGTGAGGGGGGTAAAAACCTTGGCATTTTCAGTAGCCCGAGTTCTATTCTTCCCCTTATAGCCACTTCCATTTGAAGCTTGGTTTGTGCCAGCTGCTTCTGCTTCTGGTTTCTCAGATCTCTTATTACTTATCACTTCTGCCATTGTTATGGCGTAAGCCACATTGTACAGATCGGACTTTAACTTAGCCTCTCTAGCAGAAAGTTCATAGATCAGTTGTCCGTATCTCAGTCTGGAATTAAAGTAAACGATCACCTCCCGGACTGTCAGGCTTTCCTATACTTGGTCTGCCATGGTTATGAATCGATTATAGTAACTCAGAGTTGTTTCATTTTTCCCCTGCTCAATGTTGGTGAGATCTGTCAGTCTTTTCTTTCTCTTTCCAACTGTAGCGAAGTGATCCAGGAATCTCCTTCTCATGATTTTCCAGCTATCGATGCTTCCCTTCTTTTGCTCACGGAATCAGGACAAAGCTGTTTCGGATAAGGTACTTGTGAAGGCTTTGCAGAGAATATCATCTGCCTTGGTGAGGAGGGTCATAGTGGATTCAAAAATTTGCACATGGTCCCTTGCGTCTGTGATTCCCTCATATTTTTCAAAACTCGGGATTTTAAAAGCAGAATTAGGAGGCAGATCATTAATCAACTGGTAGAAAGGACGAGTGGAACTGGTATCGTCATCATCTACTTCCTTCTTTCCAATTTCCATTTCATCTAGTCTCTTTTTTAAAAGGAGAATTTCTCATGCATCGATCCCCGACCTAATATGAGAGCTACGGTGGGTCCTTTCTTTGTTTCTGTGTCCATTCACCCTACTTTGTTCCACTTGTTCCTGGTGATTGTCCCCATGTACAGATGGTACTTTGTCCCTTCTAGGCGCCATTTCTGAATGGGGAGGAGTCCTGTGATGAGGAGGGCTCCTAGGTCGAGGAGGGCTCCTATGGCGAGGAGGGCACTTATGCCGAGAAGAGGGATCATGCCAAGGAGGGGGTTTTTGCCTTGCATGACTGAGTCTTGCTCTCAAGTCTGCAGAATTAACCTCCTGCTCCCTTTAGTGGTTCAACTGACTTCTCAAATCTAACTCGTTTCTTGTGTTACCATGCTCAGGTGCTTTATGACGAGGAGGGACATCTTAGGGATTTTGCTGGTATCTACCAGAAGTGTCATGATGAGGGGTATGTTGGCCGGGATGAAGATTTTCTCTATTCCCCCGACTACCACGCCTGTCAACATGACTTTCCCCTCCAAGGGAATTTTCAGTTCTCGTAGGCTTCATGAATTCAGCCAGGGAGTTCTCAGGATCCAATTGTAGCAAGGCATTTTGTGTTTCATAAATGTGTTGCAAAGTTTCCATATGTTGATACAATAGAGTTCTGCGATCAACTTGTGGGGGGGGGAAGCCCCAGTGCCCGCTTGGGCGGCATTCCACCCTGTCTGGCTGCCAGCAGGCCTTCCTCGGCGCCGACGATGGGGAGGGTTTAGCAGCACTACCTCGGTTATTGGCTGTCCCCTAGAACGCAGATTCATTCATATGGGTGGCAGCCCATCAATCAATGGCGGAGGAGGAGGCAGTTCGCCATTGGGAAAAGGAAAAGCAGTCCTAGTGTTGCCATGAGTCTCTTCCACATGAGTATTATCCTGATCATGAGTAATACTAGTAGTATTTTCGTCTTCCATTAGGATTAGTAGAGTGGAGCAGAAGTTTTTAAGCTATTCAATGGATGATTCGAATCATTTTCCGGCAATTCAATCAAACTGATGATGCCTAAAATGTTCAGATCAGCCCATATTCAGTGGCAGGTTGTATCGTGGATAATTGAATAGCCTAAAAAAGAATAACAAACACGTATACTAAGTCGGAGCTTCACCGACGAAGACCCTCCGGCGTGATAGTGAGTATTTGTCTTTAGAGAGAGAAATCAATTGACAAAAATTTGAGTCAAAAGATGTGTTATCAAAATAATGTAAATTATGACTCGTATTTATAGGTATAACATTGTAGAATCCATGTTAACTATGAATTCGTTTGTGAGGAGGTTATAATTCTAATGGGATTATAACCACCCACAATCTTTATTTGAGTATTATTGGATAAAGAATTATGCACGTGCGTATAAGAGGCATGTTACTCGGCATGTGTTGCTTAGTCGACTTTACTTGACGCCGAAGAAGAGAGAACTAAGGATAGGGAAGCCCATTTCCCTGTATTATATGGAGATCGAGTAGGGAGCTCCTCGTTTTTTAACAAGGCATATGTCAGCCTTGCTAAATGCCTTATTGGCATAAGTGAATTCCATGCATTAATCATTATTTGTTCTACTATTTATAGGTCGAAATAGTGTGAAATGACAAGTAGGAATGACGGGCAAAGTTAGGGAAAGCCCACTTCGTTTGTTGTAATTGAGACTTGTATGGATCTTATTTTGGGCCAAATTCATTGGGCCTTAACCGGCCATTATCCACGTTCGTAATTCGATTTATACCGTTCACAGTAGTTTTATTTTACATATTATTTTTGAGGTACTAAAATGATACTTTCTAAGACTTAAGGGGGTCGAGTGACCTTTTCACCTTCACGTGGTAATAAGTATACAAATAAACAAAATATACTCCTTGTGTCTCAATCGACTTAAAATTTTATATTTCGACACGAGAATTAAGAAATACAATTATAATAGAAATAGAGAGAATTGATGCTACAGGTGTTATAAGTATAAAAAGGAAAATATACGGTGGCTGGTGGTCCAGGACTTAGTCCGGCGAAGCTGGGAACCTGGGTATCCAAAAAAATAAAATAGAGAAAACATGAGAAAGAATGAATGAAATAAATATTAAGGGAATTGTTGATGTGATTATAAAAATTAAGTCTTGATGAGCCCGGACCAGCTAGACCGGGCCCAAGCTCGATCTGGTCCAAAGGCCCAGTATGACGTGATTTTCCCTAGACCGCCAGAGTCAAGACCGCGGATAGATACACCCCTGAGGTCAAGACCGCGTTCCTCTCGTCATCATCCTAGTCCAAACCGAAGGGATCCTGACCATCAGACTGGTGACCGCAGGATGTATGACCGTCACATCCATGCCCGCGTCAAATACCGTTGACCGCGCCTAAGATGTTGACCGCGGTCTCATACCAGACTCCCGGTTATCTCACCAGACTCCCGGTTGATATCAAAGCTTACTGAGCAAGTTATCTTAACTGGCTCTGACATGCAAGTAGCCTGCTCACTCCCATCACATTTAATGCGGCTCAGTCAGGCGCCTACTATTGCATTTAATGCGCCGCGCCGGATACACGGCTCCTGTCCACATCAGCGACATCCCCTCTGACAGTGAATCTTCCTTCCCTGATAGACCCAATCAAATGCGGACACGTGTATGCGGTCAAAGACTAAAGTGCCCTTTAGGGCTGACCTCATGGCTTACGTCAGCGAGCAGCTCCCCATTGCTCATAAATAGAAGACCTTTGTCCCCTTGGACAGGGTAAGTGCCAAATCTTTATTGTAAGCCATATTATTCAAACCCTAAACACTCACACACATTCAAGGCATTCCAAGCCTTATAATCTCAGTATTCTTACTCTCACACCTGAGGGCCTAAGTTGGACTAACATCCAACTTAATTTGACCTTAACGGTGCTTCGTTTGTGTTGTGTTCATAGGTACCGCACCAACTAAATATATCCTGACAGATATCCTCAACCGTTCTGACCCTGAATATTTTGGCATCATCAGTGGTTCCATTGCCGGGAAACTTCATTAGTTTCTCGTAAATTTTTTGTTTTCAGATACCCCTCGTGTTCTAAACAACTAGCTGTCAAAAAGCCTTTCTTTTTCAGCCATTTTTCCAAACATGTCTAGAATTCTAGAAAACGCCGGTCATTTGACAATCCAGGAGGATGACCAGGCGTCCCCTTCCAATGTCAATAAGGCTAGACCAAGCACCTCCTTTTTTAACAGAATGGGGGGCCGTTCTCAAAGCCTAATAGCCTCTCCCCTGCTCAAAAGGTGTTGAAGAGGCTGTCCAAGGAATCCTGAGCCAAAAAAGTCAAAGCCCTCCTAAACAACAGCCCAAAAACTCCCAACGCTCCTATAAAAGCTGCCATCACCTCCTTAAATACTCCTCTCTCCCCCGAGCTGATTCTAAATAGGCAAGAAACCCTGGCCGCTAGGTCCAAACTGGTCGCTGAGGCCATGGCCATCAATGGCGCTCAGATGGACTTATTTGAGATGTAGGCAAATGGCAGAATGGCACTCCCAGCAGGGTCCCAAAGGTTCTCCCAACGAGTCCCCGTTAACTCGCTTGCTGGTCAAGCTAGGGGGCGAAACCGGCAGAACCAACCCTCAACTGCGACCAGGGGGCCCGAAATAGTGTGGTAGAGGTGGATGATAGCGAGGAGAGAGGGGAGGAAGTACAGTCAAATTGCCGTGCGAAGTCCCAAGCCAGACCCATGGCTTACGCCAGGGAAAAGGCCGTGACTCCACGTGCTAAAAAACTGAGGATGGACGACCAGAACCCCGAATTTGTCAAGTTCATGCATGAGATGTGGGAGACCCACCAAAAAACGGCCCAGGGGTGTGGCCGCACCATGGATGCCTTCAGCGACAAGATTGCTCGGTCACCCATTCAGAAAGGGAAGTCCCCCCCCCCTAGATGGAAACATATGATGGCTCGAAAAATGCCAAGAGCCATATGGGTCGGTTTGAGGGGCAGATGGCCCTATTCTCGTCAAACGAAGCGGTGATGTGCAAAGCCTTAGCTGCGACTTTCACAGGCAAGGCCCTATCCTTGATGTTGGACCTCAAGCCCAGGTCTATCCAGTCCAACAGCCAGTTCAGGCACCTCTTCCTGAACGCATTTGCCGAGGCAGACGAGCCCGCGCGACCCAAGACCAACCTGGTCCAAGTCAAGCAAGGCCCGGCAGAGACCACGAAAAGCTACATCTCTCGGTTCAGAAAGATGAGCGAGCAGATTATGGATTTGGAAGAGGGCGACATCAGGCTCTGCTTTGAGGGAGGTCTCTCCTCCTCATTCCTGAAAATGAATTTTGCCTCCAATCGGCCTAAGAGCGTGGAGGAGATGTATGAGAGGGCATTTTCTATTGCCTCAGTCGAGGAGCCGAATGAGGCCGCTCCCCGCGCCCCCACGAAGGAGAGAATCAGCCATGTCTAAGAGACCGGCCAGGGAGCTGCCCGCGGCAATAACCAGGGCAAGAACCGTAGCCGTGGGATGGACAAACTCCGAAAAATCACGGAGGAAACAGTTTTCACTCCCCTCACCAATGCACGAGCAGTCATCATGAGAGCCATGGAACTTCCCCCTCCTCCCCCATGGGCCGAAAGCCAAATGAAAGGAGTCGGGCTAAATTCTGTGAGTTCCACAACGATCACTGTCACACTACTGAGGATTGCTTCCAGCTGAAGCAAATCATTCAGCAGAGGATCAAGGACGGGGAGCTGACAAAGTGGGTTTAAGGGCCATAACAATGCCACCAATAATAATAATCCCCCGCGGGCACGGACACCACGTGGTCCTGAGAGGAGGGAGAGAGACAACAACGACGACGATGAGTTGGGTGACTATGAGATCAACTTCATTGGGGAGGAGCCCCCATCCAACAAACAGCTCTCCCTTCAGATCCGAACCTTAGAGAAGGTTTTCTTGATTCCCCCCATGGCTCCGGAAGAGGAGCAAGAAATTGGGTTCAAAAGGAGTGAACTGGCCTCCTCCCTCTTTCACTCCACTCAACCGCTCACCCTCCGCATGAGGATCAATCAAGCAAACATTGGTCGAGTTTTGATCGACCCAGGTGCGGCCAGAGACATCCTCTACTACCATACTCTAGTAGGCATGAGGATGACCGAGGCTAACCTGACACCATATGCCGGCATGCTCGAGGGGTTCACCAATCACGCAGTCGGGGTAAAGGGGACGATAGTGTTTGAAGTAACTATTGGGGAAAAACCCATGCAGAAGTCATCCAAAATCACTTTTATGGTGGTTGATCTTCCTTCCCAATACAATGCCATTCTCGGCGTAACTGCTCAGGCTGAATTGGGAATAGTTGCTTCCGTTCCCCACCAAAGGGTGAAATTTAACACCCCGATCGAGGTTGCTACAATAAAGAACCAGCCCGGGAGATTCCTCTGAGCACTAGAGGAGAAGAGAAAAATGGAGAAAGGCCAAACATCCTGCCCGCAGAAAGAGGGCGAGGACAAACTAAGAAAGGGGAAAGCCCATGAACTTATTCCGGCACCCATTCCAATTGGCATGCTTTCTTTCCATTCCACAAAGGTGGAGCTCAAGACGAGCAGGGAGGCCAAGAAATTGGCCCATATTGAGGGAGGTTATATTGATAGGGGAATTGAGGGAAAGATTGATCGAGAGGTCATATATTCCATTGTCGCGCTGCCCGGAGCCCAGGCCAGCCCCTCAGCCATTGTCATAGACTCCTTGCACAATCGTGAAATCAGCGACCTCAGGCCTAACGACGAGCTCGAGGAAGTGGTAATCAACTTCCACTACCCCGAGCAAACTGTTAAGTTCGGGCTGGAAATTCACCCCGAGGAGAGAAGGATCTTGATCGAGTTCCTTCGGAAAAATTGTGATGTGTTTGCTTGGAGGGTGGAGGATATGCAAGGAATCAGCGAGTACGTGATCCTCCACAAAATCAATGATGACCCATCCTTCAAGAACATTCACCAAAAATCAAGACACTTCTCTCTGGACAAGGAGACAGTGATCAAGGAAGAGGTGGAGAAGCTACTTAAAGTGGGGATAATTAAGGAGATCTCCTACCCCAAGTGGCTAGCAAACGTAGTCATGGTAAAAAAGGTCAATGACAAATGGAAGATGTGCGTTGACTTCACGGATCTCAACAAAGCATGCCCCAAAGATTGCTTCCCTCTTCCTCACATAGACCGATTGGTAGACTCGATAGCCGGGCACAGAGTCCTGAGCTTCTTTGATGCATATTTCGGCTATCATCAGATCAAAATGGCTCCTGAAGATGTCCCCTTCATAGCTTTCATCGCTGCGGGCAAGACATACTGTTACACAATGATGCCCTTCGGGCTGAAAAACGCAGGAGCCACCTACCAATGAATGGTCAATATTGTCTTTAAGAACCAATTAGGCAGAAACCTTGAGGCCTACATTGATGACATGGTTATAAAGACGAGAGAAAACTCCCATGATCTCGACGTGGAGGAAACTTTCTTAAACTTGCGCCGCAACATCATGAAACTAAACCCCCTAAATGTGAATTTGGGGTAAAGGCGGGCAAGTTCCTTGGATTCATGGTCAACCAGCAGGGAATTGAAGCTAATCCTGAAAAAATTCAAGCGTTGTTGGACATGAGACCTCCTGCCTGCGTGAAGGATGTGCAAAAACTAAATGGGTGCATCACCGCACTAGGCCGCTTCATCTCGCGGTCATCAGAGAGATGCCTCCCCTTCTTCAAAAATATAAAAGGGGGGAAGAAAGCTGACGAATTTGCATGGAGCCACGACTGCCGTCAAGCTTTTGAAGAAGTGAATAGGTACCTCGGGCATCCCCCTCTACTCAGCAGCCGTGCCCGAGGAAGAGCTTTTTCTATTTTTAGCAGTTACTGATCTGGCAGTAGCTGCTGTTCTTGTAAGAGAGGAAAATAACTCTCCAAAACCAGCTTATTATGTATCTAAGGCACTGTCTGCCATAGAAGGGCGTTATTTAAATATAGAGAAATTAGCTTACACCTTGCTTGTATCTGCTCGAAAATTAAGAGCTTACTTGTCTGCACATCCTATAATTGTACTCACTGAGGCCCCGCTTAGAAAGGTTTTACATAAACCAGAGTCCTCGGGGAGAATGCTAGCTTGGTCTATCGAGCTCACTGAGTTCCAGATCACCTACTCCCCGAGAAGGACAATCAAAGCACAGGCCTTAGCTGATTTTGTATCAGAATTGTCATTTAAGCTAGCGGACAGCGACCTGGGAAAGAGGAAGCGGACAGAGTCAGAAGAGGCCCAAGATAGCTTAGATACAGAGATTATACAGCCCAAGGAGCATCCAGAAGAAGTGTGGACTTTATTCGTGGACGGCTCTGCGAGCAAGTTAATGAGTGGAGCAGGCATACTCTTGATCTCACCCTGCGGGGAGAAATTCAAAAGAGCCTTAAGATTCAAATTCGAAGCATCGAACAATCAGGCTGAGTATGAAGCGATTATAGCAGGCAGGGAATTGGCCAAAGACTTAGGAGTTCAGAACATTGAGATCAATAGTGACTCTCAGCTCATAGTAAATCAAATTAAGGAGGAGTATTACACGATCAACCCAGTGCTAACTTAGTACTGCGACCTAGCAAAAACCCTTATCAAAAATTTCACATACTATGAGCTAAACCAAGTGACGAGAGAGGACAACACAGAGGCTGACATCCTCTCTAGAATAACCGATCAAGAGGTCATAGACTTAGAGACGGATTGCCAAATAGAGTTCACAGAAAGACTTGCTATAGATCGAATTCAGATAAACAATATTGAGGATCAAGTAAGGGACTGGGTAGATGAGATCAATGATTACATCGAGAAGAAAACCCTCCCTGAGGATCCAGCAAAGGCTAGAACCATGGGCAAGGTGTCCACAAAATATCTCGTCCTGGATGGAGTATTATTTCGACGATCATTCACCAAGGCTTTGCTAAGATGCGTCAAAACTCACATGGTCACCAACTTACTTTATGAGGTCCATGAAGGAGTTTGTGGCGGACATCCCGATGCTCGCACTCTCTCAGACAAAATTAAATTTCAAGGATTTTATTGGCCTACGATGAGAAGAGATGCACAGGAGTATGTGAGAAAGTGTGACAAATGCCAACGGTTTGTGGACATTCCTAGACTACTGTCAACAGAGCAGACTTTGGTTGTACCATTGTGGCCGTTTGATACGTGGGGGATTGATCTAATTGGACCGTTCCCAACTGCTCGAGGAGGTATTAAGTACGTTGTGGTGGTCGTGGATTATTTCACAAAGTGGACAGAAGCAAAGGCCTTAGCCACTATCTCCGAGGAGAATGTTATTAATTTCATCCACGATCGCATCTATTGCAGATTTGGGGTTCCACGAGCAATAATCTCGAATAATGGCACTAAGTTCTCTATAAAATTCATAGCTGAATGTGAGAGAATGAAGGTACAGCACCGCCAGTCCGCAGTTGCATATCCCCAAGGGAACAGCCAAGCTGAGGCCGCAAACAAGTTAGTCCTGAACGCCCTAAAGAAAAATTTGGAAGGACGAGGAGGATGATGGTTGGACGAGCTCCAGACCGCGTTATGGGTTGTCCGCACGACGATCCGAAATTCAACGGGCTAAACTCCTTTCTTGCTCACGTATGGGTCAGAGGCAATGGCTCCAGTTGAGGTAGCCCTACCCTCGTACAGAGTCGCATACTTCGATGAGTCTCAAAACAAGGAAAACAGAAGGTATGACCTGGACGATCTTGAAGAAAAGAGAACACGAGCAAATGAAAAAATGGTGAACTACAAGCAAAAGGCAAAGAAGCACCATGATAAAAGAGTGAATAGAAAAAAAAATTCAGTTGGAGATTGGGTACTCAGAAACGTTGAGGTACAAGGGACCCAAGTTGGTTTCCACAAACTCTCCCCGAAATGGGAAGGTCCGTACGAAGTTACCCAAATAATCAAAGAGGGTACCTACAGATTGCGGACAAAGGAAGGAAAAGACCTCAAGAACGCTTGGAATAGCGATCACCTCAGAAAGTATTTCTTTTAAAATCTTTATAAAAGGTAAGGGTGATAGAGGCAATGATTGTATGACTGATTAAACCAATTTTGGTGCAAAATTTGTGTTAAACTATTGTAAAAAAATTCCCACCAGCTTCAAAGAGCTAAAGTGGATGCCCGCAGGCGGATGCCAGTAGGTTAAAGGGCCAACATAAGAGCCCCTACCTACTGATGCGCAAAGGTCCATTACGATCGCACGCCTATATGGGTACAAAGGCCATTAAGCCCATACTCGATCACGGACAAGATTCTCTGTCCTGTCCGCGTGAACCACCAAAAATTTGTGGATATAGATGCAAGTGGGGACAAAGGCCAAAGTCCGGACCCACTAAATGTGCGAAGACCTTAGGTGGCCGTTACTCTTATGCCTGTACGTACAAAGGCCAACATATGAGCCCGTTACATGATCGCCACAAGACTCCAAAGAGTCAGACCGCGTGAACCACCAATAGTGGATACAGTTGCCGGTAGGTTAAAGGGACAATATGCCCCTACCTACTGTTGCGTGGAATATTGCCTCACGGCCACCATCTGCATGCCCAATTAAAGTAGCTTGCCTTGGCTCTTTTAAAATTACACCACGGATCTAAAAAATCTAAATAAGTGTAAGTGGAAGGGAGTGATCAAAGAAGTTTTAAAAGCCAAATAGACAAAAGGAGGTCAAGACCTCAAAATTGTCAAAGGCCACAACAAACACGATCATAGTGAAAAGGGCTGATTCTCATAAGAAATCCAAGTAATTTTGAATAAAGGGTTAGGAAAACTCATAAAACGCGACCAGAAGGCCTAAATATGCCCCTGACCGCGGAATTGAGTCCAAAACAGTCATTCCAAGTCTAAAAAGCTTAGAAAAGGAAGAGCAAGAATACATTGCAAAAACTTGAAACAGCCTAATATAAAGACAAGGCAAGAATGATTGAAAAATACTTCTATTTAATGGATAAAACGATTTACAAAATCCTACGATCTATTACATAAGAAAGAAGAAAAAATCCTAGGCTAAAGGAGCAGAGTCCTTAGGATCCATGGTGGCTGTCTCTTTGGCCGCCTCAGAGTTGGGTGTGGGAGAGGGAAGAGTCTCCTCAGTAGTTGTAAGATCAGTAATGGGCTCAGTGGAAGCTGGAGCTGGAGCTGACCGAGGTGGAAATACATCGCTGATTGCAGGCCTGTTGGGAAACAAGCTAGCAACAGCGGCTTCAAATGATAGACCCTGAGCACCAAATCTCAGCTTATCTAGCTCATTCCTGAGACCGGAAGTAGTGACCGCGGCCACAGGAGGCAAGGAAGAGGCCGCTGAGAGCTCTAGATTGACTACCTCATCCGCAGTCAGAGGGACCAGTGCGTGCCCGGGCAGGCAAAGATCGTCTGTGGAGATCAAAGAGCTAATAATGGCCAATTGCTCCGCAGAGAACTTGCCTGTAGCAGCAAAGTTCCTTAGCTGCATCGATAGGCCGAGCTCGTACTGAATGAAAGATTCATCCAGAACCTTCTCCTTATACTCCTCAGAATCTTTGTATTGCTTCACCGCTTCCTGACGAGCAGCCTCCAGAATTGTTTCCCTCTCCAACTCAAATTGCCTCAGAGGAAGCAGTTGATCAGACAGATTGTCCACAGACTCCTCCAAGGTCTTTTCCGTCTTCAGGGCAGCTTCCAGCTTGACCGCAAGCTCTTCATTCCTCTTCTCGAGCTGGGTCTTATGCCCGCGGAGTTCATCCCGCTGCCCCATATACTTCTACACATCCTTATTTGCCTTATCCAGGCGATCCATAAAAGTCTTCAAGTCTCCATCCTTCTCAGACAGAGAGACCTTTAGAGCATGCTCCTGCTCCTCAGCCTTGGCCAAAAGCTTAGACTTTTCAGTATAAGCCTTGGTAAGATCGGACAGGAGGACGGCCTGCTCCCCATTAATTTCCCTCATCCTCATAGACTTGTTAGCTATCTGCGAACAGAGATAAAAACAGTTAGCAAGGGGCGGTCATAAGGACTCAGTGATTCAATATCAGAAAAAGGGTTACCTCAATGGCCATCAAGCCCATATCTCTGGACAGGACAGCCGAGTTCATCTTGGAAACAACACTCGTGTAAAAATCCGGGGCTTAGAGCCTATTCAATGCTCCTTGCCCGATCACGGAGTTGAAGCCTCCGCGATAGTATGGATCTACCCCCTTGATCTCGGGGACCTTCTCAATCTTCTCCTTCAGACTCCTAGCAGGATCCCGTAGTTCATTGGGAACCATGGGATAGGAGACCGAGCAGACGGTCCTCCCTTTATTGGAAGGAGGAGCGGAGCCGGAACCAGTGGAGGCTTGGGCATGTGTGTTCTCCGCTCCCTTATGAGTTTTTTGCGGCCTATCCTTGACCGCAGTGTCATCAGTGGCAGATCTCTTCCTGGACTGATCTCAGTGTCCGGAAGAAATGATGCGCTCAGCGGAAGG
Organism: Adenophora triphylla var. japonica; assembly: GCA_022495995.1. Taxonomy (NCBI): domain Eukaryota; kingdom Viridiplantae; phylum Streptophyta; class Magnoliopsida; order Asterales; family Campanulaceae; genus Adenophora; species Adenophora triphylla. The sequence continues at coordinate 46,534 of JAFEMH010001723.1, read as the reverse complement.
ACTGGGGCCGTGAGCAGATGGTAGAGGTCCTCCCCGAGGTGGAGTTGGTGGCAGAGGCAGGTCCTTGGTCTGAGGGATCCCCCTACCCGCGGCCAAGGTAGCACCGATCTGTCGGTCTACAATGCGAGGAATGGCGCCCTTGGGCAGAGTCTTCCCCAGAGCGGCTTGTCTGGCCGCTGCTTCCCTCTCCTCGTTGGCTAGCTTCCTAGCCTTCAGTTGCTGGGGGTTGGGTTTACCACTCATCTCCGAGATATTCGGCTGGATCTACTTTGAAAGGAAAAAGAATCGATTAGACGACAGTTTCAGAAAATCAGAAGCAATCAAAGGCTGTTCTTAAAAAGAATAGAGACCAATCCACTCCGGAGGCTCGCATTCCGCGCCCAACATGCAAATCTTAAAATCAGCCTCAAAAGCAAAAAATTCATGAACCCTCCAGTCAGGGTCACGAAGCTGGGGCAAAATGGCTACCCTAGGAGCATAGGGAAGACCTTCCCTCTGAGGGGACACTTCGGTGTAGATCAGCAGGAGCTCGTCGCCTATTATCGCGCTCACATCAAAAACCGGTTGCTCTTTATCGGTCACGAATTGGGCCAAGAATTAGGCTAGAGCAATCTGGAGGTCCTCGAACGCAGCTGAGTCAGGATAGGTAGTAGCAGCAATCCTAAGAGGAATCGGGCTGGAAGACCTGGCAAAAGACCACCCAAATCTAGACTCGATGACCAGGATGTTCTTCGGGTTCCACTGGTCAAATTTATTTGTGGGGGCAGAGAAGGTGCGGGGAGAGTTGTTATTTGCCTTCAAGCCAAGGTTTCCGTTGGTTATCTGATTCTGATAGAAGGCATAAAGCCCATTGAGGGTGGGTTCAAAACCAAATAGCCTGCAGATAGCTATGAAGGAAACCAGGGTAATAGTGTTGGGAGTCAGGTTCATTGGGAGACAGCGGGTGAAGTTGAGGAATTTGTTGATAAAAGGGTCAAGTGGAAGCCTCAGTCCGTTCTCGAACTGGACCCCATAGAAAATGCAAGCCCTATTGTCCTCGCGGATGTCAGCTACAGTCTCCGGTCTCAGTTTCCCCTTCATCGTCTCCACTTCCTGAAGAGGGCGGATACGAAAGGCATTTGGGTCAACGCCATAGGTGGTATAGATCTCCTGCTCCCAATCAATGGAGGCCACCTCCTTGCCTTTCCTCTTCTTGCCTTAATCAGGATTGGCCTCAGCAGGAGGTTTCTTTCCGCGGACAGGGGCCTCTTCCTCAGAATCCTCCCCGAAGGCATCCACAATCCTCGTGGCCTTCTGGGACGTGCCAGACCCCATGCGGTCTCCCTCCTCGCGGGTGTCCTCCACTGTCTCCATGCTCTGAGAGCCAAAGAGACTAGAAGATGACCTCTTTGAGGGCTCCACCTCCGGTTCATCCTCCTCGCCTCCGTCCACCTCCATCTCCACTTCATCACCGTCATCACTACTCACGTCCACCACGGGCACATCAGGGGCCTCGGTCTGGACCTCGGGGAAAATTGCGTTCAAAGGCTCAACGTCTAAGTGAGCACTGGTATCTTCGGCGGCCAGGCACTGGTACTTGTCCATTTGGTCAAGGTTCATAAGTTCCACTCTCTCCCAGTTAGTTATCACACGGGGATTGCGTATCGCTCTCCTCACCAGTTCAGCGGCATTCAACGCCTGATCTCTCTCGCGGGAAACCTGCACATAACCCCCATCACAAAACTTCTTAATCTATGAGTATCCCCCAACACCAAAAGGTCACCATTCACAATCAATTTGTTCTTGGCCTCCCACAACCGGGGTGAGACAAAGGGCCCCCACTAATATTTCTCACAGAAATAGCGAAAACAGTTCAAGGATAGCCTCAACCACCCATGGGCCACCTTCCTATATATTCCTCCTGACCTTTTGCAAACCGCAAACAGGTCTGGGGTATTCCCATCTCCTAGTTCCTCCAGACGAACAGGACCAAACTCACGGGTAGTCATTGTTGTCCAGAAGAAAGTAGAAATAAAGAGGGAAAAGGAATTTAAAGCACAAAATTACTTACGGATTTGGATAAGGAAGAATAAGACGCTAAGTAAGAAGAAGCAAATTTTCTCTCTCTAGCAATGTGAAGGCTAGAAAACGGTAAAGGGGTACTGAGGGTTGAAGGGTTTATATTTATAAGGCCTACCTATGTGGGTCGACCCGTATTAATTAGCCCACAAATCATTCCCCTCAAACCCTGAACCCACGCCAAACGTTTGAAATTTCAAAAATTAAGCGGTTGGAATTTATTGCTCCTCTTGGATGACTGACACGTACCCTCCGTACCTGTCACGCGCTGTCTCTTCATCTACCAAGGGGCCCACCAGTTAACCGGGAGGCAGAGCAATAAAGGCGCCTACAAGCTTCCACACGTGCCCCTCACATGTGCCTGTTTGCACGGGAGCTAGAGCAAAAACCAATGAGAAACGCCAACACTGGTGCCCGCTCAAGGAGCAATCTGATTGAACCGAGCTTAACTAGTAGCTCCTCGCTCAGACCATAAGTAATCATTCACTCAGAGCTAGGGGCCACTGATGAGCCCGTACCAGCTAGATCGGGCCCAAGCTCGGTCTGGTCCAAAGGCCCAGTATGACGTGGTTTTCCCTAGATCGCCAGAGTCAAGATCGCGGACAGATAGACCCCTGAGGTCAAGACCGCGTTCCTTTCATCATCATCCTAGTCCAGACCAAAGGGATCCTGACCATCAGACTGGTGACCGCAGGAGGTATGACCGTCAGATCCGTGCCCGCGTCAAATACAGTTGACCGCGCCTAAGATGTTGACTGCGGTCTCATACCAGACTCCCGGTTATCTCACCAGACTCCCGGTTGATATCAAAGCTTACTGAGCAAGTTAAAAAATTCTCTAAAATTTTGACCACGCCTAATATTGTTTTTGCGACAATATTAGTTTTGTAGCCAAATGATAGACTAAGAAAACAAAATAAAAAAAAAATTCGTTGAATGAATCGCTAAAATTTTGATCCCAGGCAAATTTTTTGGCGCACTAAATTTCCCTCCAAAGTCAAAATGTAAATAAGATTTGGCTACAAAAATATAAACCATTTGCTATGAAATTATTGCATAGCCAAAATTACCCTTAAAATCACCCATAACATTATGTTAAAATCACCCCTAAAATTTAAGTACATTCCATAATGCATATATTACAATTTATTTAATAAATATGTGGAATTACCTTATCAAATTTAAGGTGCCATTAGCCTTTCTCAATTTAAATCCTTTTCCTTCCCTGATTCTATTATACCTCACCCCTTTTTATAAACAGCGACGAACAGAGAACAGCAGCGATTGAGAGACGGCTTGAGAGACGATTGAGACGTACGCTCTCAACCGGCGACAACCCACATCAGCAGCGGCAACCCACATTAGCAGCAACAAGTTTTTGCAACCTAATTCCCAGCTCACAACCGATTAAAGGGGTATGATAAATCTCAATTCTTTACTTGTACTCCCTCTCTCCCACCTCAAATTCCAAGATTGTCTTTTTTATGTTAATTTCGATTGTCTTTGTTGTTTAGTGTTTTTAACCTAGTCTTATCAAGGTCCGATTTCCCCTAATTTGTATGGGTTTATTTGGTTTATATCTTGAGTTGATCTTAATTTGTGTAAATGCTGTTTGAATCAATTGGTTTTAATGTTAATGGTTTCTAGAGCAATGTTACTAGGTACTTCTTTGATATTATGGTATTTAATTTTTATCCTGTTGTGAACTCGTGCTATTGATCGAGTTGTATGCTGGTTTTGAGTTTATAGATTACACTATTTGGGTCTGAATTAACTTTCATAGTTCATGTCATTGATGTCTATTTGGTTCAATATGATCATAAAGCCATTAGGGTGTTTGGGTGTAATGCTGGATTCACTTTCACTACCAAATAACTTGTTGGATATGACTGTTTAAAGAGTGACCCACCCTCAAATGGTTTCGATAAAAGTTGGATGTCATATATATTTTGTAGTCTAATGTCATATATATCAGAAAATAATAAATTCAAACAAATCACTCCAGCAAGGTGTACATTAACGCATTAGTTTGCAGCAATCACAAAAAAAAGGGCCGCCTTGGTATAAATAATGCAATGCAGCAATCAGTCCAGATCAAGAATCCTGAAATTAGAGAGAAGGATCTTTACTTGATCAACAAAGTCGGAGCCTGTTGCGTACTCTGTTAACATTCCAACAACGAAACCAAACATTGCCCATATGTTCATCAGCCAACATCCAGACAAACAGAAAAAGACCCGAGAGTGAGAATTGTGATTAGTGACCAGCCAAGAAAATGAAAATAAAAATGATTAATCAAGAATACAATGAAAAGCAGAGACAAAAATATTAAATAAAAATACATGACTCACCTTATTAGCTTTGGTTGGCCAAAAAATTTTGTCACTAAATAAATATCCTGTTTTTTTTTTTTTTGGTGAGTTACTAAACACTCGCTTGTAAATCATCATCGTCTAAATTGTAATTATATATATGGTGAAATGCAAAGAAAAACTGTTTATGACAATGGGGCAAAGTTTTCCTTTCGTGGCTCTGTCATTATAGGTTACTATAATTCTTAAACATGGTTTTTGAATGCAGTCTAATGTCATATATATTTTGTAGGAAATATGGATAAAAGTTGGATGTCTATTCGCAACAGATTTAGTAAAGAATATACAGCATGTGTCAATATGTTTATGGGATTCGCATATGCTAATTTGGGTGAAAAACGTACCATGTTATGTCCTTGTGTTAGATGTATGAACGTCGATCGACATCCTCCCGCTCTTGTAACCGACCACCTTTATAAGAATGGGATTAACTTGAACTATAAAGTTTGGGTACATCACGGGTAATCATATTCTAATAGTTAGCATGTTCAGGAAAAGAATGATGAGAATAGAGATGAAATTGATGATGACGATGAAATTCAGGAAATGTTTGAGGACATGCAAAGGGGTTCTTTAATGGAAGATGATAGTTTGGGACATGAGGATAGTTCAGGTACTGCTAATGTACGTGAAAAAGGGATAAAAACATTAGAGAAATTATTAAAGGGTGTCGACGATGAATTGTTTCAGGGTTGTAAAGCCTACTCAATGTTAGCGTTTATCATAAAGTTACTTCATGTGAAGGTGCTAAATAAATGGAGTAACAAGTCATTCACTATGTTACTGGAGATTTTGAAAGATGTCTTTTCTGATTGTTCCAAGTTTCCGAAGTCGCATTACGAAGCAAAGGGCATGTTGCGTGAACTGGGATTGGGTTATACTCAAATCCATGTTTGCAAGTATGATTGCGCTCTTTTTTGGAAGGAATATAAAGATAAAGAGGAATGCCCAATATGTGGTGAGTCTAGATGGAGGATTAATGACGGAAACGGAAAGAAAATTCCCCATAAAATCCTTCGTCATTTTCCTCTTAAATTACGTCTTCAAAGATTATTTATCTCCAAAAAAACAGCAGATGATATGCGGTGGCACAAAAAGAAGCGGGTTAATGAAGATAATGTTCTAAGTGTAAGTACCCAAATCTGGCTCATGCCTTCCGGTTAAATTTCCCGGCAATTTCGGTAAGTTTTCCGGTAATTCCCCGGACCTTCCTAGTGTTCCGGAAATATTCCGGAACAGTTCCAAATTGAATAAAAGGCTGAAAGGGAGCCTTCCCAATTAAGAAACACGTTTTTCTTAATTGGGAGGAAGCTTCTAGATATTGCCACCTTGCATGGTTCTAGAAATGCTGAGTCACAAGGGATAATGCCGCACGGCTGCATTAGCTCGAGGTCCCTAGCCGCACGGATTCATTGGCGATTTCCAGACTGCCTATAAATAGAGCCCTCCTCTACCCATTTTAATCATCAACAAAAAGCATAATACTCTCATAATACGAAGAAGATCCCCCAAAGAGCTGCTGTAAGTCCAAGAAGGTGAAGAAGAAGGCCAAGAAGTCACCTCCCTCCTCCTTGAAGATCCCAAGATCAATCCTCTCCTCCTAGCTTCATCCAAAGAAGAAAAGGAAGCCATTGGTAACCTCGCACGCCCTAACCTTTCATCTTAATTGCTCTATAATTGCTCATTGCATTGCTTTTATCTTGCTTGGGACTTGGTAGATTAAAGATCATATCTTTATATTCCCCCTTCCCCTTTGCATGCATTAGGCATCATTTGCCATTAAAAATGTAATCTTTGAATCAAAGGTGCATCCTTTGCACCTAAAACCCCATTTTCCAATAAAAATGTCATCTTTATGCATCCATTGCATATAAAAATCCAATCTTTATGATAAAAATGCATCCTTTGCATATGAAATCCTCTTTCAAGCATCCTTTGCTTTAAAGATCATGTCTTTACCATAAACTAGCATCCTATGCTTTTCAAAATGCAATCTTTATGCATCCTTTGCATATTGAGTTCCAATTTCTTCATAAAAATGCATCATTTGCATAAAAATTGTCTTTATGCATCCTTTGCAATAAAGATCATTTCTTTAAACCAAATGCATCATTTGCAACCCAAAAATGCCATCTTTTCATTAAAAATGTCATTTTTACATACATTTCCCCATATCCCCATTAGTAACCTCGGAACGGACCGGTGTAAAAGATCCTATCTTTACATCGTTCCTTCCATAAAGGTTTCATAATCTCTTTAGAAAGGGACACCTTTGAACCCTATATCTCCGATTATCACTTAAGATGAGTATGAAGCATCTATACGAGCTCGACCATCTTAAAGTGTAGGATTGATGGGCTAAGGACCCTCCTTTTCTAAGGAACCTCATCTTTGACTATAAAGAGAGTCATTCTCTCGATCACGAAAGTCCCAAGGTCCAAAAATGCGATGATCACAAGTCCAAGATGAGGACGGGATCATAATCCCGAATACATAAAATCCAAGAAATCTCGAGCGACAACCAATAAATGGTTTGTACGTCCGGAAGACGACTTGGGACATTCCCTCCCCCTATTTTCAAACACATGCACACAAGAAAGCACGCAAGCAAGCACGATTAATGGGATCTTGGGAGACTTGCTCCGGCAAGGCACCTTGGGTGAACGACGATCCGTTCTTTCCAAGGGGTAACTTAACCTCCGAACCCATAAAACCTTTTTTTCAAAGTTTTGAGGTAATCAAAATGGCGTGGCGACTCCGTTTTTTCAAATTAAATCGGATGTCTTCAAACTCGCGTGAATTTCCAATACACAAAAATTTGGGCACACATTCACAGTTTGGCGACTCCGCTGGGGATGTCCCAAAGGAGAAAAGCTTTTATTTTCAAAAAAAAAAATCGATACTCGGTATATAGGTGGAAACCACTTGCCCTTCCTGTACACTCCCTGATGTGGGAGTTGGGATAACCGGTGGTTTAACAATCCCACGTACCAGTACCCCTTTTCGAAAAAAAAATTTTGAAAAAATAAAAGAAAACTTTTCCCTTTGAGTGGGTTAGACTCCCGTCGCTGATTTCATTAATCGTGCTTGCTTTCTTTACCTTGCATTGCATCATTTGCATCTTGGAATCCGTGCATACTTTGAACGGGAAACAACCCGAAAAATAGCAAAAGGAGTGGAACCTGGAAAATTGATCCATGCAACAGACGGCTCAATCCTCCTTGGATTCTCGACCGGGCGACCTCAAATGGGCAATTCCACCAGAAAATCATGGTTAATCGGCGGCCTAGCAGCTTGGGGCTACTCAGCTCCATGACTGACTGGGGCTCTTAGAAAATTTACGTGCTTATGTGCTGCATTTTCCCCGTCCCGAAAATCATTCCTTTAAAACACATTTTGAAAATCTCTGTTTTAACTCAAAAAGGAACATTTTTAGGAGACCGCACACTACGCGCACCTGATATATCCTGTACACTTTGCACGCACGTCCTTCAAACCCGAGGGTGGTTCCAATGCACACGGACAGCCTTACGATGCTCCCGGCGCGCACGGAATCATCCCAACCTCCCCATGGCAAACTGTCGACCAATTAACGCACAGCGTGTCACACGTTTCAAAACCGTGACTTTTGGTTGGTTTTTGGTCTAGTCCGTGTCATATAGCCCAGCTTGCATACCCTCGTAAAGGTCAAGCCTTAGTTCATAACTGAAGAAGGAACTCGCCAAAATTCCGACAAGGAAAAATTGGCGAGATCTCGACTCCGACATTGACTATTGACCTTGACCTGCACGGAATGCGTAAGAGTCAAGACCGAGTCTTTGCCAACAAATCAAAAGATCTTTCGCTCAAGCGAAGCTCGCTAAAATTCCGACAAGGAAAAATTGGCAAGATCTTGACCCGGCATTGACTTCGATTCTAACTCACGCCCGCGTATGCAACGAAGTTCAATGTGACACCGTGTCATCCGGCTTTTGCCGCCCGACCCATGCCTATTATCTTCTCGGACATTACCGAAAGTCAAAACGTCATTTGCTCAAGCGAAATTCTCGCCAAAATTCTATCAAGGCGTAAAGACGAGACTTTCCCGTATTGCCTTGACTATAATCCGCATCGCTCGTGCGTTGAAAGTTCCTATGACCCGCTAGACCCGTTAGGAGCGTTCTTTACTCGATCGGTGGGATCCTCGTGCCCTATAGGACCCTCGCCCGGGCCGTCCACCCCGGGAGGTCGAAATACGTGGAATACGAGGGGCTTATAGACGTAGTGACGGAACCCACTCGATCCGTGGATCTAGAGTAGTTACGAAAAGAAGGGCAAACCCCTTTTCCAACCAAATAGATATTAATAAAAGACACTGTTTTAAGTAAACCGGAAGATTCTAATTTGCATATTGCCTCGAGCCTTCACTCTAAACACCTACCCCGAGTCTAAACCTTTCCTATCCCTTTCCCCGCAGCCGAGAAAGAAGTGGGTGAGAACACCGGGTCGGGCCGACTTGTTAGCGCGGGAATTCTCGCACAGCCGCCGTAATCCTTTTGGTCACCCGCAGAGCCGAATGTCCGATTCGACAGAGAACAAAGACCGGTTTGGGTAACCAGTGACTAGGGAAGAAGAGCTAGCCTATAGCCAATCCCCTCCTCCATCCACATATAATCCTTTGCCAAAGACTCCGTCCCCTTTTCGCCTTTCCCCAACATCCCAAGCCGTCGTGGTCCCGACACCCTCACAGCCTTTGCATCCCCGTGGGACTCCTTCCCTCCTTTCACCCTAATCCAAATCTCTTTACTTTGGAATCCCAAGCACTCACCCCCGACCTCTCTAATTTCGTCAACGCCTGTGAATTTGCCTATCTCTCGACAAAGGGTAGTGAAGAATCACTGGAAACGAGAATAGGAATGGATGGATTTACAAAGTGATGATGACAAGCTCAAGAGAAGGAATGGACTTGGAGTCGCTGGTAAGTGAAACCTAAAGGGCAAGATGAGGTAGAAAACCACTGCACTGAATAGGGATGAAACCACTTCAAAGTGTATTTGTAGCCTGTGTAAAGGCTCTGAAAAGGAAAAGGATGCTAGCTTAGATGAGGCAAGATATGAGTCCTACATCCTAGAGTTCAATACTCCTTACAAAGACTTGGTCGGTGAATGGAGGGATTTAATTGAAGCCCTAGCCGAAAGAGGAAAGTGGGCTCCACCCACCGATCCGGAAAACGTAAGCATCGCGGAAGCCAAACTCTCATCGTGAGAGTAGACTCGTTACGGTGTTAGTAGTCACTCCCGAGACCTTGTCAAGAAGAGTGTATGGATGCCCCGGAAAGAGTCTTAAGTCTCGAGGCGACCCTGGGCCCCCTTTATGTCCCGTGACGACAACGATGTTTTCTTGGTAATTCCCAAGTCGAGGAGGAGTCCAAGATACCTCTTATATGGCGTCAAGTATCCCGACCTCGCTTTTGCCCTCATTGGTCATCGTAGTCAAGACGAAAGTTCCCGCAAGAGTTACCGCAAAGTGATACCGATGAAGACACCTGGCCGAAGCGCCTAAGGAACAAGAGAAGAGTGGTTAGCCCGTAAGCCAAAAAGCCTTAAAACCTTCCCGACAAAGGAAGAACGTAGAACCCGCCATGAGGTTTGACCCCGCGTAAATCCTTATTGATGATGGAATTTCTCACTTCGTAAAATGTTTGGCCAATGTCAAAGATGCCGTCGAAGGCCGACCCCTAGAGAAAGAAGGGACATGCTTGGACAAAGGATGAGGAATGTGATCCCACTCGTTGAAAAATTGTTGGACCCGGATGAGAAAGCCATTCGCCAAAGTTCCAAACCCCGACAAGTGACAACTCTTGCTGCATGCCGACCTTGAAAAGTCCGAATGAGACCGTGAAGGCTCTAAACGGAGAAGGTAAAGCCGAAACCACCCAATTGCTAAGCCAATCGTAGAGTCGAACCCCGAGAAGGTCGAAAGCCGTTAACTTGGGATCGATTCGAGAAGCGCCTTACGCCTCCAAAAGCAGCGCCGTTAACTAGATTAATCACCAGAATTGGCCATACGCCAAAGAAGAGCCCGCTCTCGACTTTGAAAGAGCTAAATGTAATCCTCCAAAGAGGGAATAATGACCCTAGAAAATCTAATGTCTATGTGATGACTCGGTCCGGACAGATGAGTATTGAGCAGCCCTAAGGGTGACAAAAGGAATGCCGTCTCTGAGCCAAAGACAGATAAGAGGCCTTATAAGCCGGAAGTAGAAAAACCAGACTCGACAAAGAGGATCCAAAGTTGTTGACTCGCCTGAAGTGTACCCAAGCCAATATCTCCTTGTGGTCCCCGTTAACTTCTTCATACCCTCATAAGTTGAAGCTAGAAGAAAGTTTGGCCAAGACCATGGTGCCCATAGATGTCACCCTGCACGAGGTCGTCCAAATGATTGGAAGTATCCACTACGGAAACATCATTACCTTCACCGACTCTGGACCCGCCAAAGTATGGGGCTAGTCATAACGAACCTCTTTACATCACAAATTCAGCTTAGAAGAGCGTCGATTGCCACGGGTATTAGTCGATGGAGGGTCTGCAATGAATGTCTTGCCACCCAAGATGATGGACTTATTGGACTTGAAGCCAACCGATTTGAAGCCTTCTAGTCGACTATTAAAGCCTATGACTCCACCGCACGGCCGCTTTGGGGATTGCTACTCTCAAGCCGTGGTTCGGAAAAAGGTCATGGATGTTGATTTTCAAGTGATTGATATTCCGATTTCATTTATCGCTCTATCGGGACGGCCCCGGATCCACCAGATAAATGGGGTAGCCTCTACTTTGCACCAAGGCCAAATTTCAGTCAAATGATGGTACTATCACCACCATTTATGGAGACAAAGTGTCACGGTAGAAGGAACCAAAGACCGGAGACATCCCGATATTGGAAATCAAACATGATGACGAAGGGTTGGCATTGACAGGATTCTCTCGTAGCTCCTTCCAAAGCACAAGTGTGTTGCACCGACCTCACTACTACTTCCGATAAAATCCCTCCCGCCATGAGAATGATGAGAAAAATGGGTTATCTTCCGGACTTGGATTGGGTAGAAGACTTCGTGGTCGCAATACCATCGTCGATGTAAAGGAGCAGACTACCAGATACGGCTTGGGGTACAAACCGAATGGCATAAAAGTTAAAGGGGCCCAGCTTTCATCCCTACAGCTTATCCCCGACCCATTACTTTACAAAAGGCGGGACACAACATGATAAAAGTGATCACCGCATCTCCTTGCGTAAAACCCTTTCCCGGAAAATCTTGAGAAAATGAGGGGAAAGCCACCAATCCTATTCGAAGAATGTTCCTTGACTTGCCGTGACATTCCTCGGGGCTACCACTACCATTCGTAACGAGTATGTCTTCAAAGGAAACTCGCATAAATGGGCCAAAGAGTCGCATCCGTGGTAATGGACTTCTATGCTTTCGAGTTAGCTCTTCCGAAGATCAGCCGATAGAAGCCGCCAATAGTGAAGACAAAGTGAGCGGGGCTTGCTACGCTTGTTTGATGAAGAAGCACGTATCCCGGATTTGATCGACTTCACTCGTATACCGAGATAGTTGCCGTAATTGGAGACGGTGGTGAAAATCCTTTGATCCCCGCACTTTGGTAACTAAGACAAAGATGCCGTTGAAGAATTGGGAGACGTTCTCAGACCGATAGCCACCGACAACAAATGATAGCGGAGCTTGGATTGGGTACCTCATCCTTCTCAACCTGGCCGTGTCAAACACCCCGTTGTCCATTCGCCGAGTCAGAATCTTTGAATTCCACCCTTCCGAGTCATCCGAAGGCCTCACGCCCGAGGACTATCAAAATGTAATCGATGTCATCTTTCCCCTTATTTTGAATGAAATGACAGATCTTTCGAGTATCCTCTTATTGCCAACTTAACAAATGATAAATTAACTCAAAACTTAACAACAGCTTAATAATGAATCATTTGAACAAGATGCAAACACACTAAATGAACAATACATTAAAGAAATCTTTAAGGTGTTTCGTAAAAGAGGAAAACCGGGCCCAAGCCGCCGAGGAGGTTTTGACAAGTGTGAACTTGGGTACCGTCGAGGAACCTAAAGAGACACAGATCGGAAACTTCTTCCAGGGGGTCAACGGGACAGACCGATCGACCGCTCAGTGGAATACGTCGACGTGTTTGCATGGTCATACAGGATATGCCGGGGCTAGACAGTTCGATAGTAGAGCACGTAATCCCTCTAGCACCGTATGCTAAGCCGAAATGTAAACCGAGGAAGATCAAGCCGTAATGGTCTCTACAGTGTCAAAGAAGAAATTGAGAAGCTACGCGGGTAGGATTCATCGTAGTCATCGAATATCCGACATGGTTATCCAATATTGTGACCGTCACCAAGGCCAATGGGAAGGTGCGCCGTGTGGATTTCCGAGATCTAAACAAGGCCGCCCCAAGGACGATTACCCTTTGCCAAACATAGACATCCCGGTGGACTCAACCGCCAACTACGAAGTCAAATCCTTCGTCGATGGCTTTGCAGGCTACAACCAGATCAAGATGGCCGAGGAAGACCAAGAAAAGATGCCTTCACCACACCGTGGGGAACTTATCGTTATACGGTGATGCCATTTGGGCTTAAGAACGCCGGGGCTACTTACCAAAGGGCAAACGACCGCGCTTTTTCATGACATGATCCACAAGGAGATTGAGGTCTACGTAGACGACATGATAATCCACTCCAAAGGCGAGGACGGGCAAAGCACTTTGTTGACTCGCGGAAGTTCTTTGAGAGGCCGAGACAACATTCCATGAGACTAAACCCCGCCAAATGCACCTTCGGAGTGACAAGGGGAAAAGTGCTTGGGTATATGGTCACGGAGCGAGGTATCGAAGTTGACCCCCAAAAGATCAAAGCCATTATGGATATGAGGCCACCTCGACCCGCATGTAAGTCAAGAGCTTTATGGGAAAACCGCAAGACATTAGCCGTTTTGTCAATCGCTTGACCACTATGTGCGAGCCCATCTTCAAGCTCATGAAGAAGAACGTAGACACGTAATGGACCGAAGAATGCCAGGATGTCTTTGACCAGATCAAGGCATACTTGGTACACCTCCGGTGCTATGCCCCCACATAGACAGAAACCTCTTCGCTCTATCTCACCGTCACCGATACGGCAGTTGGGGCTATGCTTGCTCAGAGAAGAAAGACTCTCGGGTAGAGAATGCCATTTACTTTGTCACCTGGAAGGCTGCAGGGAAGTGAGCTCAATTACTCAAAGCATGTGAAAAGACTCGTGGCAGGATCGGTCCGGGTAGTCGGCAAGTTGAAGCATTATATGCAAGCCCACCCCGTGAATTTGGTCTCAAAAATGGACCCCATCAAGTACATCTTTGATAAGCCTTCCCTCTCGATGCGTCTAGCAAAGTGGTCCTTCTTCTTAGCAGAGTACGACATCAACTATGTGACCGTAAAGGCCATCAAGGGTCAAGCGTTGTCGACCACCCGGCAAACTTCCCCAAGAATGAAGACAGAGGGCCCGAACCCCAATTCCTGGATAAAGGGATCTTTGCGGTCGAGCACGAAAACCGATGGCAATTATTCTTTGACTGGAGCCGCTAACAAAAGAGGAAACGGTATCGGGATGCTACCGGGTCGATCCGAAAGACGAGCATACACCCATAGCCCTCAAGTTGAACTTCCCCGCCACGAACAATGTTGCCGAGTATGAAGCCCGCATTGCCGGTTTGGAAGTCGCCTTAGAAAGGAATGTCAAGGAGCTAGAAGTTTACTGGAGACTCACTCGATCATCAACCAGGTTTCCAACAAGTGGAAGATCGTGGACCCTAACCTCGGCAGCGGTATCATGCCCATATGGAGGAGTTGACCGGACAGTTCAGAAGTGACCTTCCACTACTTGCCAAGGGAAAAGAACAGATTCGCAGATGCCCTAGCTACTCTAGCCTCATTGGTAGAGATCCCCGAGGGAAAAGCCATAAAACCCTTCCGAGTGGGTAGAAGAGAAGCCCCACCTTGTTGTGAAGTAGACCCGGGACCCGAGCCTATAAAGGAACCCCGGTACAATCAAATTTACTCAGTTCCTCAAAGATGGAGAGTCGGCTTTCGAGACGAAGAAGGTAGACCAAAAGAAGGTGTCGAGCCAAGAGCTTACAAGCCTGAAAAGGTTGGCCTCCCATTATGTCATTCTAGGAGGCAACCATACAAGAAGCGGTACCAAGGACCACTCCTCTTGTGCGTCACTCGAGAAAAGGCCAAAGAGTTGATGACCGAAGTCCACAATGGTCCCCTGCGGTCCTCATATGAATGCCGAGCCACGATGCAAGTGATCCTCGAATGGGTTACTACCGGATTTCCATGGAAACAGATCCGTGTCCAAAGACGTCCGAGCATGCGACAAGTGCCGCGGTTTGCCAACCTCAACCATCTCCCGCCTCATGACCCGTATTGCATGACGACTCCTTGGCCGTTTGCAACTTGGGGTATTGACGTGATAGGGAAAATAGCCCCTACAGAAGCAATGGGCATGAATTTGTGCTAGTAGCCATCGACTACTTCACCAAGTGGGTAGAGGCCAAGTCTTACAAAGTCCTCACTTCCAAGAAGGTTGCCCGGTTCATCAAAGAAAACATAATGTGCAGATATGGGGTGCCCAACGAGATCATTTCCGATAATGGGTCGCACTTTGAAGGGGACTGCGATAGGTTGCCGTCGAATTCAGAATCACTCGCCACAAGTCGTCTCCGTACGCACCTCGACTAATGGAGCCGTGGAAGCCGCTAATAAGACGCTCGAACGGATCATCCGGAAAATGGCCACCCGTGGTCGTGATTGGCCCGAAAAGCTGCACTTGGCACTGCGGGGCTGCGTAACGTCTGTCCGAACAGGCTACAGGAGAAACTCCTTTTGCCTAACCTACGTGGATGGAAGCAGTGTTACCAAAGGAGTTGGAAATCCCATCATTAAGGGTCCTCCCGGAAAACAGTGTCAATGAAGTAGAATGGTTGCGCACTCGGCATGATGAGTTGGCCCTGCTTGATGAAAGAAGGCTAAAAGCCATGGAACACACCCGAGCCTACCAGAGGCGGATGGCCGAGCGTTTGATAAAAAGGTCAAGGCCGTAGACATCAAAGAGGGTGACTTAGTGTTGAAAGTGAAGCCCCTACCGTGAGACAACCCCGGGAAAATGGGAACCCGTTTGGATCGGACCTTATGTGGTGCGAAGATACTATCGGGAGGAGCCATGAAGCTTGCAGACTGGACGGCAATCCCTTTGTCCACCCAGTCCAACGGTGATAAGCTCAGAGATACTATGTCTAAAAAAAAAATAATAAATAAATAAATAAAAAAAAAAAAAGAGTGCAAAAAGAGTAATACCCAAACTAGGCCGAAAACCCCAAAAAGGGCGGTCTAGGCAAAAGACAGGTTGCACATAAAAAAAAAGAAAAAAATCTTAGTGCAAAAAAGAGTAATGCCCAGCTAGGCTGAAAACCCCAAAAAGGGCGGTCTAGGCAAAAAACAGAACTGCACATAAAAATATATATATATATAGTTCACCCGAATGAACTACGAAGACCTGAGCCCCTTAGTCTTTCTTGTAAAAGGGGAACGTAGGCAGCCATATATGGTTCGGTCTAAACAATAAAAAGGACAATCAAGTTTCCATGAAGTGCGTCCTATATAATAAAGGGTATTTCAGTTTTCATAAAACGGGTCCCAATCAATAAGACATTTGAATTTCCATGAAATGTGTCTTGATTAATTTCTAAAATAATATTTCTTGTTCATTACAAGTTAAAAACTTCTTGATGAGTTCAAGCACGCTCTACCTCTTAACTCTGCTAACCTGCTACAAAGATCTAAAATACAATAAAATGCCTAAATAAACTAATGTGTTTGCAAAATGGCAATAAGAGAATCCTAAGAAAAGATTTGTCGCCGTCATTCGATGAGTCTTCTTTGGTCTTCTTCCCTTTACCTCGGCCCCGTCGAGTCTTCTTCCTCTTATTTTCTATAAGGTCGGTATCCCTCATCCCGATCTTCGGTATCCTCATTGGAGCCTCTATCAAACCCGTGTCAATAAGTGCTCTCTCTACACGAGCACGAGTCCGCACTTCCTCCTCTCGAGCCTCGGGCCAAAGGAGCGACCTCGGACAACCTCTTGTACGAGCCTCCATATCCCCGACCAAGTCACCCGACCGGTTATGGCGACTCGCCTTAGCCTCGGTCTCCTCGCAGAGTCCTACTCGAGTCACAGTCGGCTCCCAATAAAGCTCGACGTCTCTCCCCCAAGATGACCTGAGTCGGTCCCATCTCCCTCTCATACTACCCAAGTAGACAGTGGTCAAGATGGTACTCTTCCTGCTCCTGAAGATAGCCCCGGGTGGGAAATCGCATATGTCCAAGCCCTCGAGAAGAAAGAGAAGCTGGTTGGATCCCTCATATCCAATGACACCACCTCCATGGTCCGGATGTCCTCCCAATCACTCAAAGGCTCTTGTAAAGCCCCAAACCGCCCGGATGCTAAGCAGGGGTATGTAGAAGGATGACCGCAGAATCACGGAACCCTCACAAAGCATAGGACTCCCGAAATGTCCTCTTAGTCCGCAACCTCCAATGAGGTATCCACCAATGGATGTCCGAAGTGGATAGCCTAGCCATCGTCATCTCCCGGCTACTCCCCGGTCCCGTTGCCTAGGTGCACCTCTCCGAGAAATCACCCGAGGGCACCGAGTCGGCAAAGCCCCGGCAAAGCCCCGAGCCTCTCCCTACGGCCATAAGGTCAGACACGGCGGACTCCCGGATCTCATGAAATGGTCTCCCGAGCCATCCCGTCAATCCCATGCAATGTCTCTCCCAAAACCAGTGGGACAATATCCTTCCCACGCAGCCTCTCGACCATGTCCAAGAGACCACCATGACAGATCCCCACAGACTCAGCAGTGAACAGAGCAGAGAATACGCAAAGGATGAATGCGTCCATAGCCACCGTGGTCGCAGCCATATCTGGAGACCCAAACCTACCCAGGATATCAGAAAGGTCAATCCTGTCCGGGGCTACCATCATCCTCTCAGCCTCTCCCGGAGGAATCTGCAAAAAAGATGCAAGCTTTACCGCCGCCGGCACGTCTCCGACCAGCGGAATAGATATAGCTTCAATCTCGGGACCCCCAATCAAGGCTCGGAAGTCTTCATGCATCGGGACAATCTCGTTGTAAGAAAAGCAAGAAACATGTCTCGGACGTCCCAAAACTTTCTGCGGCTCTCAAAAGGTCCCAATCGGGCGGGAGATCCCTCAAATGCCATAAAGACTTGATCTTGAAGGAAGAATCAAGCAGCCCCCTATGAGATTGGAAGTTGTTGCTTACCCAAGATTGAAGATCGGACAGAAAATGGTCTCGCTTCCCCCTTTGCAATCTGACGGGCTTCTCCATTGCAAAATGACCAAAGATGGTGTCTTTAAGTCCAAAATGTGCTTTGGGAACAATTGGGACAAGTCTAAGTTGAAAATGAAATGAAATGGCCAAGCCTTGCTTTTATTCGAGAAAATAACCGATTCAGGAGACAGGCGCGTGAGCCGCACGGCTTCATTTACCCTCGGACAAAACCGCACGGCTACATTAGCCCTCTGCAGAAAAAATTCTGCAGCAATCAAGTTGCTGCCCAAGGGAGTTTTCACCCCACTTTTTCAACCAAAACCTGTACAAAAACATATCCAGAAGCCATTCAAACATTTATATAACATTATAAATCATTTTGGCCCAGTTTCTGCCCCGATTCCAAGCAAAAAATCGCCCCAAGGCTCAGATAATATGCAAATTAAAAAAGCATGAATTAGAAAAGTAAATAAAGCATAAATACAATGTCTTCGCCCCATCGGCGCCAGAATAAAGCAGAAAATAAATAAAATGTGCATAAAATTGTTCATTGTTTGGTTTTGTTCCAAATCTACTCTAGAGACCTCCTAGGCCTCCGATTCTTCTTCATCCTCATCGCTACTCAGCTCATAAATGCTAGCTTCCCTCATCAAGTCCTCCTGGTCGCTCACATCAGATAGATGGACATTATCGTGCCCGTACTCAGCCAGCTGCTCCAGAATGTCAGTGTTGGGTCCCCGCCCCCGAGGCATGGCACTGGAAGAGTACTTCGAGGCCGATGAAGAGGATGTTGTGCCCCCGACGTGCCTCCTTTTGCGCACTGGCTCCTGCACGCTTGTTGCCGCTTTAGTAGCGCAGGCCAGCTTCTTGACAAGGGATCGGCACACGTCCTTCCAGCCCCTAATGCACGACCCGATGCATCATAGGTGCGAGCGGGAACTTTGAAAAAAAAAAAAAGAAGAGAAAAATCTCGAGAAAATCTCGAGAAAATTGCAAAAGCGAGAAAAATGCGAAAATTTGAAAAGGGAAAGACCTAAAAGTATACTTACAGTCTTTGTCGGGCGGCGGGGTATACTGGGGCTCCCTAGTGTCGGGGAAAGGAATCCTCATCCTCCTCGAAACTCCATGGACCACATAGGACAGATGCGTAGGAGGGATAGGCGGGTCAGTTGGCTCATCCTCCCCATATCCCTGAGTGACCGCCAGCTTCACAAGCTTCTGTGGCGTCCTCGATCGGCCGCACTCCACAAACACGGCGTAGGGGTATCCATGTCAAAGTACTCCTCGGCGGCCACGCCTTCTCGGTACACAGCAATCTCATCCTCTCGGCCAATCCACGGGCTGCGGCATCCGTGCTTTGGAGGATCCTGAGGAGTAATGGCGTCCAATGGAGGGACATGGCCATACTGCCTCGAGAAACGGTCCCCCAAGTAAATGACATCACATGTCAGCCCAGTGAGCCATCTCCTCTGCCTAGTAGCCTCAATGGCATCTCCCAGCAAAATCTCCGGATACCTGCCCCAATGGTAGAAGTCCACTCCATCAGGCCCGTCCTTGTTGATGATCGGCTTCACCATTTTGTAGTCGAAGGTAATCCGGGTTTTCCCCGTGAATTTATCCCTCGCATCTCCCCTCCAGCGAACCATAGCGGGGAAAATGGTGATATCACTCTGCTGGTTCCAAGGAAAGAACCCGATCACCTCGCAGAACCAGGCCTGCATGTTCAAAACATCAAAAAGGTCATTCTCTCTCTCATAAAAGTATCAAGACAGAAAAGAGAAAAGAGAAAAGAAGAGAGACTACCTCAAGGGCAATGGAAAAGTAGTCCATGGAAGCAGCCTTGTTCCGACTGTACATGTCCAAGGAGAAGTAGAGCTCCGCCAATCCGGCCTCTCCCCAAGAGACCGTTCCTATCCCATCCACATCCTCCAGGGAGTCGAGAAGGCAAGTCATGGCCAGAGTCCCAGAATTTGCGAAGATGGTGACTGATAACATCAACCATACGAAAGCTCTAGCAAGCTGGTGGGCGGTCACATCGTTAGCAGCAAAGTTCTGCATGCAAGTCTGAACTGCCACCTCGACATTCCGCGTCTCCATACCCAGCCCCTTGGGAATCAACTCAAATCCAACCAAATTCTGGAACTCCTCGGCAGTAATGTGGTCTCTCCAAGTCACGGGCCTCCCGGTGAACTGTAGGCCAGTAATAGCTGTGAAATCGGCAGGAGTCATTGTCAGCTCTCCCCAGCACAGATGGAAGCTATGGGTGCTATCCCACCAGAATCTAGAATGGGCCTGGACCAAGCCCTTGCTCTTCGAGGTGATGTGAACACCCCTGCCGATAGCCTCGACGAATGAATCCAGGCCGGTAGCCCTCACCAACTCCTTGGGGTTCGCCCCATTCTTCTCAAAATCCGGCATCCTCTGCCAAAGCCTGACCGCTATCTTAGATGGTCCTCTAGACTTGTTCTCCTGTAGACAAGCACAAGAAGTGTGTCAGTCCTTCATCTCATTTCAAAAGCATGCATATATTCACGAAAGTGCACATATTTTTCAAAAGAAAAGCATTCACAAAAGTTTTTCTAGCATCATTTGCATCAAAAAAACACGTCTTTCATCACTTGAAACGTGTCATGTCAAGTCCCATTGCTTTCCTAAAGCACAAAATCACAATTTTCACAATTCTTTGCACATAAGCATTATTCTTTTAAAAATGGCATGCATGAATCCTTTTCATCTTCCAAAATCATGTTTTCTCAAAATTTTGACCTAGTTCTAGCACATACAAGAACTCCGTCTCACTTTAGACAATTTTTTCATTCTTACTTTATTTGCGAGAAAAAAGTGGGTCATTCCCATTATTTTTGTCAAATAAATTGCACATTGCATATTCTTAGCCTCATAGGTTCATCATCAATATCTCAAAATCTTAGGAAAATCCTAGAAAATTCCTAAGTTCGGGTCAAGCCCTAAATCAATCAAAATTCAATCAAAATCGACGAAATTAAGCAAATTAAGAATGCTTACCCCAACCGGACACGGGTTCGTCGATTTGTGCTCTCTTCTCCCCGGGTAAAGCTCCGACGGAGGCGTAAGAAAGTCATACTTTCTTTCCGTTCGCACGAGATCCTTTCTCCTCCTCCGAGCGGCCGCCGAGATGTTTCTTCTCGCTTGCCCCGGTATAGGATTGCCCTCCGGATCCATCTCAAATCAAAGGGAAGCAAGGGGATTGAAGGAATTTCAAAATTCTCTTCCTCTCTTCTCTCTCCCTGCGTTCTTGGGCGGCAACACAATGCCAATGGCCCGTTCATATCTGATTTTAAATAATCTGGAAAAAACAGGTCTCTAGCCGTACGGCTCCTTTTTCTCCATCTCATGTCGGGTGGCCTCATTCGCTCTGAGCAGAAAATTACAATCCTGCCCCTGGACCTTCCACTTGGGCATGCAACTTCCGTTATCTTTTAACCAAGATAACATCTTTTTCAGAAGATGTCCCTCATCTCCTAAGCAATTAAGCTTTCTTCCCAGTCGCCTCCTGATGGAGAAAAATTCCTCTAGTAATAAAAACCGAGCAAGTGTACTCACTACCAGTGTAGCAATATGCACGAGCAGGGGTCGAACCACAGAGACTCATTGGTAAACAAGTGCAGTTAAAGCAATGAATAAAGTAACCACAGATTTTGGATTTGAAATAATAATCTAATTCTAAAACAGAAGTAAACAATTAAAACTAAGAAAGAAATTTAAATGTAACGAATTAACTCAGATCAACAACGGAGATTCACGGATTGGATTCACAATTACTTTCACCCTATGCTATTTTTATTGCTAAAAACATCAATCTCAAATCTAGGATTCATTCACAAAAGTAAGGATTGGGACGGTGTGGTGCCCGGATTGCAACCCTTTTAATTATTATCAAGGTTTGCGTTTTACATTACGGCCACACAACAATCAAATAATTAATCAACACATTAGAATATTGAATCTAAACCCTTTTGATTTCTATTATGGCCTCAATTAGGTCTAATCTTCAAAACAGTGTTCAATTGTATCAATCCCCAAATTAATGGCGGAATCAATACCCAAATAATTAAAAGGCCAAAATCATCTTAACATGAAATTGCAACCTCAAAACTGTTAAAGATTAATATTATGAAGAACTAGAAAGAGATCAATTGGGAAAAATTAAATCAATAGCATAAAGATCCAGTAATCGCTACAACCAATCCGCAAATCTAAAAGAACTTAGCTACTCAACGACATAATAAAACTCATAATAATCATAAAATAAAAGAACATCAAAACCTGAGAGATCCGGAATTGATGAACAATAATTCTCTACGAAAACTCCAATCCTAGAACAAAAGTAATATCCAAGATTGTTTCTAAAAAACTGCTGCTGAAGTATAAATACTCTAGGGCAAAATACATGGGAAAAATGTGCAAAAAGTCAAGACTGCCCTTAATTAGTTGCCGAAATCTGATACTGAAAACGGGACAAGCGCGGCCGCTCTGGGTTGAGCGCGCTCGCGCTGGATGACAGCAACATTGGTCTTCAAACGACGTCACTTGAGCGCGGCCGCTCTGGGTTGAGCGCGCCCGCGCTGGTTGGCCGAGAGTTGGTCTTCAAAAACTTCAATGGAGCGCGGCCGCTCTGCCTTGGAGCGCGGCCGCTCTGGTGCCTGTTCCACAATTTCTTGCTCTGCTCCGCTCCAACTTGATTCCCTTGCCATTCTTCTTGACAAAAATCAACACTTAATCATCCTTTTCCCCTGTACTCATAAACACTCAACAACAATATTAAAACAACATAAAACCCGGGATTTTGAGCCTAAAATAGGTTCGTAAACATGTAAAATGGGTGTGTAAAAACACATCCATCAAACACCCACAAACTATCCTTTGCTCGTCCCGAGTAAAACAAAACAAAAACTAAACTACCAACATAAAATAAGACTACACTACGAAAACAAAGCACAATATTTTTGGGATGTTCTCTTCAAAATGGGAATCTTGTCGGCCAGACAGTCTCAGATCCTAACACAAAATAATCACAAGCATGCTATCATGAATTATCAACTAACGTTACATTAAAGCAAAAACCCACAATTTTCCACCGCGGCATGAATAATGAAGTGAAGTCTGGTAGATCATTGTCACACTCTAAGATTATTTATGGATTCACTAAATGATGCTCTAACATAATGTGTATCAAATACAATCACAAAGGGACACTCTGTGATGATGTGTATCCGAAAATTTTCTCATTTTTTGTTTGAAAAAAATCAACGAAAACGGAGTCGCCACGCCATTTTAATTTTGAGGGCCAAAACTTTGAAAAAAGCCCGAGATCATAGATTTAGGTTCGGAGGTCATGTTACACGCCGGGAAGGACGTTAGTGTGCACCCGGAATGCCTCGTAAAACGAGTCTTCCAAGCTGAAAATCATTTGTGTATGTGTGTGTGTGTGTGTGTTTTGGCCAAAATAATTTGAAACTCAGAAAAGTAAAAATTGGAATATCTTTTTAAGACTTTAAACTGATCCCATGATTTTTTGGAAGATTTTTGGATTGAGATTTGATACTCAAAAGACCTTTTGAAGTTGAGAGCCATTTCTGCCAGAATGAAAAAGGCAGTGGACCTTTGATTTTGAAATGTATTCAAGGGTCTTAAAACTTCATAATCTGGATAAACTCAGAGAATGAAAGTTGTTCTAGACACCTTAAATAGGGTTTGTGCGAAGGAATTTTCCATTTTGGAGAAGATTTGAGGGGTCAAAACCTTCTGGAAACCTCAGATATGAGATCTGGATTCCCAGAAGCTGATGAACTAGCCTCTGAAAGAAAATTTGAAAAGAGGATTTTTACTCACCCAAAAAATAAAGTAAAAATATGTCTGGAAAGCTCTGGATGTTGGCTACAAAAAGTGTTTTGTAATCAACACCAAATTCCAAGTTTATCTGTGTCAAAAAATTAAGACAATGGACTGAGGTCTGGGAAAATTGCTACTGGACAGCAACTTCTCAAGAAAGAAAATATGATTTTAAGGGGGGTTTTGCATCCATGCTTGTCCCCATTTCCCTAGGTTTTGGTTAGTGATCACTAGACATTTTAGTGGTGAATCAACTATACTAAACCATCCTTGGGGTACATTAGGACTAAGCATTTCATTTGCTTGGGAAGGGGATTTTTATCCTTTGAAAATGAGATTTTATGCTTGAAAATGGTTTTTAGGGTTTTGAAAATGAGTTTTCTTGGTAAGAAAGTAAGAAATCTTGAAAATAATTTTGATCTTTGTAGAAGATCATCCATGGAGATGGTCTTCCATGGTGATCTTCTTAGATCTAAAGCAAGAAGATGAAGGAACTACATTTTGTAGTTTGAAGATGCATGCATGGATGAGATTTAGGGTTAGGAGGAGGAGGGTATACCAATCTTCCTTGTGTTCTTGAGTGTTTGGCTTGTATGTATGAGTATTTAGGGCTTTAATATGAGAGTGAGTGGATGAGTATGAGTTGGGAAAGATTGGAGAGAAAAAGGTGACAATTCTTGAAGAATTCTCACTGTTTTCTCTCTATATTTCGCCAGAGGTTCGGTGCAAAATGTGTTGTTCCTCCCTATTTTTGTGACTGGAGGGCTCAATTTATAGCCCTCTGGAAATTACAAACCCATCCGCGCGGACAGGACCTGCAGCGTGCACTGTTCATTAAATGCAGCTTCAGGCTTTGGACAAGAGGAATAATCTTTTTGAAATTTCAAATTAACAGCCAGTTTTGTGTTTCCAGCCATTGCTATTTGTGGTTTTATTCCTTTTGTTTTACTTTTTGAGATTCTTTTTGAGGTTTAGCCTTAAATAACAATGCCCATTTTACCCTCACTTTGTTAGGAAAGTTAGGATTGTTAGGAATTGTTAGAAATGTTATAACTTTCGTTAATTTTTAACGAAAATTCTAACAAGCTCAAATTGGAGCACTTACAGTAGCCCCTCGGCGACGGCGCTTTCGAAGGAAGCGGGGTCGTCGATAAGAGTAAGGCTCCATATTTGGCAGGATGATCGAGTGATCGGGTGGCTGAACCTAGCAATAGGCTACCTACGTATCCCGAATGGGAATCAAGCCAGTCGTAGTTCGGGTCTTTGACCCTGGAGATGATGGCGTTTTAGGTGCCTCGAACCTGATGAGCGAGTTCTGCAGTCGGTTGCTGGAAAGAAACTCTGCTAGGGATAAGAGATGACCATTTTCGGTCTGATGGCTATCCGCTCTACTGGGGATAGGAATGACCATTTTCGGTCTCTGCTGGGGATGACTGCGATTTATCGCTTTCCTAGTGATAGCGTCTTAGGTGCCTCAAACCTTGGAGATGGCGTTTTAGGTGCCTCGAACCTTGGAGATGGCGTTTTAGGTGCCTCGAACCTTGGAGATGGCGTTTTAGGTGCCTCGAACCTTGGAGATGGCGTTTTAGGTGCCTCGAACCTTGGAGATGGCATTTTAGGTGCCTCGTCTGCTGCCGAAGGAGAGGGTGACCGTTTTGGTCGAGGGGCTGGACCTAATGATAGGCTACCTACGTATCCCTAGTGGGAATCAAGCCCTTTCGTAGTTCGAGTACTACTCGAGATTTCGTTGGCTTTTGGGATTCCGTTAACTTTGCTGGGGATTTCGTTAGCCTTTGCTGGGGAAAATCAGACGTATTCGTCTTGGGGAATTGGTCTTACGTTTGACTGCCGTTGGAAGATTTTGATGAAAGATACGGGATCTCGTTATCTTTCTCGAGGAGATCGGTCTTACGTTTGACTGCCGGGGAAGATTTTGATGAAAGATACGGGATCTCGTTATCTTTCTCGGGGCACTCGGTCTTACGTTTGACTGCCGGGGAAGATTTTGATGAAAGATACGGGATCTCGTTATCTTTCTCAGGGCACTCGGTCTTACGTTTGACTGCCGGGGAAGATTTTTGATGAAAGATACGGGATCTCGTTATCTTTCTCGGGAAATCGGTCTTATGTTTGGCTAGCAGGGAAGATTTTGATGAAAGATACGGGATCTCGTTATCTTTCTCGGGGCACTCGGTCTTACGTTTGACTGCGGGGGAAGATTTTGATGAAAGATACGGGATCTCGTTATCTTTCTCGGGGCACTCGGTCTTACGTTTGACTGCCGGGGAAGATTTTGATGAAAGATACGGGATCTCGTTATCTTTCTCGGGGCACTCGGTCTTACGTTTGACTGCCGGGAAAGATTTTGATGAAAGATACGGGATCTCGTTATCTTTCTCGGGGAAATCAGTCTTATGTTTGACTGCCGGGGAAGATTTTGATGAAAGATACGGGATCTCGTTATCTTTCTCGGGGCACTCGGTCTTACGTTTGACTGCCGGGGAAGATTTTGATGAAAGATACGGGATCTCGTTATCTTTCTCGGGGAAATCGGTCTTACGTTTGACTGCCGGGGATGATTTTCTTGACAAGGGGCTGACTTTGGTTAACTTTGGTTAACTCTGTCGAGTTGGGGACTGAATTGCAGAGTCCTGGAATTTTAAGGGGCAAAAGGGTCATTTTGACCCTTGCAATCCTATCCGCGCGGATAGGGTTTGAAAACCAGGGGTATTAATTAGGGCCAACGCCCTTTTCTTCTTCCCCATTCAGTTTTACAGTTTGTCGAGAGCAGAGAGAGAGAAAGTGAGAAATCCGCCATTTTTGGCCTAAAAAGCTTCGAAATCTTCCGATTTTCTTTGATTTTCGAGCAATGGAACACGGGGAAGGCGCTTTTCAAGTTCAAGGACGTGGCCCGGTAGCGGAGAGGCGATTGGAGCTCGTCCGGATGAGGAGGCATTACAATCTTTCGCAATCTATTGCGGAGGAGCCCTACCCCGATGCTTGGCAACATTGGACTTCGGATTCGAATCTCCGAACGGTATACTTCGAATCCTCTTGATCCTCTTGTCGATTTCTTGCTTGCCATTGATTTTTGGGTGATTTGATTTTTTTTTGTTTTTTTTGAAATTTGAATCTTTGCATGTTGATGATGATTTTTTTTCGAAATTGAATATTGATCTTGATGATATGCATGTATTTTGCTTTTGAAAGAATGGGCATTTTGCCAATATGGGATGTATGTATGTTTAGGATAAATATATTTTTTTTTTTGAAAAGTGGGACGGATTTTTCCTCCCGTTGCATGTAAGATGGATGATATGCATGTATGCAATTTTTTTTTTGAGATGATGCATGTTATTTTATGAAAATGGGACGGAGTTTTTACTTCCGTAGGAATGCATCTTTTTTTTTTGATGAATGCATTGGGATTTGCTGAAAACTGTTTTCTTTTATGCGAGAAAAATGGGGCTATGCTCATTGTATCTTTGTTATCTTTGTCGAAATTTTTTTTTTTAATGCATGTGTATGCTTTTTTTTTTTTTGTGTAAATGCAAATGCAATTTTTTTTTGACATTTTCTCTTTTTTTTTTTTTACAGGGCGGAAACCGTTTTGTGACGGAGCAGCTGAACAAAATGAAGACTCGAGGATCGGTGGAGTCCGTGGTTGACTTGTGGGACCGGCTTCCGGATGCGGGCCGAGGAGCTTTGCCGAGTCCGAGACAGATCGTTGTCGAGACGGGGCTTTGGGAGTTTGTCGAGTGCTTGAGGGGACTGGTCAAGTTCCCTAAGAGCAAGGGCTTGATGTTTGCTCGGCGCGGCATTGGTGGGACGCGACCCACACCTTCCCCTTCTTCTGGGGCGAGGCTACGGTTACGCCCTCCGATTACGCTCGCGATTACGGGCTGTCCTTTAATGGACGCAAGCATTGAGTGGCGGGATGGCTACAGCGATGCCGATCTCGTGTGCTCTTCTCGGGATTTTCCCCTATTCCCAAAAAGGGGATGGGGATAGAGTATGCCGTGGTCTACGGCAAGATTGTGGAGACCATAGCGAGTTATGAGGCTGGGGAGGAGAGGATAGGCGCCGATCGATTGCTGTGGCCTTCTTGTGGTTTGCTTTTCGAGCACGCTCTTTGGACATCTTTGAGGGACGGCAGATCTTTGCCTTGTTGAGGTCCTTGGAGGACATGGAGACGGCCTGGAGATGTCTCGTGGGGAGAGGCCGGGCCGGCAGAGCTTTACTTTGTTTCCGATAGGTACATGCGGAAGAGGCTGTGAGCTCTTTTTACCGCTTTGAGTTTGCCACGGAGGTATAAGCTCTCTTTTTGCTTTCCCTCTTTTTTTTTTTTTTTGAGCACGCACTTTTCTTTTGCACTCGGATTGATTGGATTTTTACCTTTCGCGAGTATGGGCGTTGGAGTTTTTCCACGTCACGATGTGGCGGCGGCGGCGGAGTATGTCGGGCGTATCCGGCCATGCGATCTTGGTCCAAGCATGCCCGGGAGAAGATAAGCTCCAGGGGGCGTACGACTCTCGTGTACGCGGATTGCCTTCCTTCGACGGAGGCCGAGACAGATGAGGGGATGATATTCTTCCCCCGGGATCGCTTCGAGGTGGCGCACTCGAAGGGCGCCGAGATCTCGGACTGTAGCGGAGGATCTTGAGAGGTCGACTGTGATGCATATTATCCGGGAGAGAGGGTGACGCGCCGAAAGATGGCGTGAATTCGCCTTTGAGGACACCGGTGGAGCCTCCCGCCGATATGATGCACTCCGAGCGATCGGTCCGTGACTGGGATGATTACCGAGCCGGCGGCACTTCTCGGATTTCGTGGCGATTGAGCCATATGCGACATTCGTCTTGAGGAGGCCGAGGATGCCTCGGGTTACGGATAGGGAGGGGCTTGGGATCCCGCGGTACCCTCGGACGGATTTTTCCTATATCCAGGATGGGGTCCGATTGAGGTGCGAGATCCCACCCCCGAGCGACTTCCACGAGCTTTCCGGCCTCGTCCGGGTATGAAGGTATGGTTTCACCTTTTCCCCTTCTTTTCTTTCTTTTGTTTCATCATCTTTAGCATCACTTCCCTTTTTGACGCTTTTGCTTTTGTGCAGTTTTCGGAGGTGGTCGTCGAGAAGCTGACGAAGCAAGTGATCGGGGCCAAGAGATTCATCAGGAGGATGGTCGTCACGGGGCTCCTCGAGCTAGAGCGAGGCGACCACGGCCGGCGCCCGTCGACGGGAGGCTTCCCCTATTCGCTCGAGAGACTTCTTGAGAGACTCCTTTGTCTCCTCTCATTGATCCCCGCGCGGTGCCGCTTGCCTTCGGATCACGTCATTCTCGGGATCCACACGGGCGTGGGACACGTATGGCGGCATGGCGGGTCGTCTTCGTACGTCCGTGAGTCCGACGCCTTCACCTTTGGATACGATTTTTTCGCAGATCTCGCTTGCCCTATCGAGCGTGCCGGTTGGTCCCGATGAGCCTCTTTCTCGGAGACGAGGACGATTCGAGCCCGAGATTTTCAGTGGCTCCCGAGGAGGCGGGCCCGAGTCGCAAGAGGGGCCGGGGAGACATCGGGTGCCGGAGACTCCGATTGATTTTTTTGAGATTTGAGATTGAGATTTAGATTTGTACAACTTATGCACATTTTTTTTTTTTTTGGATGTAATAATTTAGGATTTTATTTATGTTTGTTTGTTTTTTTTTTATGCACACTCTTTTTTTTGGAATGTAATAATTTAGGATTTTATTTATGTTTGTTTGTTTTTTTTTTATGCACACTCTTTTTTTGGAATGTAATAATTTAGGATTTTATTTATGTTTGTTTGTTTTTTTTTTTTTATGCACACTTTTTTTTGGAATGTAATAATTTAGGATTTTATTTTATGAATGCAATGCAGTATGAATGCAGTGTTGCATGAGCCTTGGTTTTTTTTTTGCAAGGGTGTTTGGTATATGGACTGGTTTGGGGAGTTTTTTTTTTTTGCACAGGTTTCGAGCAACCGGGACGGAATATTCCTCTTTTGGTGTAGCAGCTTGGACTGTTGCAGATTTTTCTGATGGAAAGCAATCCTATTCGCGCGAATGGGGACTGCATCTGACATTGTCCTTTAATTTTGGTTCAGACCTGGTCTCTCTTTATTTCAAATTCAAATATCCTCTTCAACCTCCAGTCCAAACAGCCATTTTCGGGGAGAAAGAGAGAAAAACCATGGAAAACTTTAGAAAAGCTCCATCAAAATTGTCCCAAGAATCCCAAATGTCATTCTTCAACAAGTTCAAGGATTGGTCCCGGGAGATCATGCATGAGAGGAGGTCCTTCTTTGAAGAAAGGTACAAGGTGAGGTGCTTATGGTCTCTCAAAGAATTGGTTCCGGACTACGACCTTTTGAGAGCTTCTTCATCATTCTGGGACACTAGAAGGCATGTCTTTTGCCTTTCCTTCAACGAGATTGTTCCGACTGTCGAAGAATTTCGGGCCTTGCTTGGAGGTCCGGAGGTGGAAGAGATAGCGGTTCCCTTGCTCGGAGGGGCTTCTTTTGCTGACAGATTGTGCGTCCTCCTTCATCTTTCCCCGGAGGAAGCGCAAGGTATGATCCGCGGTCCCGATCATTTCGATATTTCCGGTCTTCCCGACAGATTTAGGGGCCTAGGTTTGGTGGATGATGCCTATTGGGATGCCTTTGCACTTTGTGTGTTTGGCACCCTGTTCATGGTCTATTCCTTTGGGATCTGCCATCGGTCTTTGCTGGACGTTGTCGTTCACTGTCGCCTGGGCAGAGATGTCGTTCCTTTGATTCTGGGGGAGACTCTTCATGCTCTTGATAGGCTGGCCACCGGCAGACGGTATATGCACGGGGGCAGCCCGTTCCTCTTGACCCTGTGGCTGATGGAGCGTTTGGGGGTTCTTCGGGAAACCTCTGATATGATCAAGCCTTGGACATTTGCCAGAGAGGTGTTGATGTAGATTTTGATGATCGTGGGCTCGTGGGAGCGTTGGATGCCGGGTCGCCGGACCGAAGATATCGAGATGGTCGGTGCCTCATTGGCGGGTGGAGACTCGAAGAGTGCTTCAGGATGGGTCTCCCGTGGTCATGCTTCCGGGCTTTCTCGCCTAGCTTCTATATTCGGCTTTAGTTACGAGACAGCTTTGGCCTGGAGCAGTTCCCTTGGAGGGTTTTGATGATATAGCCACCGGGGTGGTGGCTCTGTTTCTATGAATGATCCCTCGGTGTTTCCATTTCTTTCCCGAGCATGGAGGTATGATGCCTTTCCTCCTCGGGTCATTCTCAGTGTCCGAGACCGGTGTTCCCGACCACTTGGTACTGGATTGGTACGAGAGGCATCCGGGAGAGACTCAGGTGGCTATTTTGAGGCGGCGTGAGGCCATTGTGGGTGCGGAGGACCCGATCGTTTCGAGAGGAGGAGGGCCGAGGCGAGGGCCAACCCTCATGACAGGAGCGGAGACGCCGTGACCGATTATGAGGCTTACGTCGGGAGACAGGAGAGGAGGGCTCCTATGCTACCGCCTAGGTTACAGGAGATGAGGGATGACGCTAGTGGCTACTAAGGCTCGACAGAGGCCGGTTTGATAGATCCTGTTCCTATACCCGCAGCTTGGTAGGAGGAGTACCGACATTTTTCCGGTTCGAAGAGAAAGACTCGAAGGGGGAAGAAGAGGGGAGAGGCCAAGACGAGTGCCTTGGAGTAACTCCGAGGTTTCCGAGTATCCCTTTCTTGTCATGGCGTACACATTAGTTTGATTATGTATCTTAGTTTTCTTTTAGCAAAGTTGCCGGTTGTAGGAATGAATCGGGCTTAGACTCATCAAAGAGCTTTTAACTTGTAATGAATATTTGAATTGCTTTAGAGTTTTTCGAGACGCTTTCATGGTCCGATCAATTGTATTGATGCCAAAGTATGACTTTTATTTGTGCTTTAGACCGAACCGTTTCCGCCGCCTACGTTCCCCTCATTTTGAGGAGCTCAGTCTTCGTAGTTCAACCCGGTGAACTCTCTTTTTTTTTTTTTTTTTTTTTTTTTTTTTTTTTTTTTTTTTGTTTTTTTTTTTTTTTTTTTTTGTTTTACGCGTAGTATCTCGCGCAGCCTTGTCACCATTCACCGGGTGTACAAAGGGATTCCCGTCGAGGTCCGCAAGTTGCATGGCTCCTCCGGAGAATATCTTTCTCGGACGACATATGGCCCGACCCATACAGCTCCCATTTGCCGAGGGGTTGATACGGACGGGGCTTTTCTTTTAGAACGAGATCACCTTCTCGGATCTCCCGATGCTTTACTTTCTTGTCGAAGGCTCTAGCCATTCTTCCTTGGTAGGCCCGGATGTGTTCCATGGCCTTCAATCGGCGTTCGTCTAGTAGGGCCAATT
Source organism: Adenophora triphylla var. japonica (assembly GCA_022495995.1). Lineage (NCBI taxonomy): Eukaryota > Viridiplantae > Streptophyta > Magnoliopsida > Asterales > Campanulaceae > Adenophora > Adenophora triphylla. The sequence goes on along the minus strand of JAFEMH010001723.1, from coordinate 14,442 downwards.
TGTCATGGCGACTCTGTAGCCATTCGACCTCGTTGATCTGGCTCTCCAGCAATATACGGAGCGAGGGGATCTCTAGCTCGATTGGGAGTACGGCTTCCATTCCGTATGTGAGGGCAAAAGGTGTTTCCGCTTGCCGTTCGATCGATGTCTGTAGCCCCAGAGTGCCAGGTGTAACTTCTCGGGCCAATCTCTACCTTGGACAGCCATTTTCCGGATGATATTTTCCAGAGTCTTGTTTGCTGCTTCGACGGCTCCGTTGGTTTGGGGCCTGTAGGGAGATGACTTGTGACGGGTTATTCGGAATTCCGCCAGCAGTTTTTCACATTCCCTTCAAAGTGGGATCCATTATCTGAAATGATTTCGGCTGGCAACTCGTATCCGCATATGATGTTCTCTTTGATGAAGAGGGCTACTTTCCTTGAGTTGAGGATTTTGTAGGACTTTGCAGAGCATCCTTTCCGATTTCTTCGAAGAAATCACCAATCTGCGTCTCTTTAGGCTCTTCCGCAGTTCCCAAATTCACACTCGTCAAAATATCTTCGGCAGCTTGGGCTCGATTTTCCTCTTTCCGGACAACCTGCTTAAAGATTTTTTTTTTGTTGTTTGATTTTTTTTTGTGTCTGCTTCTTTATCTAATGAATTATCATTAAATTTTTTTTTAATTAATTCATCATTAGTTAAAGTGGCAATCAAGGGATACTCAGAAAGGTTCGTCATTTCATTGAAAATGAAAAGGAATACAACGCTTGCTACAGACTCGTAGTCTTTAGGCGTAAGGCCATCGGACGACCCTAGAGACTCGATCTTAACAAAGAGAGGCTCGGGAGGACTTGTCCTAGATTGACACAAAGGGACGGGGGACCAATCCAAGCTTGGTGATCATTTCCTCCTTGGTCGCGGACGGCCCGAGAGGTTTTCCCAATTTTTTAGCGGCTCTGCTTGGTGGCCTCATGACTCGAAGCTGGCCGCTTTTGTTTTCCTTTCTCAATCGCCGCTATCATCTCTTGGACCGAGCCGAGATCAATCAGTCCGGCACTGGACTTCTTCTTCGAATAATTGCCGCATAACCAGACCATCCCAATCATCTCGAGGGAAATTCCGTGGCCTTAGCTTTTGGCACCGTCAATTCGAATTCGTGTTTCGGATCTTCCGGGCGTAGGGAATAGTGGTTGTGTGCTTCTCGAACTGTTCCACTGTGTCGTGCACGCCTCCGAAGGTATACTCACTCTTCATGGTAGTGGTAGCCCTGTGTATCTTGGTAGGTCCAGGAACATTCTACGGACCGGGTTAGCCTTGGTTCCTTCCGAATTTGTTGAGGCTATCCCAGTAGCTTTAGCCATCCCGCCGTAGGAGTGGGCTCTGTGATGTTTCCCGGTTGTGTGGGACCCTTTACAAAGTAGTCAGCCAAATTAGGACCGAAGGGGAGAGATTTAGGGTTGTCGGCGGGACCCTTCCCCGTGGCGGCTTCAAATCTTTTTCCTTTTGCAAAGGTCCACCGAGGAGGCCTCATATCCTGTGCCGTGGCGAGTATTACTGTCCTTTCACCTCGATGAGTTTGTGAGTTCCTTGTTGGTGCTTCCCTGCACCGAGGCCGAGTGTAGATAGCTCATTTTTCTCATCATTTTCAAGACCGGTGGGATTTTATCCCGAGTGACCGTCGATCTATGTTGCACACTTGGGCCTTGGGAGGCTCGACCGTGAAGCCCGTTAGCATGAGACCTTCCTCGTCATGTTTGATTTCCAGAATAGGTATTCCGCCCGTATCCGTGCCCTCTAAAGTGACTAAATCTCCGTAAATGGTCGTCGATCCCCATTCGAGACGAATTTCACACACCGGTGGAGGCTTGAGGCGACCCCTTTGACTTGGTGCGCCTAAGGTCTTCCCAAACAGGCATTGAAAGTAATCGGGATGTCGATAACCTGGAATTCCACAGTATCAATTTCTGTCCAAACCAGAGGTCTAAAGTAGCAACTCCGAGGACTACTCGGGATGTTGAGTCGTAAGCTTGACCGTGAGAGAAGAAGGCTTCAAGTCCGTAGTCTTGATATCAAGCAAGCTTCATGATCTTTTCCGGAAGAATGTTCATTCCGGACCCATTGTCAACCAGGACCCGAGGGAGGCGTCGTTCATCCAAATTGGATCGTGATGAAGAGAGGCTCATTATGATCGGCCCCAAATTGAGGGAGGTCGAGATCCGTGAAAGTGATTATGTTCCCGTAGTGGATGTTTCCAATCACCGTACCACATCATCGGGAGTAGCATCAATAGGCACGAGAGTGCGAGCTGTGCTTTCTTCCAGCTTCACCCATGGGGATAAGACGAGGTGAGTAGAGACCAGAGGGAAATGTTGTCCTGTGTTTGCTTCAACCGGGTGAGCACGGGATCCTATTTTTCAGTGGTCCTGGAGTTTCAAATTGCCTTAGCATAGGGGCGGCGATCTTCTTTCGGTGCTTGATCTCGTGGCCTTCTTATCTCGCCTTGGGATTTCCTTGGAAGATCTCGCCTGCATCGGGTTAACAGATTAACTTCCTCATCGCCGTCTCTTGACCGGATTTCTTCAATGCCGCTAAGGTCAATGGGGAGCCCTTTTGGCTATTGGCCACCGCCCGACGGAGTCCAGTGACATGAGGGACCGAGCCGTGGCCGGCTCCTTCCCCGGGCGGCCCTTATAACCGCTTCCCAAGTCACGTGTGCTTTTGGGTTTGGGGTTGTGTTGTTGCCCCTCGATGGCCCACAGCAGCTAGGGCGTCCTCCGATTCACTCTCATGGTCGGCCTTGCTCATTGTTATCATGCAACAAGAGTCGCTATTGTCGGGACTCGGCGGGTTTTCGATCTCATCCCCGGTATAGTGCAGCCATTCTCGATTCCCTTCGTAATACTCAGAGTTGGAGATGATTATAGCGTTCGCGTGGGAGGCGCATCCGGTATCATGCCGCTTTCTAGGACTTCTCCGAAAGCCGACATACATTCGGGGAAGGTTACCTCTTCGGGGTAACCCCGACAAGGAGTGTTACTTTGTTCTGGGGTGGATTTGATCTAACCATGGTTATTTTCTCATTTGGGCGGATGGGAGTTAATTTTCCTCTTTCAATCAGATCTTCGACTATCAGCCTGGATCGGACACCTGAAAACCCTTTTCCCAAAGCATGGTAGGCAGTGTTGAATTCTAAGACATCCACGTGCTCAGATCCATGAAACTTCATGGCCTTCATGTCCTCGGTCTCATATTCGTCTTCCGAAGTTTCTTCGTCGTCGCTTGCTGATAACCAGCCATTGTGCCCGGCTCCCATGGGCTCATTTCGGCATGATTGTTCCGCATTGTTTCCGGATCGGGGCCTCAGCTTGACTCTTCACTCTCGTCATCATCATCATCATCGCTGTCATCGGAATCTTCTTCCCATACTACCGGGATTTCGGCGGAGAGGGAACACCGGTCAAACCCGATGGGGGAATATGGGTGCGTGCAGCCGCAAAAATTGTCATATGTTCCCATTCCCGGAAGTGGCAATTGTGACTCGCCTTCTCCTCCCGTAAATTGCGGGGGAAGAGTGAGAGGAGGTGGCACGTATTTGACACTGCAGGATATAGAAGGAATCCTCCTCTTCCGATTCTTCACTGTTCTCTGGATCATATTCGGGCTCTCCCAAAGCCAATTTGCAGAAGTGTACTAGCTCCGCATGCTCTTCGGCCTCTTTGCCGATAAGCCCCGCACAGCGCGCCCGCCGGAAGCTTTCTTGTTCGATTCTTCTCGATTGTTCCACCCATCTTGTGTAAATGGTCCTCTCATATTTTGACCGGAACAGCCCCATCTCTTCAGTATCGGCCTTCCCTTCATTCGAGAAATAGCGGGCCTCGTATTCTTGCAAGGAGTTTCGACATGAGACCAAGATGGGTTGATTCGCTCAATATCCTCAAGGCCGAGGGGGAATCCAATTCAGGGATCCTCGACGAGGTTGGCCACGGGTATTTGGGGACCTTCATCAGCATCTTCATGGTCATGCGAAGATTCTCCGCATTCAATCATATTCACCGATTATGGTTCCTTAGCGGAGGATTTTTGACTGTGTTAGGCCCTTCGGGGCCTTCCAACTTTCCTTGCTCTATTAGCCCCGAATGGCCTTTTTCGAGTAAAGCAAATTGTCGCCGATGTCCGTGAGCTTGATGAAAAGCACAATACTTTGTAGTATCCACGGGAGCATTCGGATTTCGGGTTGGAAATTCTCCAAAGGCCGCAGCAAGCCTTCTTTCACCACCCCCTAAAGATGTCATTCAGAGGCATTCCAAAGTTATCGAGATTTATGACCCGTGGTCCGGGCTCTACTGCTTTTTCCGGGAGCAAAAGGAGTAGTGTTGTTACATTCCCGTCCCGCATAGTTAATCATCTCTTTGCCTTTTAGCAGGAGCAGGGGGCAAAGTGTTTGCAGGGAGGAGCCCGATATCTCGTAGGCGTGTGCAGCCTGGCTTGCCGATTGTAGGCCTTTTCAAACTTAGCCGCAGAGTTAACCATGGCCCGTAAGTCTCGAGTATGGGAAGTGACCGAGGGAGGCTCTCGATGTGGTTTCAAGCATGACTCGGAAGATGTCCAATTGTTCCTCTTCGGAAGGAGGGATGGCCATTTCACCGAGTTTCGCATTCCACCGCTTGTAAAAGTCCCCAACATTCTCATCAGACGTTGCACCGTTGTTTGTAGATCAACCCTATTTGTTTCCCATTCCAAGTTGGCCTTATATTTTTCTCGTGAAGGCATTGGTAACTGGTCCCATGTAGCCCCGGCTTGTTTCAAACGGAAGAACCACTTTAAGGCACCGGACTTCAAGGATAGATCGAAATAGTCGCCCAACCGCCGATTGGTACATCCTTTGGCTTTCATTGCCAAGGTATATGTGTCCAAATGGGTTTTCGGACATGCGGTCCCATCAAAGAGATCCAGATTAGGCATCACGAATTTGTGGGGCAGGAACAATGGAGTCCGGGTTCAGTAGGCCGGAAGGCGTACTTGGCGCTGGCGATCTGCGCTTTCATTTCCTTGTGTTGTTCCATGAACCAGGCCGATGAGGGTCTTGTGGCGGAACCATGGCATTCAAGCTAGTGGCCGAGCTAGAGAGAGGAGCTACCACCGGAGGCAGATCGGTGGAGGGAACGGCCGATCCGGGGACGTAGGTGAAAACCTCGTCCCGGGCCGAGTTACCCCGGGGAGCATGAGTAGGAGCCTCGAGCAAAAGGGTAGAACCTTACGGCTTGCCGTTGATTTTCAACCGGCAAAGTAGGTGGGGTAGCCCCGATGTGGCCGGATAACTTGGATTTCCAGAGTGGGGCCCGTAAGTAGGCTTGAGTGCGGGCCGCCGTCCTGATTGTTGAATTGCATGGCCGCTTGTGGTGAAGGTGTGTAACCCTGGGGTACTGCGGTCCCGGTGATTCGGATGACATCGGGATGGAGGCTTGGTAACCCATAGAAGTCCGAGTGAGGAATGGATTTGTGTGAGGAGCAAATTGAACTAGTACTGTTTCCGAGGAGGGGCTCCCGACCGTGGCCCGTAACCAAGTTGCCGCGGCATTCCGAACCGTGGTTGTTGCCGTAAAGGTCCGGATTGATCGGTTCCGAACCGAGGCGGGATCCCGATTAGCCGTGGCATTCCGAGATAGCCCCAACCATGAGAAGACATTCCGTACTTATTTTGCCCCCACCGATTTGTGCCGTCTGCCGCATGGATCCGGTGGTCTCGTGGTCGGGAGCCGGGCCGACCCGAAAATCGAGGAGCATGGGTTACTCGGTAGTGGCACCATAGGAGGTGGGTGGCGGCATCCCGGTGTAGTCGTGGCGACCGAGAGTGGGGTTGGCATCCTCGTCTTCTTCCACGGTGAAGGTGCCATCTCGGATTGAGGCCGGCGGCCAGACCGTGACTCTTAATAGCCTCCATAAGGCCGTTTAGCTGTGCTTCCTGTCGTAACCTCATCCGTTCGCTAACCGATTCCACCGTTGCTCGTCCGAGGGGTCCCGGGAGGCGGAGTGACGTTATCCCCATCATTACCGGCTGATGCGTACATTCAAACCCGGAGTCGGAACAAACGGTGAAGCCGACGATGCGCTTGACTCTTCCCAACCGATCAAACGGTGACCCGGTGCCCGAAACCAAGCTTTGTGCGGAGTCGCGGGGAAAGGACACGAAGGTTCAGATGTCCGGGAATGGAAGGAGGGTAGGTGTTTGGGCTTTAGGCTCATGCAACATGCGCTTATTTGTTCACGTTTACTTAAAACATGTTTTATTAACCTAATCGGTTGGAAAAGATTGCTCTTCTTTTCGCAAACTACTCGATTCCCGGATCGGTGGGCCCCGTCACTACGTCTATAAGCCCCTCGTATTCCACCCGTATTTCGACCTCCTGTGGATGGACACCGGCGAGGGTCCTATAGGGCAAGCGGGTCCCACCGACCGAAAGAAAAACGATCCTAAAAGTCGGCGGGTAATCGAGTCTTAACGAGCATTCGATGTAAATTACGGACAAAGCCGACGTCGAAAGTCAAGATCATGTCCGAGGGCTCGACGAAAAGTCGGCATGATTTGACCGATAAGCGTCCACAATTGATCTTGACTTGTCGTCGCTAAGCCGTAATTAGGCATGGAATATTCATTAATCCTTGATGACTCGGTCAATGCCGGGAGTCGGTGTATAATTTGTGCCCGTCAGCCAGCGAAGTCAAGGCGCCGGTCAATATCTTGGTCAAAGTCTCGCGGCGGAAAACCGGCGTAACTTCGACCGATTAGGGTCCCCGAAAGATATTGAGTCGGTATGCCGACAAAGGCTTGAAAGGAAAGGTCTATACACGGACAGGGCATGACACAAACCGGACTAAAAACCAACCGGGTCTCTGACAAAGTGTGTCACGGACAAGTGCATGGTCGACACGAGGCTCCATGGGATGTTTGGGTAGTCCCGTGCTCATCCGAGAGGCGTAATAAGACCAAACGGACCGCGACTAGGATTTCCCGGGTTAAGGACGTAGTGTGCAAAGGTATGGTCACGTGCGCGTAGTGTGCAAGCGCCTATATTCTTTTCCGAGTAAAATAGAGATTTTTTTTTATGTGTCTTAAAAATATGATGCATGATTTTTTTTTTTTTTTGAGAATTTTCTTCTTCTTTTTTTTTTTTTTTGAAAATTTTTTTTTTTGATTTTTTTTTGAAATTTTTAATGAGCACATAAGCACGAAAATTCCGACAGCTTAGGGACATTATTCCGACACCAAAATTTTGACATTCTCCGAGGCGGCCAAAACAACATGAAAACCGTGCAAAAATCAACACACACACAAAAATGATTTTCAAAGCCGGACGGAAGCTTGACCCTCAAAAGCTTTTTTTGAAAACGGTGATACCGGTACGTGGGATTGTTAGACCACAATTTATCCCCTCGACTCGTGTTAGGAGGCGATAACGGGAAATTTAGTGGTTTCTACCAATATACCAAATACCATTTTTTTTTTTTAAAAAAGCTTAGTCCCCAAATGAGTCGCCATCGTGATGATGTGTATCCGAAAATTTTCTCATTTTTTGTTTGAAAAAAATCAACGAAAACGGAGTCGCCACGCCATTTTAATTTTGAGGGCCAAAACTTTGAAAAAATCCCGAGATCAGAGATTTAGGTTCGTAGGTCATGTTACACGCCGGGAAGGACGTTAGTGTGCACCCGGAATGCCTCGTAAAACGAGTCTTCCAAGCTGAAAATCATTTTTGTGTGTGTGTGTGTGTGTGTTTTGGCCAAAATAATTTGAAACTCAGAAAAGTAAAAATTGGGATATCTTTTTAAGACTTTAAAATGATTCCATGATTTTTTGGAAGATTTTTGGATTGAGATTTGGTACTCAAAAGACCTTTTGAAGTTGAGAGCCATTTCTGCCAGAATGAAAAAGGCAGTGGACCTTTGATTTTGAAATGTATTCAAGGGTCTTAAAACTTCATAATCTGGATAAACTCAGAGAATTAAAGTTGTTCTAGACACCTTAAATAGGGTTTTTGCGAAGGAATTTTCCATTTTGGAGAAGATTTGAGGGGTCAAAACCTTCTGGAAACCTCAGATATGAGATCTGGATTCCCAGAAGCTGATGAACTAGCCTCTGAAAGAAAATTTGAAAAGAGGAGTTTTACTCACCCAAAAAATAAAGTAAAAATATGTCTGGAAATCTCTGGATGTTGGATACAAAAAGTGTTTTGTAGTCAACACCAAATTCCAAGTTCATCTGTGTCCAAAAATTAAGACAATGGACTGAGGTCTGGGAAAATTGCTACTGGACAGCAACTTCTCAAGAAAGAAAATATGATTTAAAGGGGGTTTTGCATCCATGCTTGTCCCCATTTCCCTAGGTTTTGGTTAGTGATCACTAGAAATTTTAGTGGTGAATCAACTATACCAAACCATCCTTGGGGTACATTAGGACTAAGCATTTCATTTGCTTGGGAAGGGGATTTTTATCCTTTGAAAATGAGATTTTATGCTTGAAAATGGTTTTTAGGGTTTTGAAAATGAGTTTTCTTGGTAAGAAAGTAAGAAATCTTGAAAATAATTTTGATCTTTGTAGAAGATCATCCATGGAGATGGTCTTCCATGGTGATCTTCTTAGATCTAAAGCAAGAAGATGAAGGAACTACATTTTGTAGTTTGAAGATGCATGCATGGATGAGATTTAGGGTTAGGAGGAGGAGGGTATACCAATCTTCCTTGTGTTCTTGAGTGTTTGGCTTGTATGTATGAGTGTTTAGGGCTTTAATATGAGAGTGAGTGGATGAGTATGAGTTGGGAAAGATTGGAGAGAAAAAGGTGACAATTCTTGAAGAATTCTCACTGTTTTCTCTCTATATTTCGCCAGAGGTTCGGTGCAAAATGTGTTGTTCCTCCCTATTTTTGTGACTGGAGGGCTCAATTTATAGCCCTCTGGAAATTACAAACCCATCCGCGCGGACGGGACCTGCGGCGTGCTAATCGTTCATTAAATGCACTTCAGCTTTGGACAAGAGGAATAATCTTTTTGAAATTTCAAATTAATGTACGCCAGGTTTGTGTTTCCACCATTGCTATTTGTGGTTTTATTCCTTTTGTTTTTCTTTTGAGATTCTTTTTGAGGTTTAGCCTTAAATAACAATGCCCATTTTACCCTCACTTTGTTAGGAAAGTTAGGATTGTTAGGAATTGTTAGAAATGTTATAACTTTCGTTAATTTTCTAACGAAAATTCTAACAAGCTCAAATTGGAGCACTTACACACTCATATGCATGTTTACACAATTGTCAACCCGGCTACGTGATAATGAAATGAAGATATGGCGCTAAGCGTTATGGTGCGAAGGATCGCATGGCTCGGTTCACGGTTACAAACGAAGGTAAGGACATACGAATCGGAAAGCGAAACTCAGAAGTCTTCTTTTTATGTATACATCCTCACTATGATAATTCACTCCGCTCACCCTTTTTCTTCCCAATGTGCCAACCCACAAACTAAAGCTTTTGCATACATACACAACACATCGGGTTGAGCACATTCCCTTATTTCGGGGCCTCTTCTAATTTCCAACTTTTGACACAAATGGAGGGGCAAGATTTTTTTTTTTTTTTTTTCTATTGAAAGAACATATATACAAACACATACTCCTTTTTTTTTTTTTTTCTATTTTTTTTCTATTTTTTTTTCTATGCCCCTCTTCATTGTATTTCACACCCCATTTTGCATTTTGACCCCAAATTGTGCATTTAATTCCACTCACCCCAAATTCACCCCAAATTCCCATTCATTCCCTAGTTCACTTCCCGGAAGGTAAGACATCCTAAAACTATGTGAAACGGGTAGGAAAAAGGTAACAAATGATGGCGAATGGCGGTCTAAGTTTCCATACTTTTCTATTAAAGCTCAACAAGGGTTCTAGCGGAAACTATTATTTACTGGGGTAGAAAGCTGAAGGCACACAAAAGGGTTGAAAGAATAAGCCATATGTATCAAAATAGCCTAACGACGTGTTATTGACAATCATGCAAACCATGTTCTAGGGACCCCGAGAATGCACAAGTGATCCCATAAAGGGCACCTAGAGTGACAACAATGATCAATGATAAATGGAAGTGAGAGGTGGTGCAATTGTGGTTTATTGTTTCAATATAACCCTAGTTCTCAAATCCCAAATAGCATAATGACTAACAAATAACACTCAATCATCATAGACACAGGCCAACATATCCCAAAATAAAGAGAACAAAATTTTTTAAATTTTTACTAAAAACAAAGAACAACCTAAACTAACATGGTGATAAGCAGACTAAAACACAGATACCCCCCACCCACAAACTAAATGATTGCGTTGTCCCCAATGCAATTAACTATAAACTCGTGGTAGGGATACCTCAACCGATCACGTGGCGGATAACCCCATTGGCTAGAAGAGCCTGTGGAACCGCCGCTGCCGCCGCGCACCGCTCTCCTTGTCCGGATGAGCCACCGAAATTGCTGCCGCCGCTGGGTACTGCGGCGGAACCGTGGCGGGAATCGTGGCCATGTGTAACCAGTAGGGGGCAACCGACTGAAGAGTTGGTCCCACCTACTATCCTGCTGGGCCCGCCATGCTTGGGCCGTCTCAATCTCTGCCCTCACTCTATCATCAATCGCTCTCACCCTATCATCAGTCGCAGCCTGACTCTGCTCCAGGGTGGTGAATCTCTGATCAAATCTCAGCTCCATCGCCTCCAACTGATGCGACAGATAGTACAAACCCTCAGCTGGGTTTTCTCTCCAGTCTTCGACTATATCATCCTCTTGTTCTTCCTCTTCTTCCTCCTCCTGTTCTTCCTCCTGCTCCGGCTCAACCACATTTACCCCCTTGGGGTGGCTCTTGTCCCTAATCTTTCTCTCGGTAATTGTAGGCTCCAAGCCTATGTCTCTAGGGATATTAGTGAAATTAACACCACTGAGCCCCATCAACCCCGTAATCATTAAAGGGTAATTGTAACTATTCTTCCCCATTTGTTGATATGTCCTGTTGATCTCGTGGGCAATGATTGACCCGGTGTCAATGTTTTGCCCCGTCAAGATGACGTGCATCAATGCAGCTCGACGCCACCCAACCTCGTGAGGTCGGGAAGATGGGAGCACTCTCTCACAGATAATCCTGTGAAGATACTTCATCCGCGGGGGAAGAAGTTTTGAAGAAATTAATACCCCCTTGTGCACTGTCGGGTCATAGGGAAAACCATCAAATGTTTCGGCAATCAAATGAAGGTTGCCCTTAGGGTTGTTTATCATTTGTTTCTCAAGATGCAAGAAGGAACAGTATCGGCTTGCACATGTGTGGGGAGGTTGTAATACGCTATAATTCTCGCCTGGGTATACCCCACCTCTATACCCCGCACATAAGAAGTGTTATGTATCCCTTTTCTAGCAAACTCGCATTTGCATAAAATTCGCGAACTAACTCGCGACTCCCCTTCACCGGGACAACCAATAAGTTTTGCCACCCATACCCCGCTACAATATCATCTAAACCCATATCAGTAATGTCTATTCCCTTTTCTACATTAAAACTCCGTCTCGGCATAAGTATTGAAAATTTCAGAGCATCAACACTAACAAATTTATTTTCATCAAACAACGGTGGTGGAACCGGGGTTTTCTTTGTTACCCTTTTACGCTTAGGATTAGAAGTAGACATTGTATCGACACAAATGAGCAGGACAATGCGATTAAACTCAAAGATTCTTACCCCTTCAAAGCTCGCCGGAAAACTCGCCGGAGTATGCCGGAAATTTCTCGCCGGAATTTGGGAAGAAGGCCGAAAATCAACCCCTTGCCTTTGTGAACGAATACCCACTTCAACTCGAGCTCTTCCCCCTTGATTCAATCGGAATGCTCTTCTAGAACACCACTCTTCAATTTTTCTAATAGCCCAAATCCGCCGGAATTAATGGCTCTTGGATGAAGGAATCGGCCTTGGCTTGAGGATATGTGGTGGGTAGGGTGATTTTTGGGGTTAGAATGGAAGATAATTGATTTTGGGGAAGGTAATTTTAGAGAGAGAGGGAGAGAGCACGTAACTTTGTAGAGAGAGAGGGAGGGAGGCGGCGGTGATATAATAAGGGGCGTTGCACCGATTAGGTTCTTATTTAAATTTGCCCGTAATTTCGTTGGGAGCGCGGCCGCTTCGCTCTGGAGCGCGTCCGCGCAGTGATGGCCGAGACAAGGCAAGTTTTGATTTTTAATGAGCGCGCCGCTCCGCCTGGAGCGCGCCCGCGCAGCCTGGCCAAAGCTGATGCTCATTTTTTCCTTTAAACAAGCGCGGCCGCTCTATGTCCGAGCGCGCCCGCGCACCCTGGTAGCGAGATTTCATCAGTTTTTCGTCCTTTTTACGCCTTGAAGTTCACCGCTTCCGTTTTTGACCGTTGTGTGCTATCCCCGCATATCACCACAAACACACATACAAGCGTAATATCTATTGACAAAACTTAAAAGTAAATATTTTTGGAGGGTGACAACTATTTACACTCCCTATAAACCCACAAACTCGGAGAGACCCATAAAGGGTGACACAAAACTTTTGTTCGACAAAAATATGTCAAACATTTGACCGCACTTTCGCTGCCTACGTCCCCATTAATGTGAGCGGACTACCCACATTAATAGGCTCAGGTCACCGTAGTTCGACACGTTCTATACCAACGACTCGAAAACGGTAAATAACAAAAAAAAAAATTTTTTTTTATGAATACCCCCACCCACAAACTAAGAATTTGCGATGTCCTCATTGCATAAACAAATTCCAACGCGAATTCAAAGCTAACGAGTAGTGATAAACTGAATATAAAGACAGAAAGCGGTAAAAGTTACCTAAGGTTGGGTTGCCTCCCAACAAGCGCCTTTGTTTTAAGTCTTTGGCTCGACATGATGCTCATGATTTATCCGTTGATTTCCGGTGCATCCACCAACACCACCACATCAATTTCCTCCAAGATAGATACCCCCTCGTAATAGGGCTTGACTCGGTGCCCATTCACCTTGAAAGTACTTCCGTTTTTCAAATCTTTGAGCTCGACCGCTCCATGTGGAAATACTTTCACCAACTCATAAGTGGCCTCGACCATTTGGAGCACAATTTACCGGGAAAAAGTCTCAATCGAGAATTGAACAATAAGACCTTCTTACCCGGCATTAAGAATTTCGGCTTTAAGTAATGATCATGGTATCTCTTGGTTCTTTCTTTATACAGCTTGGCACTTTGGTAGTTGTCTTGCCTCAATTCCTCAATCTCATCCAAATCAAGCATTCGCTTTCTCACCGCCTTCGTCAAATCCATGTTGAGTTCCTTCACAGCCCAATATGCTTTGTGTTCCATCTCAACCGGAAGGTGACACTCTTTGCCATACACAATTCTGTACGGACTCATCCCAATGGGAGTTTTGTAAGCAGTCCGATATGCCCATAATGCATCATTGAGCTTCAAAGCCCAATCTTTTCTGTTTGGCCGAACTGTCTTTTCTAGGACCCCCTTGATTTGGCGGTTGCTCACTTCCACTTGCCCCGATATTTGGGGATGGTAGGCCGTGGCATAGCTTGTGAACAACTCCATATTTCTTCAGACTTGGTTGAAAAGCCTCGTTTGTGAAGTGAATTCCTTGATCACTAGTGATTGTACGAGGCACCCCGTACCTGCAAAAAATTATCTCACACACAAACTTTGAAAGAACGTTAGCATCATTAGTCCGGGTGGCAATAACTTCCACCCATTTAGATACATAGTCAACAGCAACCAATATATACACAAAACCATGGGACGAGGGGAAAGGGCCCATGAAATCAATGCCCCACACATCAAATATGTCAACAACTAAATTATAATTTTGGGGCATCTCATCACGCTTACCTATCCCTCCCGTTCTTTGGCATTTATCACACTTTTGCAAAAATCTTGCGCATCTTTAAATATGGTGGGCCAATATAAGCCACTTTGAAGGATTTTCCTAGCGCCTTTTTGACCACCGAAATGCCCACCACATTGTAAATCATGACAAAAGCGCAAGACACTCAATTGTTCATATTCGGAACACACCTCCTCACCATCTTATCCGGACAAATTTTCCACAAGTAAGGGTCATCCCAAATGTAGTTCCTCACATCGATTTAAATTTTCTTTTGATCATAAGTAAAGTGAGGAGGAATCATGTCACATGCAAGATAATTACAAAGATCCGCATACCAAGGCTCTTGAACATGTAGAGCAAGTAGTTGGTCATCCGGGAAATTTTCATTCACCGGAATCACTCCTTCATTGCTATTCGAAACGAGAAATCCTCAAGCCTTGATAAGTGATCCGCCACTACATTCTCGGACCCTTTTTGTCCCTTATTTCCAAATCAAATTCTTGCAACAAAAGCATCCACCTAAGCAAGCCTAGGTTTTGCAGATCCTTTTTAT